>JAJOZX010002307.1:300000-685728 GCA_023014485.1 Bathynomus jamesi | reverse complement strand
GATCTTCCTGATCGGAATCGTGCTGGTTCTCATTGAATCTTCCCAGTATCTCAAAAAAGTCATAGATTTTCTCTCTGACTATTCTTTCAAATATTTTGGCAAGATGGGACGTCAGTAGTCTATAGTTCTTTGCTTGAGATCTACCCCCTCCTTTATATACAGGGACAATGTTCACTCTTTTCAGGATGCTCGGTATTTTCCCAGTGTCCACGGATCTTCTCCATATCCAGTATAGATAGGGGTATAGTTATTTCATTTTTACAGTTTTTAATCAATAAGGCGTTCTATTTGTCCGGACCTGCAATTGAACGTAATTTCATTTGGCCTGTAGCTCGTGTTATATCTTCTGGGATAAAATAAAAATCTGTTATACAATCTCCTTGTACATAATTTCTCTTCAAAAAATGCATCTCTGTCAGGTACCACTTTGTCACTTTTTAGGGTACTGAAAACTGATTCGTACTGGGCTCTCAATGTTTTAAATCGTAGGTTAGTTTATTTCCTTTCCTTCAGGGCCTGATAGTGGCGCACGTTCTTGTATATATATATATATGCAAAGGTGGGCACCCGGGCCTCAAAAAGGACCGACGGTCCCGGTCCTTGCCTCAAACTGGACCGACGGTCACGGTCCTTTCTGAAGATAGGACCTAGGAACGACTCGGTCCTCGGTCCTTCTATATAATATAAGTGAAAAATTTTATTAAAATGAAAAATGAAATTAAAGACACCGGAAATCTTTAATTTTATTAACGTAAATTATAATTAATACAATACATAAATTATGAAAAAAAATGATTAAGTTAAATGCTTGAGTTTCTCTTGAGCATTTCAAAATGGCTGTCACTGAGCCCTGACCTTTTCGGCTTGAGGACGTCCTTCCCCAAAGAGAAGAGCCTCTCCACGGCGGCACTGGATGGGATAGGCGTGTTAAACTTGATGAACAAGTCCTTCAACGCCGGGCTGGGGAGCTCCAGTTGCTTGACTTGAAGTTGAAGCACTAACATCAGTAGATTCTTCGTCTCCTCCAGGTGTTCAAACAAGTTTCAGTTCAGTCTCAGTCTCTTTCTGAGTCTTCTGGAAGAAACGATCCATCTTCTTTAGAACTTCAAATAATCACTAAACACACTAAAATCACTAAAAAAGACCGTCCGGAATTGCTTAAAAATGGACCGTCGCTCCTCACTGAGAAAAAGACCGACTTTCCCGCTCACGGTCCTTAAAAGGACCGAGTTCCTGGAGTTCGGTCCTTTTGGAACTCGGTCCTGCCCACCTTTGTATATATATATTATGTGTGTGTGTGTGTGTGTGTGTGAAATAAGCAAAGACTATGCACCTAGTGAAGATTGCACCAGTGCAGTTTTATATTTGAGAATGTCTCTGCACAATACGTTACTAAAATTCTGAAGTGGCTTCTTCACAACTTTTTGTAGCCTTGTATACAACTCATATGTGGTGGAGTTATAATAATTATAATATGAGAAAGCTGTGTGTGGCTCCTAAAAATGTATTTAAGCTGCTGCTATTTGGAATTCCTAAGTTTGTAAATGATGGCCATTATAGTGCCTGTCTGTTGTCTGCAGTCAATAATGTACCTAACTGTGTCAGTCTAATAAGTAATTTTATATATACGGGGTGTCCCATAAGTCCGGTCTCATAGGAATATTTATTTTAAGTTAAATTTACAAAAATAATACATTAGAACTAAAACAAATGTTCAAATGGATGTCTTGTTTTGAGACCCTTTCTTTTTGTTGCAGGTAGAATAACACGCAATGGCTAATGTGGAAGTGAGGATTCCCATTGAGTTTGCGTTCTTTCAGGCTATTTCTATGTTTGGGGGTTCTTCAGACGTGACTAGTTCTGGTAACGGCTGCAACAGTTCTTTCTTGAACTTCCTCAAATGTCCTTTTACCAGATGACGAGAAAAAGGGCATTGAATCGTTCAAGATTTTCAAGGACATCATCTTACCAGGTATAATTTCACTTATAGTTCTTCGGATGTATTTTACAGTTGCATACGAAAGTTGGGCACCCTTTCGAAATTCCTGAAAATGCTTGAATTGTGATGCATCCAGAGAAATATGGATGATCAGCCATAATATGTATCATCAGCCATAATATGTATCAAACTGTTGTCATATATTTATAAAAAGCAAGATAAATTGATAATAGATAAAATATGATAAGAATGTTTATTTCTGAAGATTGTAACACAAACGTTTTAGGTGCTTTCAGCTGTAAGTTAACTGGTTCTGCAGCTATCCTAGTAACTGTAGAGTCCCAAAATGAGTGTGAATCAGTGTTTTTTTATATTTGCTTGTAAACAAATATCTTTCACTATGGTTGCTGGAAGAAGAAATCATGATGATAACTCCTTTGCAGGACTTTCGATGCTCTTACGTCATCAGAAATGGCTTTTGAAAATGTTTGTCACCACCCCTTTTACAGAAGTCTCCGCCTAAGAGGAGGCGGGGCCTGTACATCTCTTACTAACATGCATTCGTACAGTGACTGTAAATAAACAAACAAAAATCGTTTATTGTTCTGCAAGAGGAAAGTACAGTATTACAATATAAAAGACGATAAATTCGTAAAAGAATGCAATGGAATATGTAAATTGATAAACTCATAAGAGGATAAACCGACATTTCTATAGAAATAGTAGGTATTGTATTTAAAATGTAAAAATATTTCGCTTCCTCTGATTGGTCAGCCTTCAGGAGAAATGAAACGTGGCCCTTCATTGAAAAATTTATAATTATTAGGCCGTGTTGGCGTAATCTCTAACCCAACGTGGTCTGAATACACGTTACTGAAAGAGTACAAACCTCGCCTACGTTGATGGAGACTTTTGTAAGAGCGTGGGAATGACAAACATTTAAGACTCCATTCCGCTACTATTCTGTAAGTATATATATATATATATATATATATACATATATATACACGAGTATATGCAGGAAGGAGGGGCCAAGCGCGAATACCCGCAATTCCCCGCCATAAAGAAACAAGGAGAGAACTGAGAACCAAAACACAAAAGATGGAAGTTAATCCTTTTTTTATTTTGAAAATTTTGTGTAGCGTGTAAGATGCATGTATGTGTAGTGAGGAATAGAGGATATATACAGGGTGTTCCAAAAAGACCTGACTGATTACAATGTATTTTACATTGTAATCCGTCAGATCTCTGTACATATTGTTCTGGCAGGAATTTAGTCTTTATGCACAGTTTGTTCATTACATATATGAACTAAAA
The DNA here is from genome assembly GCA_023014485.1 of Bathynomus jamesi. NCBI lineage: Eukaryota > Metazoa > Arthropoda > Malacostraca > Isopoda > Cirolanidae > Bathynomus > Bathynomus jamesi. The sequence continues at coordinate 682,472 of JAJOZX010002307.1, read as the reverse complement.
TTTTATACCAGAATCACAAAAGAAAACTAGTGTATTGTATGCGAACGAGGGGAAAGCTCTCGGGTTGGTTGTAGTTTTTATTTTACTTGATATTTACAGAAAGTCTATTTCATTAAATATTCGTTTTCGCACATGACCTGGACTTTGCCATGAAAATTGTTTTTTTCTGGTGTATTTCACTGTGTTGTGCAAATCTGACCTTCATATCTTGTGCAAAATGAGCGGTTGTAGAGATATGATCCTCCCCTCCACCCCCCCACCATCATCCTACGATTTTGAAGTCCTCGGAAGTGGGCAGGGCTTTGAAGTAGAGGGAAATTGTGGGGTAAAGGAGGACGTGTTCCTAGCCTTAGTGGCACTACCAAATCTAAACAACCCAACCTAACATAGGCCTAATGCCGTGTTCCTAGCCGAGGGCATCGCCCCGCCGGACCCCGTTGTGGGGATATTTGAAGGTCAGAAATGCACAAATAACAGTGAAATACACCAGAAAAACTAATTTTCATGCCAAAACCATGTTACCCTAGACTAATTAATGAAATAATATCTTAACAGCGGCTTCATTATCGTTGAAACACCGCTTAATGACGTTGTAATAGGAGGTCATAACCGGTACACAAACGGCCATGATGAATTGAATTTGGAGCTCAACGTCGTTTTCTTCCCGGAAAATGCATCTACGTATGCGCAAAGAAACACACTGGTGTCAATAATCAAGTAGGGTTGAAGCACCTTAAGTAGAAAAAAACAAAAACAAAGAAACTCTCACAATCTTCCCACACGTCACGGTTGACAAACCATACTATTTCAATCGATTTTAATCAATCCAAAAATTGCTTATATCTCCGTTAATATCAATTTGCACAAGAAATACCGTAGAAGAAAATAGATTCATATTTAAATTCGACATAAGAAAAACCTATTGTCATCCCAAAGTCCAGGTCATGTGCTAAAACGAATATTAACCTCTTAAATTAGGTCTCCCAAAAGATTTTTTTCCTACAAAATTCGCTGTCGACTGGAACGTATTATAATTTTTTACATAAATTATTTCTTAAGCTGTAGTAGTGTATGATATTTTAATAAATGTGGTACTAAATTATAAAATATGGTAGTGATAAGCAGTGTCATATTAAGGGTTTTTGGGCCCTGGGGCCAAAATATTCTTGGGGTCCCTCAATAAGACAAATCTTCGAGTCATGCAAATTAATAAAACCATTTATTTCTAAATCAAATAATGCAAGTTTTACACAAATACCAAGCTGCTACAATTACACCAAACCAATTACACAACTACAAGTCCACTACTAATCTACCAAAGTTGGTCACAAAATCATCCGCCACCAGTATAAAGTTTTTTGAGCTGCTTCATATCACTAAATTTTCCAATCACAAGCTCAGTATTTAAATTCTGCTAAATATTCTTTTCTCTGCATAACAGTGACAGACTTTGCAACTTCTTTTAGGTTAGCATTTGACGTTTAACATTTTTAATCATGCTCAAATGAGAAAAAGAATGCTCCGCAGTTGCATTTGACATCATCAAACACAAATAAATGCGATAAGCAATGAAAGCATTTGGGAAAACAGCCCTCAATTTGTGAATTCCCTGTAGTACTCCTAATGGGCGAGTGTCAGCTAAAGCGTCTTGTTTGACAAACAGTACAAAATGCTGAAACTCAAATGGGAAGCTGTCCTCAAAATCATTTGGGTGAGGGACTAGCCAGATTTTTGTTGCTTTTGATGCTTCCTCTGAAGTTAGTTGAGAGATATTGTTGAGCATTCCAAATTTATCATTATAAACATCGGTCCCTAAAACAGATGGGCCCTGCCCCCCTCTTAATACGCCACTGGTGATAAGGGTCATTGAGTAAGTAGGTCAGTTGGTGAATTAGGGTAGAGTGTTTGGTTGGTTAAAAATTGTTTGAGCGAAGCGTGAGTTTTTGGGAATTCATTCTTCTGGATAGTTTAGTGAGATTAACATTTTTTCGTAAGGTTTCAAGGGTTTTTTGTTTCTTTTGCCAGTGCGTTGTGTCAAGAAAAGTTGGATAATCTTAAGGAAAGGTCCCGGTTCTTAATACGTAGTGCAGAGGTTTAACATATTAATAATATGAAAGATTATATTTTTCTCAATAAAATGCACCCCCGCGTTTTTATTTTTATTAAGGATAAGTAATTTTAATTAACGTTTTTAAAGTGGACGGCATTCTTGCGCCTGGCAGCGTTGTGTGCAAATTAGATAAGTGTACTTGGAGGTACGTCAGAAATTTAACGCCTAAGTACGGAATGCAGGGAATTTTCTTCCTGGCCCCCTTGGATACCTCTCACGGGCGTACTTCTTAAAGGCCTTCCCGAAATGAGGACCGCTTCTACAACTTCCTTCTCCAGGCGGCGAAATTGTATAATCCAGGATATTAATGGGTAGGTAACATTTATATACACGTTAGGTTGGTTAGGTTAGGTTAGGTTGGTTAGGTTATATTTGTTGAGGGGGTGGGGGAAAGTCATAAACGAGTGATTTGCGACTGAAACGGATGTCAAATTCGAAAAATCACACAGAAATACATCGGGAGAACATGTTTTATATCCAAAAAACTTCCCGGGACGCTTCCTTAAGATTTACCAAAAGTTCAAATACGTTGAATATAAGATTTATGATGTTATTAAATATTTAGGCCTAATGTTACGTTAGAACCTGAAAATAAGTTTATACTTCGGGCTTCGATGTTAGATTGAAGGAAGTTAGTGCCACAACTACTGAATTTAAGATAACTTTAGTAAACTGTTATTAATAATAGTTATGAATTTGTCAAAACTGTCCTACGTCAATAATGAATGTTTTATTAGCGTTTTTTATATATAGGAACGTGGAGGTCAGCCTGTAATTGATTTAGTTGACGCACTGTGAAGTCTAATAATTCGGTGATGATATTCTTGTAATGTATCTCAATTATACTGTAGTATAAGCTTAAACTTCGAAGGGATCTTCTGTTTCATTCACTGATTTTTAGCAAGATATATTTTTTCTAAGTAATTTTATGCGCAGAATTTGGTTTTGTCCTTTTTTTAAATCCAAAAATTAACCAAAACTAAGATATATGAACCGTAGCCTAACTAAAATAGAAAGTAAACTATACGTAGCCGGCTACTCTAGCATTTAAGCAATGTTTGAAATGTCGTTGTCTTTCACGGAGGTTCTCAATATTGTATCAGCACAAACTTGTTAGAAGTTGGGTTGTTAGAAGTTGGGTTGTTAGAAGTTGGGTTGTTAGAAGTTGGGTTGTTAGAAGTTGGGTTGTTAGAAGTTGGGTTGTTAGAAGTTGGGTTGTTAGAGTTGGGTTGTTAGTCTATTAGTGATTCGGTTTTTATTTAGTTCTTGATCACAAAATTTTGATTGTATTCTTTTGGCCACCAATAAATAAACAATCTTAGATAATGAAATATGGGTGTCTTCGAACCATGTTTCATTGTGCGAAACAGTTTTATTACATCCACTGTTTTTGGCGCCTACATACGCAAATTATTATGTAAGATTTTGCTCACCATTGTTTTCCACATTATTTCTTTTGGTATTAGGTTCACTTCTGTAAACAATGTTCTCCTTCTTCTATCTGCAATCTATTATGCAACTTTATTAAATTAATCTTTACTGTAATTCAATCGATATCTTAACTGCTTAACGTAAGTGAGCCCTAATCTAGCAGCTTATGAGAAGGGTATTAATATATATTTTCAAAACAAGATATCGTGTGATTTTCTGTGAAAGATGGCGTTCATTTAGGGCATAGGTGGGTATAATTTACTTTCTTAGACTTTATATGTCTTAGTTTTGGTTAACTTCCTCATTTAAGGAAGGCCAAAATTGAATTGTGCGCATAAAATCAGCAGTGAATGAAACAGAAATGATCCGGTTAAAGTAATTAATATATTTTGTGATATAAATATTGCTTTAATTCTGTGAATACGTTTTAAATTGTTCATGGTAATTTGAAGCTTCAACTCTGGGAACAGACGTGTAACGAAGGGTTGTACAGCGCTCAGGCCAACTAATACATCCCGTTACTATAACACCTGTATTATCATCGGGATTCGAACCTCGGACCTCGATGTCTTCGCTTCATTTATAGGGAAATAACGTTAACCACTGAACCACAGACGTTGACTTCCGACGAGAAAGTAACTTGATTGTTCAGGCAGGAATTATATATTGTAGGATGCTGCGTACCTGGTTTTTTGTGCATTATGTACTTCTTTAATAAGATTCACCCTATCCACCCTGAGGGGGGGGGGGGGGTCATTAGCTCGTGCTCTTGAAACGGTTCAGGAATTTGTCACAGATTGAAGGGTCAGAACATGTTTCTGAGGGGTTTTGTACAGAGTGGATTGTAGCCACGTCCAGAGGCCGCCTGGAGACACTAATTAGATTCGCTAATAACCTTTGGTTCATTTATTTACCTTTTATTAACCTCATAAAATTTATAGTTTCAAGACGCATCAACCGTCAACAATATCTACTTAAAATTTAGCTTGTAAGTTAAACATTTTCGTTATAAATACGCGTTAATTTTATCATAAAATATTTTAAATTTTTAAAATTAGGATCGATATTAATGAACGTTCTAAAATAATAATTGGAGCAAGTGTAGTTTACGTACTCCTGACGCAAAAGGGGGAACAAGCTACACTAGGATCTTTAGGAGACATTTTTTAAATGAATCCATCAAATAAAACGTTAAAACTAACGAAAATATTACGGCTTAACCTAACCAATCGTCAATATATATATATATACTGGTCAAAAAAAGAAACGCAATTAGCTTGCATATGGTGTAAAATTTAAGTTGTTAGTGGTATTATCACAGTTTCAAGATTATGGTTAAATGTTTGTTCATATCTTTTAAAGCCACTTAGTGCATGTTTTTAACCAGACTAATCCCGGCTAAGACGCCATTTGTTACAAACAATAAACAGAGATTAAATTGAATGTATTCTTTATGAAGGCATGCATTTTTCTTTGACTTCACAGAATACACACTGCCCGTTGAGAAAACCAAACTTTTTCCCGCGATTGAGGCATGCCACGACTCAGAGGTCAACAGAGGTCGTGCTTGGGCATGTTGGATGCAGGCATGTCTGCTGTCCAAGTTGCACAAAGAATGCATGTGCATCCCAGCACAATCTCTAGGCTTGTTAGACGGTACAATGCCACAGGAAGTGTTCAGGACATGCCAAGACGTGGGCGACCTCGTGTGACGACCCAACGCCAGGATCGCCACATTATACTGCAGCACCTGCGTCATCGGCAGCGGAATGCTCGTGAGACAGCCAGAGAGAGACCTGGTATCCACAACAACAGAATTAGTGACCAGACCGTCAGAAACCGACTCCGTAATGCAGGACTCCGGTCCCGCAGGCCTTACAGAGGTCCTTTTCTCACTGATGCAAGAAGGCAACGACGCCTGCAATGGGCCTATCAGCACCGTGACTGGACACAAAGAATGTGGAACCAATGGCCAGCCTTCAGCCCAGACATGTCACCGATAGAGCACGCATGGGATGAACTTGAACGGCGAGTTCGCAGACGTCAGCATCAGCCGCAGAACATCAGGGAACTGACCAATGCAATTATTGAAGAGTGGAGGGCCATCCCTGTTGCTTTCCTGCAGAGACTGTTGAGGTCGATGAGGGCCAGACTCCAAGCCTGCATTGTGGCTAGGGGTGGCCATACGCGTTATTGACTGTTTGTTATGTTAAAGAATCATTTACTATATACTGAGTCCTCATGTTTATTAATAAATCTCAAAAATTGCGTTTCTTTTTTTGACCAGTATATATATATATAATATATATATATATATATATATATATCGAACTTGTTGCGGTTATATAAATTATATGCCCCCTAATCAAACCGCTGATACGGACGAAGCGTTATATCATGAACTAAAGAGAATAATAGGTAGTGAGCAGGCCTTAGTTATGGGTGACTTTAATTGCGCCAACGTAAATTACGATGCAATGCAGGGAGACGCGGAAGGTAATTTAGTTAATTTTCTCGAGGATAGCTTTCTTATTCAAAAGGTTGGGGAACCTACGAGGTTGGACCGTATTTTAGATTTAGTAATAACTACGGATGATAGGCTAATCACGGATCTTCAAGTAATAGAACCGTTAAGCAATAGCGATCACAATATGGTAGTTTGTCCTCTCAGTAAGTCATTCGAAACCAGCTAACTCGACTAAAATTCCAAACTTCCAGCATGCAGACTTTTGTAAATTTCGAAATAAATTGCCACACGTCAATTGGGAAAACGTAATCGGGATCTCCAACGCAAAACTAATGTGGGAATCGTTCGAAACAGTATTTAGGACTATAAATGAGGAATGTGTACCGTACAAAATTAAGCGTGCGAAAGTAAACAAGCCTTTGTGGTTTACTTCGAGTAGGATACATTATAAAGAGTAGAGATAGGGCTTATAGGCTACATAAGAGCGATAAAGACAACTTGTGGTTACGGAACAACTACATACCTCTAAGGCGTGAAGCGAAAAGTAATAAAAAAGTCCAAGCACGAATTTGAAGTCTCCATAGCTCGTGACGGTAAAGAAAACCCCCAAGCGATTTTCAATACGTCAACAAAATGGAAATCCAGTAGAAAGTGTCTTGGGGCCGTTGAAAAATGTTAACGGAGGGCTAGTTTCTGAAAACAAGGAAATAGCTACCTTGCTAAACGAATTTTTTACGTCAGTTTTTACTATAGAAGATGTAACGAATATCCCTACGGTCATAGACATAATACCTTTTGATAATGGTAATATTTTGATGATGATGTGGTTAGTGAAAGGGAGGTAATGCGCTATATTGATAAAATGAAAATGCATAAATCACCGGGGCGGCGGCCAATGTTCCCTCTAAGGTGTGCGCGTGTGCGCGCGCGCGCGCGCGCACGCGTTGTGAAACCCGCGCGCACAGCAAAATAAAATGCGCACAGGCTCAAGCGTATCATGAGTCACGACAGTAAATGAAGTAATTTAAAAAATGTACTGTCACACAAGGTCTGACCATTTGCATCAACATACTCTATAGTCGCTCTTTTAAGTATTAACTCCCTTCCGCCCGACTTCGCCGACGTCCGCGCAATTACGCAATACAGATTTTTTTTGCTATGTATTTTCCTTTTTTTTTTTCTTTTATACATTAACGCATTGAATATAAACCTTTTCTTATTTTTGCATAAAAAAGAATAGTAATTATCTCGTAATTCATAAAAAAATAAAATTATATTTTTTATTCCTATTTTGTGAATGGATAAAATCATGTATTAATCTTGATAGTCTATTTTAAATTGCTAAATGCTAAAAATTTTGAGAAATAACTAAAATAGTCATTTTCAATTATTTTTTTCTTTTTGTTGAATTTTATTTTACTATTTTTTATTTTATTCATATTTTTAGAATGGATAAAATGTTTTCTTTTTCAAGAGTATATAATATTGTAAACAGTTTTTTAATATCCATGGAAATAATATCCATGAAAATAATATTTATTAAGTATTTAATATTTGTATTTCATTTTGAAGATAATAGCGCTCAGAAAAGTTTGCACAATTTTTCACCATGAATCTAAATGTATGCACAAGGAAAATTTCTTGCGCACACGGACTAAAAAAAATTAGAGTGAACATTGTGGCGGGGCGGGGCCCGATTCCATATATCCCATACAACTAAAAGAATTAAAAGAACATTGTTGTGCCGCTAACAAAGGTTTTTAATGCGTCTATTTCTGAGGGTCCGTACCAGATAATTTCAAGTTAGTAAATGCCACACCTATCTTTAAGAAAGGCGATAAAGGTGCGGCGGGAAATTATAGGCCAATCAGTTTAACGTCTGTTGTAGGTAAGCTACTGGAATCAATAATTAGGGATCGTATAGGCGAACACTTAGAATTGCATAAATTGGTTAGAAATACGCAGCACTGTTTTAGGCAAAACAAATTTTGCTTAACTAATCTTTTAGAATTTTTTCAAAGCGTGGTTGAAGTTTACGATAGTCATCGGGCGGTTGATGTAGTGTATTTAGATTTTCAAAAAGCGTTTGACACCCAACCGCACTAAAGCCTCGTTGAAAAAACTAAGGCTCATGTAATCAGGGGTGTAGTAATAAATTGGATAGAAGAGTTTCAAAGTTTGCGGATGCACGAAGTTGGGTGGTAGGGCGATTAATGACAAAGATAGGGGTAAAATCCAGGAAGATCTAAATAAAATCGATGATTGGGCAGTCACATGGCAAATAGGATTTAACGTCGATAAGTGCAAAATTTTATATATAGGTTCACGTAACAGTAATTTCGCGTATAGTATGTCAGGGAAGGAGTTAACAAGCGTAGAGCAGGAAAAGGACTTAGGAGTTAGTCACTCACTGGTGACTTAAAAGTAGCGAAACAAAGTACAGCAGCGATCAATAAAGCGAACAAAGTGTTAGGTTTTATACCTCGGAATTTTGAGTACAAATCGCGCGATATTATTGTTCCTCTTTATAAATCATGTGTTAGACCCCATTTGGAGTACGCGATCCAATTTTGGAATCCGCATATGCACGCGAAAAGATAGACAAAATCGAGAGAATTCAAAGACGAGCAACTATGATGATTCCGTCGCTTAGGTCGAAGTCGTACAAGGATAGGCTTAATGAGTTAAAATTGACTGCACTCGAGACTAGGAGGCTAAGGGGTGATCTAATCCAAGTTTTCAAAATTATGAATGGGTTCGATAACGTAGATAGAGATAGCTCTTTCGAAATATCTCAATATAATAGGACTAGAAATAACGGGTGTAAGTTGACAAGTAGAAGGTTCGAGACAGCAGTTGCGAAAAACGTTTTTACGCATAGAATAGTAAATAGCTGAAATAGTTTGCCGGTAGAAGTAATTAGTAGCACGTCTATGAACATGTTTGAAAATCGATTAGACGCATATGTTGATAGATTGGGTATAGTTTAAGGTAGTAAAATTAAGGCTTTGTGGTTCGGAACCCACGTAAAATTGTAGGTCCCCTCCGCCACCACGGAGGGCATGCACAATACACAATTACGAACACAGTTAGGTAGACCAGCCATGAGTGGATCCTAGGGTCTTTGTTGGTCTGAAACGTATATATATATATATATATATATAAAATGTGTGTGTGTGTATATATATACAGTAATATATATATAATATATATATTATATATATATATATATTTATTCATATATATTTATTTATTTTACGCCCAAGCATCGAAATCGCTCAGTGAGCGAAAAAAACAGCCACAACACGTTGTGGATGCACCTAAGTGACCACACACTGATATTAGATATTTTTTCGCTTCATATTCGTTCTCAAACAACCACAACGCGTTGTGTACGATTTGAAACGACCACACACTGATGTCTTTCATCGAACTCTATTTAAACACGACGTATATTGAAATGATATAAACACGACGTACCGTATATTTATCGACGTATTCACCGATTAAAAAGCAAAGTTAAGCAGATATGCTAGAAAAAAGATAGTCCTTTAAAAAATTATTATCAATAATTTTCCCGTAGGTTTCGATTAATTTTAAGCAACTTTAGAATGAGACGTAAATGTAAAAATTAACCAACTGGTTAGGTTAATTGAATGCCCGGTTAGGTCAACTGAGTGCCCGGTTAGGTTAATTGTACGCCCTTGACGATTGGTTAGGTTAAGCCGTGATATTTTCGTTAGTTTTATCGTTTTATTTGATTAAGTCTCCGCGGATAATGTAGGGGAACGTAAACAACTAGCACCATAGGGGGACGTAAACTACACTTGCTCCCAATAATTAACGACATATTAGCCAATGCTATACTTAATTCTTAGTCATTAGTAGGCTTAGGATAATTATGCGCCTAAAAATGATTAAATATGCATGCAAATATGTAGCCAAAATTTAGGAAATATGCACTTAAATATGCACTTTAAAATAACTTTTAGGTACTTTTCCTAAGTAAATTTACTTTCCCAGGCAGGATATCGCTGTAAGTAGCATATCCTATTCAAGGATTAAATACAAAAACAAAATACTGACAAAGTACTTTTTTTAATTCGAAAAAAAACAAAAAACAAATTAAATTAGTTTTCTTGATTAAGCAGTACTTACTCAATGCAAACTTACATATATTAAATACATGCAATATTTTAGCAATATTCAAAACCAAAATAATAATCTGAAAATTAATGCTACTGTTTGGAAAAATTAATAATATCAACACACACTAAAAATCACAGCATTCTGCAAACCTGAATTGCACTTTGACAATATGGTGGACTAGTAGATGTTCAAAGACAAACTTTCGCCTATTATCAACAAGAATACATTTATAATGTCAAGATACGATGGGAACATACTGTAACTTTCCTATGTCTGACAGTTGAAGTTCTTCAAAGTGGGTATTATGGCACTTTAAATATCACAGTGGGATGATGAATTTATTATAATTGGTATTTTCCAAAAATATGCTTTATAAAACAAAAACTTTATGAATATGCACTTTAGCTCAAAAATGGCTAAAATATGCATTTGCATATGCACATATGCAAATGCATAATTATCCTAAGCCTAGACTCTTTAGGCTCCACGCTCTTTTTCCATTATGAGTGCTTGTCTGCGTAAATTGCCCACAATCACTAATTTTTGTGAATGTCGAAACAAACTTAACTTTTCCACCCTCGTTCTCGTAAGCTTCTTAATAAAGTGCATTTAATATTTTCTGACATTCGAATATCACACACACACACACACACACACGAGAGCACGTAAGCGAGATAGTAACTTTCTGAAATACAAGCATGCAGTGCTTTTTTTTTGTAAAAAAAAAATGGTGCCTGTACTCATATCTTCATAAATTGTAAAATTCCTCTCCCACCCCTCCCCTCTTTCCTGCGCCCCCTCCCCCTTCTCTATTGAATTTGTGGTGAACTTTTAATAGAAAGTTGATGATAAAAATCAGAATGTTTAACATATAGACGCCGTGAGTTTTAAAGAATTAAAAAAATTAAAACATACCAAAATTGTTATGCGAATTTGTTCCCGCCAAATGAGTCAGTCGAGATGGGAACGTTAAATTTATTTGAACGGACCTGTCAACGTCGCTCTGAGAAAAATGTGCCGGTACGCCGTACCGGCGCGTACCGTCACAAAAAAAAGTATTGCATACATGCGTCTAAAAACTAACTATATCGAACCACGAAGGGCGTGAAAAGTCTTTCGGACATAGTTGAGCGCTTGAAGATCGTTTTCTGTTAAGTCATTAATAACGAGTTACTCGTTAATCTAGCCTAACCCACACACATACTAGTGGATTCAGATTTCTCCATGGTCGGGTGGGGCGAGTTTACCAATGAAATTATAATTTGGCAAGTTTGAAATTTAACAGGATTTAAAGGAAGACCAGTTTTTCAAAATGAGATTTTGATAGGAACTTCATACGATTTTTTAGTTGAACTTAGAAGAAATTCACATTTATCGAGTTCATCGAATTATGAACGTAGAAATACACACACACACACACACACACGTACGTTCATACAGTTCAAAGGTGGGCAGGACCGAGTTCCAAAAGGACCGAACTCCAGGAACTCGGTCCTTTTTAAGGACCGTGAGCGGGAAAGTCTGTCCTTTTCTCAGTGAGGACCGAAATGAGGAGCGACGGTCCATTTTTAAGCAATTCCGGACGGTCTTTTTTAGTGTGTTTAGTGATTATTTGAAGTTCTAAAGAAGATGGATCGTTTCCTCCAGAAGACTTAGAAAGAGTGAGACTGAACTGAAACTTGTTTCAACACCTGGAGGAGACGAAGAATCTACTGATTAGTGCTTCAACTTCAACTTAAAGATTTCCGGTGTCTTTAATTTCATTTTTCATTTTAATCAAATTTTTCACTTATATTATATATAAGGACCGAGGACCGAGTCGTTCCGAGGTCCTATCTTCAGAAAGGACCGGGACCGTCGGTCCTTTTTGAGGCCCGGGTGCCCACCTTTGTTCATACTAGGTCGACACATTCGCCTTGGCTTGTTTTATGGTTTTATAGTGATTGCATACAATTTTTTTTTCAAGTAAATTTTCATATTTTGCTTTTCTTTATGGATGATGAACTTTTTGTTGCATTGCAACATTTTAGCCATTCCCGGCTCAATTTGGGTGTAGCTTTTGATCCGAGTACTTTCCTGCAGTTCTACATGAAGGTAGTTGCTGAATTACATCCGTCTCTAACTAGACTCATTATCTGATGTTTAATATCAGATTCTGATTGCTTTGATGGTCTTCCAGGCCTACTCTCAACATCAGTGGTCTCAGTCTCTTGCGTACAAGTTCATCAGTTAAAAAATTGGACTATTTCATTCAGTAAAATATTGGCTTTCACCAACACTTAAAGGTTTGCTTTCGTACACTTAAAAAAGAATATTGGTAAATTTGTGAAGAGTCGCTTGAATGTTAAATTCAGTAACAAAACCAGTAATCCCTCGCTTTACGGAAGGGTTACGTTCCTTAAAATTCTTCCGTAAAACGGATTTCCATATATCGAATCCTATTTTTCCATTATGTATTTGGAGGTACGTTCCTACGGAACAAGATCTTAACTTGGTGTAACGCATACACATAACTCAAACTTTATTAAAATAGGCCTACTCTGTACATTATTACTGTATATTATATTTGTATAGTACTTGAGAAAAAAGTAAGCATAAGGGGGTTTGACTATCAATGGAGACGTGAGGCAGTGGGAGGGAGGACGGGAAGGCAGGGTGTGGTGAGCACGATCCGCTAGTACGAGCCACTCATTGCCTGTGGAAAATTAGAAAGATTGGATAGTTTAGTGACTAAGTTAGTGATTTTTTTAGACTCAAATTTCTGTTATAACGAAGCTTTCTTCCTTTATACCGATTTTTATTTCCTTATTAATCACTTCCGTTAAAGTGAAATTTTGTAAATTGAGTATCCGCAAAGCGAGGGATTACTAGTCAAGTTTGAGTACATTTTTCTACAACTTGACTAGGTTACATTATTACATCTTATCTGTTGAGACGTTTCGCGACACGCAGTTTGCATCTCATTTCAACAAAGAAGGGTTTATATAGGCTGGCCTATAGTAGGTAAAATATTTTACCGAGCCATATCGTTCTGTACAGTAAAATAAAGTACCAGGTTGCTTCACTTTTATACGTCTTGTCGATGAAACATGTGAAATGACTTCATGCTTTGTAGAATTCTTACGTACTTTACAAAAGGCAATAATGTAGCATTCTTCTATTTTACAGATATATGAAACTTAAAATGCTTATCGGGATATTTCCAGAAAATTCACATTATTGATCCAAAAGGTGAGATTTTAGTTTAATTAAAAAAAAAAAAAACGGCTGAAAATTAACGTGGTTGCATCAAGAATAGACTATAATACTTGGTTGTTCGAAATTGAGTTCGAGGACTATGTCATGGCCACGAGGCAACACCACTTAGATTAGCTCTGTTCAATAGTTTTGGGTGACCACTATCCTCTGCATTCAGATAATGTAGTGACACGTGGTTCGGATCTCGCGTAAGGCTGAAGGTCCCCCGTCATTACTTTTTGCTATTCTAGAAGTTAAAAAACAAAGCTTATTATTGTTACTTGGAATGCTAATTTTCTATTCTTTAGTTTAAAGGAACCTCACTTCTTGTGGCTCCAAGGAAGGAAATACTTGTAGGAAGATGGCCAGAAATGAATGGCGGCAGGTCATCATGTTTCACTGTTAGCAGAAGACAAGGCACGATTGGCAATAAAGAAGGCAGAGGACGAACACGTATTCATGGACAAGATTCTGTGTGCCAAATAGGACAGACAACACTGCCCGGGCGAAGCAAATGAAAAGCCGTGACGTAATTGTAGCAATGGTTCATGCGAGAGAGTGCTCCGTCAAGTAGAGAATACAAGGCAATTCAAAATGTAGAGATTTTGAAATTGTTCTTTAACCAAAAACTTTACTCTGCACATAAGTATCCATGTAAAAACTATATTTAATATCAGGTCGCCCCATAAGTAATGTCGTTTTTTAGATCGGAATTTGAAGGACAAAAAAAAAAAAAAATTTTTAATCTAGTATATATTTTCCATCGGAATCAATGACACACTGCCAACGTCCTACAAGCTTTTCAATGCCATGTTTATAAAATTCAGGCGGTTTTGAGGCAAAAAACGTAGACTAGTGTGCAGGTCATCTAAAGTATAATGTTTCTCCTCAAGATAGTTTTGCAGACTCCTGAGATGATGATAATCTGGAGGATGTGAAGTTTTTCCCACCCAAGCTCCTCAATTTTTGCGGAAGTGATCCGAGCGGTATGAGGACGTGCGTTGTCATGGTTGAACAGGATTTCTTTCCGATTAACCAAAGGTGGTCTCTCTTCTTTTAGTTGTGTTCAATCGATCCAGTTGTTGACAGTAGACTTGAGCGGTGATTGTTTGATTGTGTGGTAAGGTTTGAAAGTGTATTACACTACCTTTATCCCACCAAACACTAAGCAATACCTTCCGAGGGTGAAGATTTGGTTTTGGCTGTGTCGTCGCTGGTTCTCCGGCACAAACCCACTGTCGACGGCGCTTAACATTCTGGTACAGTACCGACTTTTCATCACCAGTCACTAAACGGTGCAAAAACGGATCTTCGAGTTCACGGGAATAAAGAGCTGTGCTAATGTTTACCCGCACCCTCAGATTGTCGACTGACAATTCGTGTGGCACCCATTTTCCTAACTTAAGCCCTTTTCCCGAGTTGTTGCAAATGTCGATGGATGGTGGACGGGGATGAATCGAGTTTCTGGGCCAATTCTTCGACAGTTGTTGAACAGTCTTCTTCAAGTGCGGCTAACAGGTCATCATTAAACTCAGCAGGGCGTCCAGAGCGTGCTACATCTGTCAAACAGCAGTCACCATTCCTAAACCATCTTTGATATTTCCTCACATGCAGAATATCGTTGCCATAAACGTCCTGAATGTTTCTCGTTGCTTCAGTAGCACTATTCCCTTTTTTGAACTCGTAAAGCATTATATGCCTGATATGCTCTTCTGATACCTCCATGTTTACGAGTTCACATAAAGCGAAACACGATAGACCTCCTATTAGATACAACCTGAGGAAAATTTATGCTTAAACCGAGTAAGACTAGTTTAAACTTAATCTATCGTAAAAAACATTACCGATGGGATGACATGATACATCAAGTATTCGAAATGTAACCTATTTACATGCAAACATGCGGCGCAACGTTCTAAAAAAAAGTAGTATTCATGTTAGTTGAAATTTTGTACACTACGTGAACAAATCTTCCTGTAAATGTTGCCCTTTGAGTTAGTACCATGCATTCTGTACTTCAGGTATTAACTTTAAAATGTTTAAAGCCACTGTTCGGGAGGTACATAAAATCTTAACGCCGAACGTTTTCGTAGGGTTAAGTCTAAATGCGTGTATTTGAAACGTTAAGTATGCGACTCAGTCAGCGTTAGAGGGTAAGTAATACGAATAGTTTTGTCCCCCATATTTGGACATTATCAACAGTTAACATGACCATTACGTTTTTTACGTGCTTGCTTGCGCATAGTTATTAACACATTAGTGCCCAGTGGTAGGATTTCCTACCGAGAAAATGGTCATTATTGCATCACTTTCTTGTATTCACGTGATCTTTGGTATGGGTCATTGACATATCGTAATCTTTTAGATGGCGTCATATCAATGTTCTTCCGACAAAATTATTTATCATTGGGCACTACTGTTAATAAACTAATTGTCCGTTTCATTCTGGATCGCCCTGTAATTTGAGGAAACATTTGGCATGGCCGAAACCAAACCAATTTTCTTAAATAACTTCAGTTGAGGGAGAAAGTGCTTTTGAAGTGTAAACATTTCTATAATTATTTTAAGTAGAACTCCAGCAGTAGTTATGAACTGCATGCCTAACGTACGTTGTCCTATTTGGAATTTTGTCTGTGACTACGTACTTCTCTTCCTTCATTCCCCATATTGCTAATTGTATCCCAGTTTCGCCCACGAGCGATCGTAAAATGGGAATTAGTCGTAAGCACAGTAGCCACATGATGGGATGAAACACTGGCTTAAAGCCAAATGAAATACTGTGGACGTCAGAAATTTTTATTTCTAATAAAAAATAAATAAAATAGGAAAAAAGAAACCACCAACTTTGGCGATTTTATTTAAATATTTTTCCTTGGTTGAACTTCCTTCCCTTCAAGTCTTCACCTTCCCACTTGAAGTACTGTTCAACCAATTTCTTTGTTTCCTCTGCATCTGCGTCCAATTTCCTCCAATCGTAAGACTCATAATCCACCGTCCAGTCATCACACATCTGTAAAAGAGTTCTTTAATAACATACCAGAATAATTAGGAAGTTGTGGTACTTAACGAAATTTTCAGAAACAAATTTGTTTCTCAGGTCACACATTAAGTAAATCATTTGAAGAGCAATGTCTTTCTGAAGAAACTGCTTATTTAGTGTAATGATGGCATAGAAATTTCAACTGTAACCAGTTAATTCTAAGAACGCTACAATGTTAGACAACTTGGTAACATACCAAGCTGCTTCAGAAAGACGTCTTCCCGCCCTCATTGCTCTTCAAATGATGCAGACCATCTAGTATTTATAGTCAGAGTGGGACTTATTAAATTTGTATTGACTAAGAAATAAGTTTTACAAAAGGCCACTGCAGAAGTACTTGTCAGATAATCAATTAAAATACCACTACTTCATCATTACATTTAATTGTTTCAAACATATGAACTTTTTCTTAATACTCAACCGTTATATACATGCATAAAAAAGAGCTATCGCTGTTCAACACAAAATAATGTTCATTTGAGTGATGAAATTAAACTAAATTATTTTCAAGTGTCTAATTAACCCAATAAGAAAAAATCTTTAACGGGCTGAGGGAAGCAAATAATTACCTTAATTAAAATTTGGGTGATGTATTTTACTTTCTCAGACCACCGTGCGAATATAATTAGTTCCTACACGTGAAAAGGTTGCCTCTACTGGTTTCTTTCATTAACTTTCCCTACTCTTCCCGCCCTCGCACACAATCACACTCCGACACTCGTCTATCACTACTACTACTACTGCGGCAATTTTACTTCAATCTCACATACAACGAGCTTTTTTTAAATGTTTCCTTTCACGTTACTTCTTTCTAATAAGAAAAGAAGGTTTAGAAATGAAATTAATCTCCCCTTCGTCTGCCACCGATTTCTTAGTAAAGAAAGGGTAACGCTTAAGGGTTTGGGTGTGTGTAACCGAGATAGAAACCAGCGATTACCACTTCTTGATTCCTTCACCAGCGGGAAGAAACCACTGAAAATGTTAATACTTACGGGAAAAGCGAGTTCGTGTCCTCTCCACACCCAAATTCCAGAAATATTATTATTGTTATCTTCTCCGAAGACGCACAGAGATGCAAAGGAGTTTTTGCGCATTTTATCCAAGCGTTGGAACATTCCTGAAAAACAAATTATGAGCGCGTTTTAAGCGCAATAACGGGATTGCTTCACCTCTAAGATTACAGGATGGAGGGGAACCTACAGTTTTATGTGGAATACAAACCACGGACCCGGAAATTGAGTGATAGTAGTAGTTGGATAGGAGACCAATGTCACTTATAGGTTAGAGACGAGAGTGAAGAGCAGACAGACGAACGGACAAGGGAAACCCAGCATGACCTACCTAAATTTATTTGGTCGGGAACACCTAAAAAGCTTCGTTCAAGAAACGAACCTCTTTACACTGATCATGTTGCACTAAACTCCCCTGACCTTCATAGAGTATCTGAAGGCAGCATGATGGAACTTGTACATATTGGCCTTCTTTGAACGAACCTTTTTACTCGCTCTATACTGTCTAGTGATCGGTGACTGAAACCTTTTGACGAGGGTTATAGTCTCGTTTCATCCTACCAACTTAGTATAAACTATCACTATTTCACCCATGTTCTCTCGTAATGTTCAACTTACACCAATTGCAGTCTTTCATTTTAAGAGCATTTCTGGATGTCGAAGTTTCATTATATATTTGCCGACCGTTTCATTCCCCAATCATCTTGAACGATATATTATAAAACCAATCTTCGATCACATGTGCACTCGACTCATGCAAAAATTAATCCTTACGCGCACACATTTCACTTAACTAAAAAAAGAAATAATTTCTGAAAATCCGAACCGACTTGCTTCATTGTTATTTATAATAAACAAATGACTGGCGAATCATTCAACTGAATCCTGTTTCGAATTTCGTAATGTACTTCCGTTTCACAAACTACAATTGCAACTAGTTTTCCTGAACAAATTCCGGCCATTTCGTTGACTAAAATTTCTCAGCATTTTCACGTTTAGAGACAACCACAATTTTCATTAAAAAAAATTCCTAATTTCCAAGCGTGCGCAGACGGACACAAAACCGCGACAATTTAACAACCTAATCTAAATGAAGTTAAATTAACCTTTAAAACGTCTTCAAAAAATGTGGCGATAGCGATAATTTTGTGAAGACGTAAATAAGCGCACGAGCACATTCTTCGCTCTAGGACCATCTTTTTCGATACTAATACCCAAAATTTCACACACCTTTCTGCAACCGAACACACGCGCGAGAGTAATTTACGCTGTTATTCATCAATTGCCGAAATAGACCAACACTTCTTTCTCGAAGAACAACTCAAAAGAAACTGCCCTGGATTCTCTCACCTCCAACTAGATTGCAGGTCATGAAGATTTTGCTCAGCTCATCAGCGTACCTTAAATGAAAACGGATTAAATTAAATATAAAACGTCTCTCTCTCCATATATTAAATTATATAAAAACAGAGACCCCTTACTGTATAACTAAAATTATATCCATTAGCAGAGCATCTCGTGTGGCTCGATCGGTTAGAGGCGCCCAGCAGTGCTGAGACCCGACTCGATCGTGGGTTCAAACACTAGTGCTTCTTTTTTTTTTTTTCCCTCACAACGAAGCGAGGGCCGGCTCACCCCCCCCCCCCCTTTAATTTACTCGGTTTAGGGTATCCCCTACCCCTTGCCTTATATCCATTAGCCATTTTCAATTTGATTTTGTAAATGTATTGGGGACTCCACAAATAGGGATGGCCAGACGAAATTATAATTTAATTTCCCCTTTTAAGTATTGAAGTACGGACTGAGGCTGCAACTTCAGTAAGGCTAATCATTCTCCTGACAAATAACACCAACTTCAAGAACGAATTTCTATTTCAATCAAATGCCATTCGCATCTTGTCTACAAGTTTTTACAATTTAAAAAATTACTTAGAACAATTTTTTGTGGTGGTGTTGAATAAATATACATCGAACTTAAGCTAATACAGTTCAAATCTCTCTAAACGAAACCTTACTCTGAAAGCATGATTAGGGTCAATAACATTCAAGGGAGACCCTCCCTTTTATGGGAAGAAAATATAAAATTGTATACTGTACTACATGTTCAATTTGCTGAATTTAGTAAATATGAAGTGTGTTAAAATATTTCATTGTTACAAATAAAGTCTTCCTCTAATTCTCTCAAACTTCAAATTTGCCAAATGATTATTGGTAAATCCACGGCTTCTCCCATGCAAAACTCCTGAATCCGCCACTGATTAAATTTAAACCAAAAAATAACAGTATGCAACGTATCTAATGTTTCAACATTCGTAACTATCAATTCAGGTGTATTGAATCCAAAAATCATATCCATTTTTTTTTTATAACGTAGTTTTCTAGTTACCTAGTAAATACTTATCACCCATTTTGTATGGGTGGTATATAGACACGCATCCAATTACGCAATACAGATTATTTTCCTGAAAACTTCGGTAGTGTGAGAGGAAGGAGGAGAAAGGCTCCACCAAGACATCAAAACTATAGAAAAAAAAAGATACCAAGGAAGGTGGAATGTCAGCATGATGGCAGACTACCGCTAGTCTCGGAAGAAATGCAGCACAAGAAGCGAGCCAAAAAACTAATGTTTTCTCCTACTAATCAGTCATGATTGATCTATTATGTATGAATTAAATATCAAAGATGAATTTACTTTGAAATGTATTGTCTTTGGTTTTCTTGTAGTTTGTACTCTTGGAAATTTAGTTGTTAATACAAGCTATGAATATATGACTTTGTGAAGAAACCTAACGGATACATAAAAATGTTTGTGAAATTTGAAGTCAGCGTGGCAAAATTGTACAAGAACACGTAATAAGGGGGAAAAAAAAAAGAAGTACTTTGGTTTGAAATGCAGACTTGTGTAATCCATCAATACCAAAGAAAGTAAAATACACCAACTTTTTCAGTGTAAATATTCAAAGTGTACACACATCCTTCTAATGTATAAAATCAATATAGTACTCTCATCAGCTGAGTAAACAAATTATTATGTTCCGCGATAAATGCGGATGCAAAGTGAAACTAAACTACTCGACTTAGGGGAGTAGGCCGGGTCGAATTTCTGGGGACAGATCGGGCACTTTGTGGGGGGCTTATGAATTGGTGTCCTGACTAACATACTACAAAAGAAAGTTTATGCTCCCCCCCGTACACTAGCATACTCCCTCCTACTTTTGGCTCCGCCCCAAAAATGAGAGACCATTTAAAGCATCTTCTCATAGAGATCCCCCCCCCCCCCCACTAAAATTGCATAATATCTCGTGTGCAATTTTCAGGCAATTACCTCAAAATTTTCACCACGCGTATTCTCAAAATATTTGCTATATCAGAAAATTGATTAAACAAACATCGTTTGTGTGTAATCAATTTACTGAGCTGTGTGTTGAATTTCAAATTCAATACCAATAAATTTAATGTTCTAATTATATATTTTTACAGGAATTATAAGAACTTATGCTCTTTAGATTTACTTATGATCCATGCATGATTCTATAAAAGCTGGATTTTTAATTTTTTAAAAAGGTGACAAAATGTCCACCAGAAACAAATCTTCGAATGCCGCTTTTGGTTTTGCCACTGAATTCCGCCGAACAATTCCTACAAAGGCAGACGTTATCAGACACTTTCTTCATTCAAAAGAAAAAAAAATCAAGTCAAGGGGATCAGCAACTGCGAACGATTGCTACAATATAGTTACCAAAGATCTTCAAGATATATGGGCCATGTTCTCTTTCCCTGTCATTCAAGAAAGATCTATTTCTTCTGCAGTGGAAAGATTAATCAGATCAGCTCTTTCCTTGAACAAGGTTCCTCAAAAAACTTGCTTCATATGATGAAATGTTTGACATTTGTACTTGCAAATGTTATGATAAAGGAATAGAAAGGCCGTTTTGTCGATGCGAGGTAAAAATCCCAATGGTAGAGTGCGAGTCATTTGTTGGCCAAAAGCAAAGAATCAATCAATTAGGGCCATTTGATCGTGAAGCTGCCGCTGTCCAGACGATCCCTCTCGAGAGCAAGATAAGAACAAGAGAGGCAACAAAGGTAGGTCACAAGTGGAAATGGCAGAGGCTATGGAAGTTGTACCATCTTCTTCAGTAGGTGACTTTAGCAAAGAAAGAGAAGACAGTGACAATGAGCTAGAATTCGTGCCCGATGTGGAATTTATTGAAAATTATCAAAATAGGTATTCATACAATGAATTACCATTGGTGGCAGACCGTTACCGTGAGAGTTCGAGAGCTACAGCAGCTATTGTTAGTGCTGCATTGAAAGATAAGGGAATAATCGATCAATCTAACATGCTTGATAGGAAGAAAATATAGAGAGAGAGAATTCGTGTAGGCAAGAAAAATATTGTTAGATCTAGATGTGAAAATGCGAATATTGAATGTATAGGGTTTGATGGAAATGAATGATGTTCCATGGAACGTATCATCATAAAAGAATGCTGTAAATGATCTCCATTTTGATTTATGATACGGTTTTTAATTTGGGGGCAGAGCCAAAAATAAGAGTATGCTAGTGGTACGGAGGGGAGCATAAACTTTCTTTTGGAGTATGTTGGCCAGGATATCATTTCATAAACCCCACATAGTGCCCATCTAAAAAAAACATTTTGACTAGATTTCGACCCGGCCTATTAGGGGAGTTAACTGCGTGTATATAAATGTATCTTCCCCGGTTACTTCCTTCAGCTAGTAAAACGAAGGAAATCGTAGGCGAAGAGGTCAATTTCCCCTTTGTTTGACGCCATAATCTTTGATAAGAAAATGGAAACACATCAAAGGGGGTTACGAGTTTTGTTATACGCGGACCACAAATTTATTTCGGTACGAGTAACCTCATTTATTCTTCGCAAATAAAGCAATTGGGAACATCTTTAGAACAAACTCTGAGCTTGCCCCAAATTACTTCACGCTTAATATGAAAGTAGTACAAAGCACCAAATGCGCTTAAAACGTTTCTGTTAATGACACCGTCGGAGAGATCAAAGGTACTCACTTGTATTCACAGAACCAAACTGAGTAAGTCTCCTTGTCAAACTTCTCCCAGAAATAAGGAACTGACTTTTCTTCATCATTATTGGAGTAAAATCTCTTCCAGTCATCCATGTTGAAGTTGCTGCAAAAGGAGAGCGACAAATCAGCAGCAGCTACACTTGCTCTTTTTTTAAAAAGCCGTTTAATCTTGATAAAAGAAAGGGTCATGTAGGGTAACGGAGAAAACTTAAATAGCGTTTCGTGGTATCCGAACCACGGGTGGCTACATCATCCGAACGCCAAACACAGAGGGGGTCACCCATCCAAATAATGAAAAGACCCAACACTACTTTAGTGATCTGAAGAAAGGGTATTGCGATAGGGTCGGGACGTAATTCTTTACCAATGAGGAAAGATCATATATTGAGTCATCAGAAACGGCAATCACGGGGTACATGCAATGATGAGCTGCCAAAATCGTAACAACCGGTTCCCTACATAAGTTCTAATTTAAAGGATGTGCCACAGTATGGTTTTCGTACCTTTCTCCATAAGAAGTGGCAATGCATTGTGTCACGGAGTTGTACTCGTACTTAATAAAAAAAAAAATTTAGAATAAATTTGGAAAGAAAATATTTAAGTATATTAGTTATTACTAATTAGGTAGTAATTACAAAATAGCTTCAAGATTATTATTTTGTACACCGTTTTATACGATTATTTGGTTTTAAGATAATTTTACAATAATATTCGTTTTCGTAGCAATTTTTAACAAAGTTCTAAAATGCTTCAAAATTTTAACAACCGGTTCGCGCGAACCGGCTCCAGCTCACCACTGGGAACATGGGTGACCGACCAACTCCAACGGAGGTACGGATCGAACCGAAACCTTTACAGGTCGAATCTAATCTCCAACCAACTCATCCACGAAACCCTCACGCAAAAGGACGACCTACTCTCATGCCAAAATCCTGAACTGGCTGCAAAACCTCATCACACTATGGTAACAAAAGTCACTCGACCTTATATTTATACTCCAACTTCAATTTGGCGTATTACAGAAAGCGGGCAAAACACTAACTACAGGGTGCCCACAATGTCTCCTCGTCACCCCAGTAAAATACTAAGCGTTTTTAGTTTTTCTTTCAGACCCATTTGAAATGTGTGACAGCAGCAACTATACGATTGAACAACGCATATTGGCTAGTACCTGGGTCCATAAGCGACCACGTAATGGCAAAAATATTCAAAATATTTGCGGACTTCCATGACCGATTGAATCGTGCAGCTCCTTTAAAGTACCCAGGTACTAGCCAATATGCGTTGTTCAATCGTAAGCTGCTGCTGCTGCTGCTGTCACGCATTCCAAATGGGTCTGAAAGAAAAACTAAAATCAATCGGTATTTTACTGGAGTGACAAGAGTGCGTGGACACCCTGCACTAAGTTAATACCCTTAAATTTGGAGGACTTTTACTATGTAATTTTTAGCAACCCTTTAAGATCAATTCCAGTATGCAAGGACACATTCGCGAGACAGTGTTCAAATTTAAACGGATTCCGAATTTCGGGAGATTAAGAAAAAATATAGTACTTATAATTTCTGGATTGTTCCTAACTGATTAGTTAATGGTTTTATAACAAACCAATAATTAGAAAACAAGACCCGCATTCGGCTTTAATACTGTCGATTCAAAGGGATTCTTCTTAACCAAAATCTCTCGGTACGAGTAACCACGTGTCCACCTTTAAGTAATGTCGGCTAATTTTGTTATAGAGACATTATGTAGTATTTGCAGTAGAAAATTACAATCTTCTCATAATCCATTCGTTACGATACCATTATAAAAATAAATTAACATACCCAGCAGGAAGTGCGTCTAAAGGATCCTTGGGCTTCACTACTGGAGGTGTGTCTTCTGAGGGAGAAGCTGCCTGCTCCTTCTTTGGCTGGTCTTGTTTCTCTTTCTTATCATCTTTCACTTTCTTATCCTAAAAAGTAAAGTAAAGTAAAAAAAGTAAAGTAAAGTAAAAAAAAGTAAAGTAAAAAAAGTAAAGTAAAGTAAAAAAAAGTAAAGTAAAAAAAAGTAAAGTAAAGTAAAAAAAAGTAAAGTAAAGTAAAAAAAAGTAAAGTAAAGTAAAAAAAAGTAAAGTAAAGTAAAAAAAGTAAAGTAAAGTAAAAAAAAGTAATTCTTTACACTATACAATGATTATTTTTAAGAATTTCACCGAGGTTTTAACCCAAATAAATTGGACGACATTGTACCCAGGATTTTGCACATTTATTTGTTTCAGGTCAGGTTACACACTAACACTCAAAAATTTTTAAAAAATGACAAGGAAAATCTGGGATAATTTTTTCTATATTTATATAAACCGACCTTCTTTTCTCCTTGCTTCAATTTGCCTTGAATTTCAGCATACTTCTTGTTATCAAACTGGGCCATTTTCTCACACAACTTTGGTTCTCCAATCACTGCTTTTACTTGTGGTTGGTTAACCATGGTAACAAACCAGCGGTTGGTGTTCTGATAAGGTGCACGGAAACTCGGTTCAAGCACATACTGGAAGTGGAAGTGTCTCTTAAAAGTCACTAAATCACGAACAAATTCAAATTTTGTGATAAAACCAACCATCCAAATGGCATAGTGATGTTTGGACGGCAATCTCATTATGAAATTAAGTAAAGTTTTTAATGGAAAAACAATGTATCCAAGGACAGATTCGCATGCTGTTCTGGAGCACGCGAGTTTTAAATTGGACCTTTATTTTCGGCTTCCGAAAAATCACATGAAAGAAATATCGACCACATGATAGATCCAAGCCAAGGAAATTTCAATAAAGAAATACAGTACCAAAAGTCAAAACTAAACAAAATGTTCCGGGGTCATTTAACCACCTCCGTGACATATTAAGGAGACCTAAAACTTTACGTGGGATCCGAGCCATTACACCACCTCGGAAGACTGGGAAAACCCCTTAATCGCTGAAGTCAGACACGAGACAAACCCAAGTTCCTCAGATTAACAGCTTGACACTGGTTACCATAAGCACCAGCCCAACCTGGATGATACATCGTGTTGTAACAAGTTACTGACCAACAGCGACAAACCCACTATCCTATTTCTTCCCATTTATAGAATGTACTACTGAAATTGTGAAGGTCAGGTTACCGTTCCGAACTTGGAACGTCATCTTGCGTAACACTAAATTGAACATAATTCGACAGAGTGCACCCGGTAGCTCAGTGACTACGGCGGCAAAATGGCCACTTACCCCGTTAATGCTCGGGATAAGGTGACCCTTGGGTTGCCAGATCATATGGTTTCCAAATAAGGAGATTTTACCTACGAAGCTCATCATTATTGTTTATGTAGCTAAACCTATATATAAACTTCCTAATTTTTTACACAATTAATTGATCAAGAAAAAATACATAACCAGCTTAGTTTCTTATTTCCTTATAAATAATACTGCTTACAAATTATAAATGGTTAAAAAAAAAACAACAGCCATCATTTCATAAGAGCTATGTAATGCGTGTTTTACCTACTAGAAACAAAACAATTAGACACGTACAAATATAGCAACCGTTTTCTAATAAAAGAATAGCTAATCTCTGTACCTGAAGAATAATTTCAGGGAAAAATGAGATACATGCGCAAATTAACAATCCACTGCTTTATCAAAAGGAAAAAGTTAGAATGGTGTTTTTACCTGCTATGACAATTACATACACGTAAAAAAAATTAAATTATGTAATGAAATGTTTTACACGTTCTTCAATTAATATAATTATTATATAAAAAGATAGTAAGATTATAGTAAGATCAGTAAAAATCGCCTATTCTGACCTGAGACTCCGTCCCAAAACCGGAGACCTGGCAACCCTAGGTGACCCCTGGGGTCCACTCGCCCGCGCATCATGGGGAGAAAAGAGCTTCCTGGATGTTACTTTTTACTTCAACACCGACTCTCCAATCAAAGTACTGTACATAATCGTCTTCATCTAGGATTCAACAAGCTGTTTCTCGAAGATAAATTTGTTGAACTTGTTTCCCAGGAAATTTCCAGTATAATTTTCAAAGCTAAAATTTATCAGTCAATATGAATAATTTTCGTAGTTATTTTGTTATGTTGATTTAGGGGAGCTGTCACTACCATATATAACCTTGGTTTTGGCTTCTGCCCGAATTGTTCATTCCATCTTGTTACTCCACCTTAGACCTACGACCTCCCAATTAGCAGCCGATCGTCTTAACCACTAGGCTACCCATTTATCTATCAATAGGTTTTTATTGTGGAAGGCTGAACAGCTAGGTTTTGCTGCGCGTCGCCTGCCGTCACCGGGTTTCGAACTCAGGGCTGGCGGATTCTTAGTCAGCGATACTAACCGCTACACCACCACCGAGATTATATAGTGTGGTGGCGGCTAGCATAGCTGACTACAAATCCATCGGCCCCGGAATCTAGACCCAGTGACAGCAGGCGGTGCGGAGCAAAACCCAGCTGTTCATCCTTCGACACAAAAAAGTTGCTTGGTTAATAAATGGGTACCCTGTGTAGACTAGTGGTTAAGACACTGGGTTGGTGGCGAGGTGTGGTTCGGATTCCACGTTAAACTGTAGGTCTGAGGTGGAGTGACAAGCTTGACCATCAGAATGAACAATTCGGGCGGAAGCAAAACCAAGAGGTACATATATAGGCGTGTGTCGGAAGTCGCGCACCAGACTAAATTATTTAGATTTACGAGGTTTACGAGTCGAAATTGTTTATAAGTGATGTTTAATTACAATATATGTATACATGTGTGTGAATAATAAAATTAATAGTATGTACAGTTAATGAAAAAGATATTATTCGAACATATATTGTAATTAAACATCACTTATAAACAATTTCGACTCAAACCTCGTAAATCTGAATAAAGCCTATGGTACACGACTTCCGAGACACCCTGTATATACTGTACTTCACATTTAAATTAATTAAAAAGAATATTTATATTATAATAGTTGGGAAAGTGTTCAGAAGCGTGACAGTAGTACTGTGTGGAGTCAGTCTGATCTAATCAGACATTTAATATAAACCTGCTATTGAATGCGCTGTCAACTAGCACTCCAACTTCGGTTGAAGCAGACACTTCTCTGCCAGAGGTAGTCTTGTTACCAGATTAAGAACACTGCTGAGTGACTGCAGTGTGGATCATTTATGTTTCTTGAAAAAATTATTTCAAAAGAGTGAATGATAATATTGCGGTGAGCAAATTCTTTAATTTTGCACAAAAACTGGTTTTCTTTACTTTCTGTAGAATCTTTACCACTCGAGTGCACTGCTACTGCGCGATAGGTTTTTTCTGTGTAAACACTAAAACATAACGTAAAATGTTCCTTTAAAGTTTTTTTTTTTTTAATATAAAAAAAAATGTTTTTACGGGTATTATGGTGGTACTATTTTCAAGAGGCGGAAATTTGTCCTATTATTTTTTTGCAAATATCCCACGTGTTCATTCAAACTGTTTATAGGCCTATTCTAAATATAATAATTTTATTCAAATGTGTTTTAAATATTTCCGCGATATTCAAGATTTATACTAAATTCCGAGAAATCCACGACCCAACCAACCTGATAAAGATGAAGAAGAGTGCAACAAACTGAAATATCCGCCAGTGAAATTCTCTCTCCGACGAGATATGTGCGAGTGAAGAGATGAGAATTAAGTGTGGCCAAAGCTTTCTTTACATCTTCCTTCGCCCTCTCGGTGTTTCCCTTATTATATTGCATGATGCCCAGACACGGGAACACCCACGTGCATGAGGCGGGAAGAATTTCATTATCTGCAAATCGAGAGACGGATTCAAATGGTTACTCGAACCGACTCTTCATTCAATTACAAAAGCGAATCCCACTCTGCGTTTTACCCAAGGATGGGGTTGTTTAACCTCGTTCGCAGCATCTGAGGTCGGATAACGGAGGGGGCCTACAGCTTTACGCGGTAGCCGAACAACGGGTCGCGGGGGCCGCCCTCCCATCCACCTACTCTCCAGACGCAAACGTCGCCTAACTTTGATGATTTAGGGAAGCAGCACTAAGACGTGGTCATTATGTAACCACAACTTTGTAAAAATAATAATGACGGCCACGATTCCAGTAGTAGTAGTATCGTAAGGAAGTGGAAAAAAGTGGGAATGAGAGGGTTGGGAGTCGAGTACCAGCAGGATTAAATAAATCACCCTTACTGGTAAAAACTTTAACAGTAGCTCATTCCCACAAAAGGGTTGCACACCTTCGCTCTCGTATATCCACACTTAACATATAACTGCACGTGGGAGTGCACTAACTAAATCAATCCTTTAATCATAAGGCAAAAAAAAAAAAACATACAAAATTCGATAATTCACAAATCTTTAAGAATCTTCATATTTTGAAATTTAAGGACATTTGAAGTAGTGTGTCTCTCTTTAATGTTATAAAAACTTTCCTACAATAATAATAATCAAAATGGTCTCGAGCATATGGGGGAAAACATCTCAAAGGCAAATCATACTCCTCAGCATAGAAAAAATTAATCACACACGCTATTATAAAATACTGTAATCCAGTTTACACCTTATTAAATGAATTAAAATCAATCAATACTCACTCAACTTTCAAAGGAATTAAAATTTAATAAATTCCAATCATGAACAGGTTTAATTTTTTTTTTTAAACAATTTTACGCATATGCATGTTTGTATGAGGAAAATATGAACTATATACCCGAGGGTGGTCCCAAAAAAAATTAAAAAATATATTTCTCCTGACATTTGCCCATATTCCACAACCACTACCGATGTTGGAAATAAAAAACTGGATCGATTCGTGCATATTTAGAGGTGGCGCAACCCGAAGCCCTCAATATCATTATACATTTTGGGGTGGCAAATTTCTTCTTCAACTTGTGCCACCCTTAAATATTAATGGATTTAGCTTAAAATCCGGTCTGAGGTCTTTTTCCATATAAGGAATGAGAAAATGCATCGGGAGCTCTTATTTGTGCATTTTAATGGTAAAAAATTAAAATGCACAAATAAGAGCTCCCGATGCATTTTCTCATTCCTTATATGGGAAAAGACGTCAAACCAGATTTTGAGCTAAATCCATTAATATTTAAGGGTGGCACAAGGTAAAGAAATTTGCCACCCCAAACTGTATAAGGATACCTACTAGGGCTTCGAGTTGCGCAACCTCTAAATATGCACGAATCAATCCAGTTTTTTATTTCCAACATCGTTAGTGGTTGTGGAATATGGGCAAATGTCAGGAGAAATATTTTTTTCATTTTCATTTTTTTAGACCACCCTAATAAACCCCCATAAATCCTAAAAATGCCACCTAGTGATTTTCATGTTCCATGAATAAGATTGGGTTTTTGGTCATGTGTTAAAGATGGCACTTTTCAAGTCACTGGAAAATAAATTTTCAAACTTATAAATGAAGTACTTTTTCTCTCCATTTCCTCAAAAAAGTTAAGCCCTAATTAAAATCTCATTCCAGTAAATTACTGCTATAAATTTCAGTCTACTTTTTTTTTTTTAATGCAGTAAGGGAGGGCCAAGGGCGAATGCTCGCAAAAACGACGCCCCCCCCCCCCCCCTTTTTTTTGAAAAGGCTGAATAAAATCCAACTTCCAGCAGAAGGAAAAGTACCAGATGAAAGAGACGAATCAGTTTACCTAGACAAGGTGTCAGCAGAGAAGCACAGTTCTTGAGAACAGGAGGGGCACCGGGACCGTACGCCTTCCTGGAGTTGAGCCCAGATAGGGCTGAATAAACATCTTTGAAAGCGATTATAATTTCAGACACAATCGAGTCAGAGGGAGATGGAAGAACAGCAACGGATTCTTCCAGGGTTGATTTGGAGCGAAGAGTTCAGCTTTATCAGAAGAGAGCAACTAAGCCGTCAGAATGGAAAAGGGGAGGGAAAGCAGTAAAGTTGTTGGAGAAATATAATGATGGGTTTGTTCAAGCTGTTCAACATCCTTCGCAACATCTAAGGTCATATGACGGAGGGGGGACTACAGTTGTACGTGGGAATCGAACTATGAGTCGCTACATAGTCTGGACGCAGAGGGCGGTCTCCCATCCTTCAACTACTAACCGACCCAATATCGCTTAGCTTTGCTGACCAATGGGAAGGGGTTGCAACATTGGCTACGACGTAGCCGTTGTTAGAGATTCTTGGGTAGGTGCCAGAAAGAGCGAGAATTAGAATTGGATAGGTTTTCACATTTTTGTTGGATGAAGGAATTTTTGGCTAGTCCAACAGACTTTCCATGATTCAGGGCAGAAATATAAGCTACATGAAAGTCAAGAGTTGGATGGTGATGGTACCTTCTAAAGCCTCCTCTTTGTTGCTGCTAGCATTAGAGCAAGCAAAGTTAAACCAAGGCTTTTCTACATTAGTCGTAGGAAAAGAATATGGAATGCATGAGCCATGGCCAAAATCACTTCGTGATACGCTCAGCACACTCTGAGGAGCCCCTGCCACAGAAGTAGTGATTCCATGGGAATTCAGAAAAGTACTGTCTTAGGGCCTTCCCATCTGCTGCGCCAGTGCCAAGGCATCTGTTGGGAGGATCCAAAGGCCAAACTGGAGCTGTAGGACAGGAAACACAGGATTATGGTCAAATGAGCGTTCTAACGGAGAACAGTTTGACAGGGTAGGAAGGATGAGTTGTGAGAAATAAATCCAGAATGTTGGGCCCATCTCTAAGGCGACCGGAAATACGAGTAGGGTGCTGTACAATCTGTTCTCTGGTCATTATGATGAAGATTTAAGCTAGTTCATCAGGGATAATAAAAAATAAACCATTACCAAAAGGAATTAAAAAGCCAGTGACAATCTTCCCATTTTCTTCAGGTGATACTGCAATGTTCATAAACACTTAAAAGTTTGTATACACAGTGTAAAAAAAAACATGCTTTAACTTACCAGCAAAGCTCATCCACTGAACAATCTGCGCTTGATCCATTGGTGTCTTGCCTCTAAGCTGCTCATTGCCCACTGCCCAAGCAATGGCATTGCTCTCGAAAATACAGTGACCATCATTTGTCTCAAACGCTGGGACCTAAAAAGACATTGCAGCCAAAATTTGGCAAATAATGCAACACAGATAAAAGTGTAAACTGTTTTCAAAAGCTAAATGAAACAACAGCTTTATATAGGTTTAATAACTGTAGAAGATTATTGTAAATTTCCAAGGTGTATATATATAACAGGAAAATTTATTTAAAATTAAATTTACAAAATAATACATTAGAACTAAAACAAATGTTCATTATTAGTGTGTGTTTTGGGACCTTACTATTTGTTGATAGAAAACATGCAATGGCTAATATAGAAGAGTTCACTTTTTCCTCATGAGTAACTCATTTCCACATTAGCCAGTGTTCTAAAATTAGTTTTAGTTCTAATGTACCATACGAGTATTACTTTCGTAAAATTAATTTAACAATTTCCTACGAGAGCAGACTTGTGTGCCACCTTTTATATACTGTATAATCACAATTTATGGTACATATGGATTGCAGTTCCAGGGTGGCTGCTGAAAATGTATTTTAAATTTCCCTGACTTTTCCATTGCCAACCGCCGACCAGAGACCATCCAAATGACGTAGTCACCGATTGACTGATGGTCATGAACTATTTTTTTCGGTTAATTCAAGTGTGAAATAAAATGAAAGCTCAGTGACTGAGCCATTTCATAACAAAACCAAATTAAGTGCACTTAGTGCAATCCCAAATCATATTTCACCATATTGTTTTAAAATAATGCCTAGACTGAAAAAAAAAAATCCCTGACTTTTCCTATTCCAGGTCAGCAGCCACCCCGAGTTCATACCCACAAAAAAGATAAATATTCAAAATATTAGGCACAATGAATGAAACTTATTTCAACCAAATTTTGGCCACCAACCTTAAGAGCTCCAAGCTCAGAAAATGGATGTGCACTTAGATTTTAGCATTTACTTCAGTTGTTAGAATTAAAAACTCTTGGATGATAGTTATTTTTGAGCAATTAAGTTTCATCAGATTTTATCATCAGTCAAGATAGTAATAATTATTAGATTACCTGCCATTTAAATTAGAGTGAGGAACAGCATGAATTCCCATAGCTTAAGTCATTCAATTTTAACTTATCAATTTACTAAAATCCAGTATCAAACCTATTAATTATTTATCATCACAAATAATCCTAGACTTATGGGAACAATTTTATTCATTCAAATTCATCCTCTAATTGTGCTTTACTGCAAAATTCTCAATACTGATCAATACAGGTTCACCAATTTAGAAGACATTAGAACTACTGTATAGTAGGGGTACTAATGCTTTAAACATATACAATGAACAATCTGATCCCTAAATTATATTTAAGCAATGAAATTACTTATTTGCAACGAATTTGTTTAATCTACAGAAAGGTGCATAAAAAACAAAGTTGCAACCAAATGCAAATTACGAAAGCTTTACAAATCTGTAGCAATTAGAAAGGTACCTTTCCAATTAAATGGATATTTTTCTTCAAGTTTATCACAATGACAAAAATTGTACTTCACATCAACCTTTGGTCAGTGAATAAAATGACACCTATAAAGGTGGCCATTATGGATATAATGTAATAAAAAATATAATCATTCACCTTCCCTAATGGGAACTTCTTGAGAAAACTTTCAGTTTTGTTGGTTTCTCCAAACACGAATGATGGGTCTGTTTTCACTTTTGCTCCACTGTACTGGGCAGCAATCAATGCCTTGAAGGCACGAAAGTTTTCTGGGTATGTGTACAACGTCTGAAAAAAAGATGCTTAACATTATACACTTATCGAGAGAAGTATCATTTAAATGGTTACCAAAATGATTTTAAGAATGCAGCTGAAATTTATCCAGTCTAGAACTTTTGTCCATCTGAAGTCTACAAAATTTTTAGGAACATGCAGTAGAACCTGTTAATTTTTTTTATATGAAATGGCTGGAAATTGGTGTGATGTTAATGAACAAAGATTTTAAGGATTGTAGTTAACTGACATTAATTTAGATTAAGAATAGGACATATAAAATGTTTGACAAAGATGTTTAGTATGTAAAATGGGTAATTTTCAAACTTTATTCCTATATTAAATTTCAACAGTATCCACCATGGAGCATGGAGAGGAAAAGAATTAAAAAATAGGGGTAATTAAGATTCGTAATACCACGAGTTGGGTTTCATGAACATAATAGAATTGCATTTGTTGGGTAACCTGTCAATGAATGGCTTTACACAAATAATTTATTCAATATCAGTTAAAATCAAACTTCTGTCAGAAAAAGTATAACCTGATTTAATTGATACAACTGTTTTCACTTTTAGAAAACTTGGAGGGAGGAAAAGCAACTGATCATGCATGAGTGAGGTCAAGTGCATGATAACCAAGATGCATTTTTCTCTTCTTTTCCAATCACTATTGGTACCTCGTAACAACATATAATCCCAATTAAATTAGGTTAGGAAGCACCTCATTATTTAAAGACTTAACAGAATACAATAGCTTATTACTAACCCCAACGTAATAATGTAACTCCCTTAGCCTAATATACTCTGCAGTGACTGCAGAATTGGTAGCTTTTGGGCAAATTTCACTAGCTATGAAACTTTCCAAATTTACTAAAAATAAAATTAAAGAGCACCAAAATTTTTACACCAATTCCCATATTAGGTTATAAAAAGGTATCAAAACATCGTTTCAAAGTCTGGGTACGAAAAGCTACATTTTGCACAGCAGGAATTAATTCACACATTCTATATTAATTCTATTAAATCTACGAACACCTTCAAACATTTTCACCTCACCTGTAAACATTAACTCTACTGACATATGTATGAAAAGTGTCTACTGGTATGACATCTCATTTTGGCAATATAAATCAGCCATTTTAGCAAGATCCACAAAACTATATATTAATCAAGATTTTGCATTGAAACTTTGCAATTGCTAAAACCATACAATTTTGAACTAAATTTGTTTTCATTTTGGAACCTCAAACATTCCTAGTGACTGCATTTGACACATTTTGTTTGTATGAACAATATGATTACAGTATATCTGAATGGTGTTACAAGAATTGTTTTCACTATTATCACTATTATTCAGAAGAAAATAATAAAGGTGGTGGTTTCATAATTTTGAGTGTAAACATAGATAGTTTCTTGTAAGTTAGTATAATGCTTAAATAAAATAATACAAAAGAAAATCATTTTATTACAAACACTAAATGAACCAAAAGAAAACTTTTTTTGTTTTTTTAAAACATGGTTTTTTCCTACCCTGAGGTTGGTAATAATACTTTCTCTGAACTGCATCTAGTTTCTGGAATTTTACTTTATTAAAATATTGGCTTCAAATCTGGTAGTCACTTATTTGAGCTAATATTCAGTTTATTAACCATCTCACATTTGGCAAAGTGAAAACCACCTTCATTTCAATGATGCCAAATGGCTATATGTAAGGTTAGCAATTTCTCAACTTTCAGCCAATCAGAGTTTTAGAATGGTTTCAACTACCAGGAACAAAGTTTTCAGTAAACTGAACATTTAAGCCTTTACAAATTAACATTACCATTAGAGGAGGTACTTCACTTTTTTTACAATTTCTTATAGAGTCAATGCTATACTGAAGTAATGAGTACAGGATTGGTGCAATAGATAAAATAATGGGTGGTAGGGATGCAGACTGGGTAAGATTTTCCCTTCTAAAGTTTCAAAATTGAATTTTTTTTATATGGATTTATACTTTATCCTCAAAAATTTCACTGAAAACATTCCTGGGGAAATTCCAGATGCAGTACCAAGAAACCTCTGTCTCAGCACTGAAGTAAAAATATTCAAATTCTAGACAATGCATCACCAAACAACTGAATTTCAGTTTCTTGAGATTTGCCATAAATGTGTTGCCATTTTCTATATCAAATACAACTTTATTTACGAATCATTCACACTTATACAATACTTATGAGGATAATTAATCAGAGCAATACACGCAAGACTGTATCTACTTTTGTCTAAGTCATTAGAGGTAGGACCACCAGCTTAACCTTTGTGTGGAGACAAACATATGGAACTGCTACAAGGTTATGAGGCAAGTTGAAACAGTCTTAAGTGAACCAGGGTTGCAAGATATGCATTATGAAAGTATATGTACACTTACAAAGTAAAGTGAAAATTCAGTAGGTAGCAAGGGAGTTTAAAAATTAACCCAATTTGCAACTGGCAATTCATTCTGGAGAACAAAAATAAGGAAGTGAAGAAAATGTTGCAGAAACAGACAGACTGTAGGTATCTATACGCAGTATCATTATGTGGAGTTGCTGTAACATGCTAAATTATTCAGGGAATAATTTCATTTCACACACATGAACCAACCTCCTCACAAACAAACTAGTTTCAACATTTAATTACGATTAAATATTAATGAAAGTAATTTTTGTCAAATTGATTTGAGTATTATGATGCATGTTTATTACTATTTGACTGTTTTTATGGTTAAATTGCAGGGGTGGGGAGTCGGCCAAAAACAACCAAACTCCCGACTCCTGCGTCAGTATTTTTAAAAACCATGATTCCGACTCCCGACTCTTTCCTTATCATGCTGATCTACAACCTTATAAATATTGGGATGTTTGTTTCGTAGATGGCGTTTCAAGTTTGAGGCTCTAGTTGGAGCATTAGCATGTTTCCCAGTGTAAGCACTAATTTTTGCATTACACTCTTTACCATCCTTTTCTACTTGACAAATAAAAATACTTTCATCCTCATTTAGCTTAAAATATTGAAAGACTGCTGATTTTTACTAGGCCCACGACTCATTACTAATAGGGCTAATTAAATTATTAATTAATATATTGCTAATTTTTATATGGTACCTAGTATCCTAAAATAGAAATATGAAATTCATTTGCTAAGATTTACCAGAACAATAAATCAATGTGAAATGTGAATCTAGAATTAGTTCAGGAAGATATTTATTTAGGGCATAGTAGTATTCTGGTAAATTGTGGCATATAGAAATTGAATCAAAGAGTTGGGAGTCAGTCGTTTTTACCGACTCCCAAGAGACTCCCCACCTCTGCCTATGAGAAATAAGGATTGATTTTACAAGAACTGCACTACAAACTGTTTTCCAGGAACGTAACCCATATGCAAAATGAGACCTACCTGTATAATGTTACAATTGGCCCTCCCAATACATATAGTTTAAATAAATTACAATTTTTTTTAATCTCTTGCCATGAGCATATGTACTACATTAATCTTTGGCTAGCTTCCACCAGAATTGTTCATTCTGATGAAGGTCAAGCTCTTCCCTCCAACCTTAGACCTACAGTTTAACGCAGAATCCAAACCATGCCCCAGCAGCAGCCCCGTGTCTAAACCACTAGGCCACCCAGGGTACCCATTTATCTACCAACCACTTTGTGCATGGAAGGATGAACATCTGGGGTTTGCTGCGCGCCAGCTGCCATCTCCGGGTCTCAAACCCAGGGCTGATAGATTCGTAGTCAGCTACACTAACCACAACCACCAGGTGCATTATACAAGATCAAAATATAAAGTACTTTTCTCATTACAATATAAAATTAATGAAATGATTACGCTAAGTTATTTAGAAAAGGGAGTAGGTAGTAAAGTTTCTAAATTTGCAGATACCAATAGTAGTTGACCCAAGAACAGTACATTTACTTAACTTATAAGCAGTACAGTATATTTAAGAGCAATAAGCCAATACAGACTTCAGAGTACAACTCCAGCCTCATATGCCATCAGCTTAAACATACTGAATCGCCTTCATTAATAATAAAATAAATACACTGGCTTTACAATGATGTAAATAATTGTGAAGCTGGATTACTTATTTTATTTAATTTGGCCCTTAAGCTTCAGGCTTTTACTGGGCTAACCCAATTACAAATTTACAAAATTCTTATAAACTACAAAAAAGATCAGAACTGGGGTTAATTGTATACGTAGTTCTAATTCATTAAATCATTTCATTTAATTTTCAGATTCATTTTGGTTTCAGTTTACCCAGATTTGTTAGGTTAGGTTAGTTTGCATTTCTATAAAGAGAGAAGAGAGTCACAATCACTTCACTCATCATAAATAGCATTTACGCCGTTTAATACACACTAAACCACCACTATTTCAAGATTCATAATTTATCAGGCTATTTCATGATTTTTTGCACCATCAAAATAGCAAAACAGATTTTGATTACCAAAAATCACAAAATGACCTACATGGTAATGCGTACAGGACAATTTTATTATTAGAACAGTGTTTGGTTTATTAATTTTCTTCTGTTCTTCAGGCCTCCCACTGTCAGACATCAAAAAACATCCATGTAAAGTATAGGGATGTCACAGGTACCCAACCCAATCGGGTAATTGCTAAAAAATCAGGTACAGGTAGTAAAAACCAAGTTCTAATTTAATTTTATTGTTTTGCAGGTTTTCTTAATATATTTTTTGTATAATATTTTCTAACAAAACATTCAAAATGGCAAATTATAGTATGGTTTGGGACTATTTTGTCATTGATAAATTAGATAATAGTAAAGCAAAGTGCTTGAACTGCAGATAGTTAATAAGTCACAGTACTAAACCAACAAATTTTGGAACATCTTCAATACCCAATCAGGCATTACACTTCAGGTACCCATACCCAATTACCCAGTAAAAGCACTACCCATTGCATCCCTAATAAAGTGGTGGAGTGGTTATTTCTGAATTATCATGACTATGATGCAATAATCAGCAATTTCCATGATACACACAAATTTCTCAATATAGCTAAGAGAATTGGGAAAGAAGTTCATGATGTTGGGATAATTTGCAATTTTCTGAAATTTGATTAGGCCAGAGACTGGAGGGTCAAAATAGCAGGAGTTTAGTCATACTGTATATTATTTTAATTTGGAAATAGTTTTAATTTTACAAACCCAACAAAAACTCATAAATCTGGGTAAACCAAATAAATTTGAAAATTAAATTAAATATTTATTAATATAAACTACGCAATTACTGCAAGTGGTTTCATGTTTCCCAAAATGCAAAATGTAATGCATCTCTTAAATTAGGTTTTTTCAAGTAGACTAAAATTATCAAAAAAGTAATCACACAGTAAATACTTGACAATCAATGTGGAAATTCTATAATTCAGCTTCAGAGCTATAACACCAGTACACATTTGAAAACTTGTCGATCAATTTTTACAAACTAGTTGGTGATTCTATATAATTTGAGTGCGCTGATCTCAAAAATAGTTAGTTTTTCCCTATCACATATGGTTTTCTTACTACAGGGTGTGTCATAAATCCCCCATTTATCCCCAAATGTGAACCATCTTATCGAGACCAACATTGGATTGCACATGCTAAACCATAAATTTTGTTATAGACTACAGTAACGCTTACATAATAATGTAGGGTAAATATATATAACAACCAGTCCCATTCCCAGCAAAATACTCTCTCCCCTCCCATCAATGGGTGGTTAACATTTGGGGACAAATGAGGTATTACAACACCCCTTGTAGCACAAAATCTTTAGGTGATAGAGTAAAACCTAATTAAATAGCTCCTAGCTCTTGGACAAGCATATTGCTTGCTTATGAAAGAATAAAAAAATAACAAAAACAAAATATATTTATCTTCTTTACTTGCAAACATTTCAGGACTTATTCCAGACTTAAGACCAAGCGAAGTATGTGTCAGATGCCAATAAATTTTCTCCTGCAATCTAGACCCCAAAAGTTCTGTAGAGTCCTTAGGCA
Organism: Bathynomus jamesi; assembly: GCA_023014485.1. Classification (NCBI taxonomy): domain Eukaryota; kingdom Metazoa; phylum Arthropoda; class Malacostraca; order Isopoda; family Cirolanidae; genus Bathynomus; species Bathynomus jamesi. The sequence goes on along the minus strand of JAJOZX010002307.1, from coordinate 643,155 downwards.
GATTCAAATCCCTGACTAAGTCATTTAGTTCAGCTTGGGTTAATGGTTTAGGATCTCAGTCAGCTGTTCATAAACATCATCATTGTCTGGATTTGGAACTGAATCAGAATCTGAATTGTATTGATCCACTCTCGGGTGGGCGGGGAATAGGAACTTCTGAACCATGGGGTACCAGCCTTATTGCAGATGGAAGACTTGGGTATTGAAGGCTCTCTTTATTCTTTGCATTATAACCTTTAACATTGCAAGAACAGAAGTAGCAGTCATCAGTATGGTTTCTAGGCTCACACCATACCATAGGGATCCCAAATGGCAAACTTTTCTTTTTACCTTTGCTCCAATTCCTTAGTGCCGCAACACACGTAAGACAAACCTTGTGTGGAGCCCAACTTTTGTCTTGATCTCTTAATTTAATTCCAAAATAAGCATAAGCAGCTCTCTTAATGAAGATCATTACATTTGTCCTTTGTTTTACAACATACAGACCACAAATATGACAAAATATGTCTGAACTATGGGTACATCCTCTAGAAGCCATTATTAAAATTTTAAAGACGTAATGTTAGAATTATCTATCTGAAAAATATGAAAAAACGAAATTAAAGATAAAAAAGGTAAAAAATTACAAAATGCCCCAAAATTGTTTTGCTAATAACTTTAAAACTGTGGCCGATAGAAAAAAACTAGTAGCATTTTTTTTAATTCAGCGCAGTGAACTGCTTCAGAATCACAACTCAAAATAAAGAAATCTATTTTCATGCAGACTGGTGTAATCTATAATAAAATAAAAAATATTTTATTGATGAAAGTTTCACATACGAATCATTCTTGCAAAATTACCTTTCAGAATGGTATGTGGGAAATGTAATTTCATGATTGCGTAACCTACCTAAAGTTACTCAAAGTCCGCTACTAATTTGCTCTACATGACCAGAATTTAACCCTTTAACGCCGAACGTTTTTGTAGGGTTAAGTCTAAATGCGTGTATTTGAAACGGTATGTATTCAACCCAGTCGGCGTTAGAGGGTTAAAAGAAAAAGTGGATGGGATTGTCAGCTATCCAAGTAATAATTAATCAACATATACTGCGATAAGTGAAACTATCTTTTAACTTCAATAGTTAACAATTCTTGAATACCACTGAATAGGATGGAAGAAATTTTAGTTAATGCACGGTAAAATACATGACCCAAGATACTAGTCAAATCTATACTTTTCTAGTGTAATTTAGCATTTTATTCAAATCCAACTTTCATTTTGGTTAATATTCTTCTGAACTCAACCAACGCCTTAATGACAATATTTTGAACTGTTATGAAAAATTTGAAAACCATTTCATATAACATGCGAATGATTATAAAGCAATAAATATTCAAACATTACATTACATTTGGAAAACAAAGCCACTCTGGTCTTTCTACATTATCCAAGTCATGAGCTATATTTTGTAATAAAATTGTGCAAAATGGCAGTCTGAAGCCAGTTAATTAATGTACAACTATTTACAGCTACCAAAATAGCCTACATAACTTAAGCTAAGAATATAGCCTATTTATAATCTACAAACTCACTCATTCGCGAAAGCATCCAAATTTTTCTTAAAACCAACTAAGGAGCTACTGTTTACTACGTAAAATCATATCATGAGTCATTCCAAAAATCTACTACTACTAAACTTTAAAAAGTATTTCTGTAAATCAAATTTACAAGTTTAAATCTAATGTTCTTATTATGCCCTTGAGTTATTCCATCAGCTTCAAATGAGAAAAATTACGTCAAAATTAAACAGAAAAATACCTCTCAAAGTGTGGTTGGGTCAGGATTAGAGTTAGGTTACATTGTGCCCTAACCAATAAATATTTTTCTGGTTAATTTTCATGCATTTTAAAGGAATTGGACCATTTCATTTCAAAATTTACAATTCTTCAAATACAAAAACTGAAAATACCTTAACCTACTCATTTGCGCATGAAGCAATCAGATTCTTTTAAAGCACATCAAAATTTACAATAATATCTTCTGGTTATCATTACCAGGTTCACCAGCTAAATATAAGCTGGGCTACCCAGCTATTTAACGTAAGAGCTTACATAGCTAAGCTACCCAGTCAAATAAACAATTTACATAGCCAGATCATTCACATATACTTTGTTACACTGTTTGTATGGTATCTGGGTAAAGTTGCTTAAAATTAATCAAACCTACAGGTATTACTGAATGCCCAGTTGGGACCAGAGGTTCAGCACACTAGATGATGGTGTGTTATGTTCTATGTTGTGCTAGAGTTGTACAGTCTGTCATAATGTGTTCAATTGTTTGTGGTGCATCCTGGCACAAGCAGCAGGTGTCATCTGTGGAGTTGTCTAGTCTGTATTTGTGTGTCTAAGTTGGGGTATGTCCACATTGGAATCGTGCTAAGTTAACCCAATCTGATCTGTTCAGGTTGGTCTCTGACCTCTCAATGGGTGGCAGCTAGGACCACATTCAGACCAAGTTGTGTCAGTGCTTTGTGGGTTAGGTGTGCGCGCGTGTGCATGTGTGTTTCATTACTGTGTGATGTCTGTGGGGCGTGGTATGGAATGGAGTATTTGGTTATAATGTCTCTGGTGTTACCTTAATGGTACAAAGTGTTGGTGCATGACTGTGCATGTAGTGGCAAAGGTGTTGTGGGTTAGTTGTCGCTGCTACCATGAATTGTGTTCCCCTCATGTCTAAATGTTCCCTAACTTTCAGTATTTTTGTTTCTGTGTGCAGGTGTTCTATTGGTGTTTGAGTACATCCTGTAATGATACAAAGTGCGTTTTGTATTGTCTGTAAGGTGTTTATGCATGTGTTTGAGATAATGGGTGCCCAGCATGAGCTAGCAGTCCAAACTAGGGATGTACCGATATCACTTTCCAACCAATACTGATAATTAAGAACAATATCAGTAACCAATATTGACATTAGGGACATACCAATCTGTCAGTGATATCGTAGATTTTTAATGGTATCGGTATCAGCTGATATTTCAAAAGTATGAAAAGACTTTAGAAGATGAAATTTCAAATATTTTATTGTTTTATCACTTCACATAACTAGTTATTTTTTCATCATAGCCATTTATTTTATTTTAAAATATAGCCTAAGCCCTAAGAAATGTAGCACACAAGTTTTACCCAATTTTCTTTTCAAACAGCCAATCAAACTATCTTTTAGTCATAGATCACAATATTAACCCAGCTACTGTTAAAAACACTTACTAAGCCCACAGTCCAATTGTATAATAAAACTATGACATCTAACGCAGTGTTGCCATCTTTAATGAAAAGGATTATTGCTTTGTTGCCAAATTTTCAGCACAAAAATAAATTATGAATATGTTACAAAAATATGACAAACTAATAAACCTAGCTGCATATCAGTATTGGTTATCAACTGATACTATTTTTAATTATCAGTATCAGTTATTGGCTAAAAGCAATATTGGTACATCACTAACTTATATCCAGCTAGGGTTTATTAGTTTGTCATATTTTTGTTAACATTCATAATTTATTTTCAGTGTTGAAAATTTGGCAACAAAGAAATAACCCTTTTCATTAAGGATGGCAACACTGCATAAGATGTCACAGTATGTTGGGCTTAGTAAATGTGTTTTTTGGGGAACTTAGCTCAAAGATATTTGGGAACACCATCAACAACAGTTGCAAGTGAATGCATGTTTAGTATTGGAGGAAATACTGCCAGTGCTGCTAGAAATCAGCTCTCTCCTGAATATACAGAGGAACTGCTATTTTTACACGAACTTAACCCTTGTGAAAAAATACAGTAATGAGTTATGTGAAGTGATAAAACAATAAAATATTGGAAATTTCATCCTCCAAATAGTTTTCTATTCATAATTTTGGAAAAATTGTACTTTTGAAATATCAGTCAATATTTTTAAAAATATACCAATATATCAGTCCATCCACAGTCCAAACTGAGTAAATATATTGTTTGTATATGAGTGTACAGTATATGTTGTTTCCTGCTGGTGTCCAAAGTTTGTGCCTGTTCATACTAGGGTTTCTTTCCCAGGATCCCAGGTGTTTTTATTGGATTTGAAAAACCTGGGAAATCCCAGGAATTTTAAAATGACGTAATTTATTTTTTTTATTGATTTATTTGTTTTTTTTATTATTAGAAGGCTCTTTGATAGAATTAAAGAAAACTGCATAATATTTACCACATTTTATTCTACTTTTCCGCTTTCTTAAATGAACACCTACTAGCATTAGCAACTTAGAGCAATCTAAAAGTGGGCCTGTACGCCAAAAACTGGTCGAGGGAATGTCACTACTGCTGCGTATAATACAAGGAACCGAGTCTCAGTATATTATCTAGCAATCGCAGGCAACTCATCTTGCTCAGAGTTTAAGCAAGCATTTGAAGCAAGAACTGGTTATTCGAGACAATAAGGAACAGAACTTCAAACATCATGAATTTATTTGATGCACTGAAAACCATTCCACCAACCTCTATTGAATCAGAAAGAGCCTTTTCTGCAGCAGGTTTATTTATCACTGAGAACTCGTCTTAGTGATACAAGTATCAATTGTTTATATTTTATAAGAAGCTAATTTAAAAATGTTGATTGACTCTACATATTTTAAGATAAAAGGATGAAATTACTTTTTCTAATGAAGTTTATTTTATTTTTTTGTATTGGCTAAATATTTTAAGATAAAATATGTTGAGATAAAAGGTATAAAATTACTTTTAATAAAGTTTTTTCTTTTTCTTTTTTATTTGCAAATGTACTTAATTATAATTAAAAAATATAATATTTAAGCCTTTTATTTGTCCCCTGCAGATGAATAGCATGATAAATATTATGTTTAATAAATAGCTACCACTGATTGGTAAACTCAATTCAAGTATTACAATGCAAAAATTGTCATCTAGGCATAAGTAATTGGTTATCCCAATTTTAAAAGGGTATTTTATCACTGAACAATAAAAAAAATTACCACTCTTAAATATACAACCATTTCCTGGGTTTCCCAGGATCTCAGGAATTGGCATCATTTTTCCGGGAATTTCCTGGGATGAAGAAAGCTGCATATAAGGAGAAACCCTAGTTCATACTAGTGATGGGACGATTAATCGGAAGAATCGAGCATTTTTCAGGAATCGGAATTGAGAGAATTGTACCATGATTTCAGATTCTTAAAACGATTCTAACTTTTAATTGAACCAGTTTTGCAATGTAAACTTTAAAATTTAAATGAAAGAGGATAACAAATTTCATTTTTATTGTATTGTAGCTATACATCAAAACATGTATATCCATGATGTGTAATCAAGAAGATTAAAATGAATTGTTACAACTTATAGTTGATTTTTATTTTTAAACCAATCTATTATAATTTATATTACCATACTCATAATGTAAATAGTTAATCTTACCAGAGTAAAATATGACAATTTCCAGAAAAACAAGTATAGAATTATATTTAAAAATATTGAGAATCGGAATCGAGAATCGTATCGGAATCAGAATCAGAATCGTTAAAAATTTTGGTATCGTCTCATCACTAGTTCATACTTATTTAGAGCAAGAGACAGACTACAAAAAGTACAAGAGAGCCATAAGGATGATACCATGCCTTAGACACCTTAGTTACAAAGTGTGTGGAGCACCTAAACATGTTTTTCCTAAAGTCAAGGTTACAAGGTGTTATGATAGAAGTATACAAAATAATAAATGAGTTAGATAATATAGACTTCCACTCTTTTTACAAAGGATCACAATGATAGGACAAGAGGCCAAAGCCTTAAGCTTTTTTGGCAAAGGTGTAAATCACAGTTAGTACAACATAGTTTTTCAAATAGAATAGTAAAATTCTGGAATAGCTTAGATGAAGTCGTGAGTTCCCATACTTTGGAGACTTAAGAATAAACTAGACAAATTAATGACAGAGGTATTTGGTAATGACATTTTGCTGGAACTGGTAATGGTGTGAAGAGGTTTGTGAACCCATCCCACATATATATATAGTTTATTTTTTATTTGGGTAAATCTCATCACCCACACAGAGTGATAGGATGTAGGGAGGCAGCATCTTGGGTTAGGGGATACTCTGTCTTTATACCCCCCACCATTTAGAGAAATTTCTCTGCTGAGCTGTGCCCCCCATAGCACTTTGATGTATGAAAGACCAATTATGTTCACTTGCCTCATAGACACCTTTAAATGGGAGACCCTGTATGGGTATACACAGTGATGCGAGTCATTTTTTATTGTGTCATTTTTTTTGTCATTTTTTTTGTTTAAAACGAAGGTAGTCTGTTTTTTTTGTTTTTTATTGTTTTAAACTTATTCCATATTTTTTTTCCTTTAATCTAATAAATATATTAGTATTACCTATAATTTACTATACTACCAAGCTTATACGGTTATACCTAGTATATATACTATATAGTCATCTTTTAGAAAAATTGAATCACGCAAAAAGTATATAATAGAAAGGAAAAACAAACCCTCATTTTTTATATGTATATATATTTTTTAACTAGAACATAAAACATTCTTCCTCGTTTCAAACAATATACATAATTGTGATTGGCAAGAGTACCAGTATATATATTCCAGATAGAAAAGGAAAATATTCACCTTTTTTTGAACCTTTTTGTTAACCTACATTTCCATGGAAGAATCATCACTAGATTGGGTAGAGTATATATGCTAGTTTCAATATCATAGGTACTGGTATAATATCCATAATACTGGTATAAAACAATAGATATAATTGTGATTGGCAAGAATACCAGTGTATATATATATATATATATTCCAAATAGAAAAATAAAAAAAATATAAATATTCATCTCTCTCTTTAACCTGTGTGTTAACCTAATGCTATTTAACTTTCATTATCTGATTCTATTTCCATTGAAGAATCATTATCACTAGATTGATTAAAGCAAATAGTTTCAATATCACAGGTACTGGTATTTATTGCAGATTTGGATGTTGACGAAGCCAATGTAGCACCATGTTTTACTTCACTTTCTTGGAATTTTGCATTTTGGGATATAAATACTAGCTTTGCTGCTCTGTCTGTGCTTAATTGGTTTCTTTTGGCTGTATGGATATTACTGTATGTGCTAAATGATCTCGGAGGTAATGAAAGGGCGAAATAGAGGTGTATGAGTTTGTGTAGGTATATATGTGAGTATGCATGCGTATGTATCTGGAATTCTGGATGTATGCATGTGTATGGGGTATACAATAGATATAAATGTGTATTTTTTTTTTTTTTTTTTTTTTAGGAAGAACCGATTCACCTCTATTTAAAGGGCATATCTCAGCGGAAAAACAAAGAAAAAGTGAGAGGAAAGACAGAGGAAAAAGAAAGGGTGGAGGGGATAGTCGAAGTGGAAAAAGACCAAGGATGACAAGGACTGCAGGGTCGAGCCCCATCATCCTTGGGTGCTAGGGCCGGGAGGGCGCACGTGAAACCTCCAGGAACAAGCACGTACAAGCGAGCACAAAGAGCACTCAAGAGCACGAGCTTAGAACCCCCTTGCGGGGTATAAATGTGTATATAAGTATTTATGTATATATTGGTATATATGTATATGGGTGTATGTGTATGTATATATATATATGGATGGTCTCATGGGGGGGGGGGGGGGGGGATATGTCATCGCGGGTCTAAAGGATAGTTAAGTGGGAGATTCAAAATCCGAGGCATGGATGGGAGAGTCCTGGGAAGGTTGGACAATGGGCAGTCAGCTCCCAGCCAGTGTTCTCGCAAGTTTAATGGATCTCAAGATACAAGACTTTCAGTGCAAGAAAGAGGCCAGTTTTTTCTGTAAATAGGCTGAAAAGGACATTCTATACTGGTACCATATGGCCTATTTTATTATTTATTTATTTATTTTTATAATATATATCATTGCAAAAGTATACCTTATAATTAAATTGGCAATATCTATATTAATTATTAAAAAAAACAAAAAACAAAAAAAAAAAAAACAACAACAACAAACAACAAAAACAACAACAAAAACAACAACAAAAACAAAAACAACAAAAACAACAACAACAACAAACAACAACAACAACAACAAAAACAACATCACTAGGTATACATCCAGATATTCAATACAGTCTTTACAGTCCCACCTACTCCTTTTATCTTAATTGTAGAGCTTTATTATATTATTCAGGTTATAGCTAAATAGATCCATGTAAAACTTATTGTGATGAGATAACCATATGATATCTACAATTAGTACAGTAGTGGTATTGATGAATGATCCACAAGATCCAAAGTTTTGAAGTTAATGTATAGCTAGTAGATGTGTGACAATCTACAGATATCAATTGGATATTAATTTTGCATGTACTGTAACTGTATTTATGGTTTGTTTATATTAACAGTGGAGCCACCCAGATGGGCCGAAGGGCCCCTAGTGTGCCCACTACTAAATTTTTGTCATGTTACCCCAAGTATTTTGGTCCTGCGAGTGTGTGGAATGTTAGTGTAGCCTAAGCTGTGGAGTTACCTGGTGTTCTTTTGTGGGTGCTACTTTGAGTCTATTGTGTGAGAGCCAGTCTTGTATACTGTTTATGTATGTTCGTAGGTTATTTGTAGCAATGTTGTTGTCGTCGTGGGTAGATGTTTGAGTGATGTCATCTGCATATGATGATAAAGTAAGCTTGTTATATATGGGTGTTGGAATGTCATACATGTATAAGTTGAAGTGTGTTGGTGAGAGAACAGAGCCTTGAGGGACCTCTTTCAGAAAAAGCTTGTGTTTGAATGACTTGCCATTAAATGTGACATGCTAGTATTTCAAGCTTGTGTTTGGATGACTTGCCATTAAATGTGACATGCTAGTATTTCCCTGATAGTTGCTCAGCCACCTTTTGGTATTATTATGCATATTTGTATTGAGTATTTTGTTTGAGAAGGAAGTGTAATTAATGTAATAATTAATGCAAGTGCAGATAATATTTTAGTTAATTCCTATTTAACCATTGGAAACTCAGTCCAAGTGGATGTCATCTAGGCCTTGGTTAGGTTTGGGGTACTACTAACCTTTCTAGGTCCCAAATTCATTATGGGGTACACATGCCGAGTTAGGTCAACTTATGTTATTTTCATTAGTTTTAACAAAAATATCATGACTGGTTCTAACCCTGGCCTCGATGACATCCCACTGAGACTGTTTCTGATGGTTAAATAGGAATTAACCAATATTTCCAACTAGGTTAGGTTACTTTCACCATGAATGATAGATGAAAATAGGTTTTTCTGGTACATTTAATGCCATTTCAATTGATTCTGGCCTTTTTAGCCCAATTTCACTCTTCAAAGCCTTGGGTGGGGGGCTCTCCATAATGGTGCATTTGTGCCAAAAATGAAGGTCAGATTCAATTGAAACAGCATGAATACACCAGAAAACCTATTTTCATCACCAGTTCAGGTGGATGTGTAGAACAAATTTTTATAGTGGGCACACTAGGGGCCACATTGGCCAATCAAGGCAGCTCCACTACATAAAAACTACCTGTACATTGGCAAAAACCAATTTATATATATATATATATATATATATACCAAAATCTCCTCCTCTTCCTTTATGCACTGCACTGCTAGCTGACGCTCTGCTATACATTGAGACATTGCATAAATTTAGCATTTCTTTGGTTGGTTGGTTCAAACTCACCAACACTTATTTTCAATTCATAATGTTTTAAGGCAAATTAGAGCATTTAACATTTCTAGTCCCATTCTATTCCTTATTTTAGTTTTCACAGATATTACTTGTGAAAATACTCTCTCCACGACAGCATTACTAATAGGGAGAAGCGTAGTTAGAGCAAAATTTGCTAACTCCTGGAAAACATTCATCTGCAACATTTTTTATAGTAGCCACCTTGCACCAAAACGCATGACTGTCACTAGGCATTTTTCTATTTTCAAAATAATATGACCAGTTAACTGGTAAAAGCACTCGCCACTGACTTTCTACAGTCGAGAGATCTTCATTACTCATAAAAGCAAGAGGTACCTCACTAAAACTTGGATGAATTTGACTTAAGCAAAGTGAGGGAGAAGTTCTCAAGTTTAAGGATAATAAATTTTAAATTTTCAGGAATTCGCTTTAATAATTTCTGACAAACTCGTTTTAAAAAACTTACACTTTTTTTTAATAGCAACAATTTGTTCATAGGTCATATTCATTTAGTTTTTTTTAAACATCGCCGAAAATTCTTGTCCAAAGTCTACCTTTTCCAAAGGTAAGTAAATGGATTCAAAATTTAAATCAACATCAAGCAATACATTTTGATAAAGAATTCTTCAGAGCATAGTTAAAGCAAATTTCTCAAGCTTACTCATTAATTTAATGTGGTAAGCATTTTCTTTTTGGAAATTTAAATTCATAATGTTAAAATCCTTTAAAACTAGTCTCAGAAAAACAAAGTATAATTCATTGGAGGGATCTTCATACATCACTGCAAGTTGGCATACAGAATAGCGATCATTATTAATAGCATTATCAGGGTTATTCAAAATTTGAAAGTGAGTTTTCAGTTCTAAATATTGGTTTAGAATATTTACACTCGCTTCTCACTAGCCATCTTGTGCCTGGCAATGGTACAAACTGAAGTGGATCCTTGCCATCATTTATGGTTTCATAAAGATTTAAATATGACTCTCCTCAAGGCAGAGCAGTGAAACCAGCCATACATTTCTCTCAGCATAAAATCTAGATTAGAAGGGAGTTCTTCTGACACATGAGAACAGACAAGATAGAGAGAATGGCAAATACCGTCTATTAATTATAAATCAAGATTTTGCCATTTCATCAAAATGTATAAAGAATATTTTTTCTCCATATAGATTTGATGCCTCTATCAGTACCAATAGCCATACACAGTTTTAAATCAAGCTATAACTCTTTGAAAAACAATTTTAAGTATTCATATAAAGCATTAGCAGTAGTAGATGTGACCTGAATCAATCCAAGAAACTTTTTTCAAGCATTTGCTAAAATACCTGACACAAATCGCAAATGCTTCAAGCAAGCAATCTTCTAACTCGTCTAACATTAATGAAAATTTACAATCCTTTAAATCCGAAACAATCTTTTAATAAAATTGGCTCAATAACATTTTTCAGTATGGCTACACATTTTGTATGATGTAAAAAAATGTTAGAACACATTCCACTGAACAAAGAAGTTTAGTAATTTAAAATGTTACAACACATTCCACTGGACAAAGAAGTTTGGTAATTTGAAATGTTACTTAAATGATCAACAGCACTAATAGAAGAATGACAATCAATATAAGCAGCTAATTTAATTTCAAACTTTAAAAGTTCATTTTTAGGAGACTGGACCAACAAAAATTGTAGTTAGTTGATTTATCACCATTGTCATGTTTGATCCATGCTTACTTGTTTCCATATGCTTTTTCAGGTCTGCTTTATGGGCTCTCACCTGTGCATGACAAACTTTGCAATGTGTTCTACCAAATCTTTACCCAATTTTACAATCTCTAAGATCATATGACAGAGGAGGCAGTTTTACGTGATTACAACGGCCCACATAAATATAGATTCAACTAGAATCTTGGTTCATGTATTTTACTACATAATTACCAAAATTTCATTCAGATGGATGCCCCTATCTGTGTTCATACGGCCCTAATTACCAACCTAGCTTAATTTAACATTACCAAGTTATTATGGACTATCTGGATAGTAGTCTTGCCTTAGGAGTTAGCTATGGAAGTCTTTAAACTGCGTCTAGGTTCTTGAATTTTACCAGAAAACCTAATTTATTAATTAACTATCAATTATTTAATATATGAATTTGGCTTTTGAACTTATTCCCCAAATTAGGGCCTAGGCCTTGCCCCTTCGTGTACCATATATATAAGCCTACATATGTTTAAAAATACAGTCTATGCAAACCCCAAAATGGCCTAGGCTATTACGCCTACGCCTAACTTCACTACATCTGACGCAAGGCTAAGGGACGTTGGCGTAAGTGCATACGCGGTATAACAGTTTTCTGTATGAAAAGACAATATACCCAATACAAAGAGAAATTGCAATACCACGATTATAATGTAATGTACTAATTCTAATGCCTAACTAGCCTATTTCAATCAATGTCCCACCCATCACCATCTCCTGAGGGAAGGCAAGATTCATGCCGAAATCCGACTTCAATTAACTATTAAAATATGTAATCCATAGCTAAACACCTAAATTCCCAACACTACCAGTTCATTTGGCAATAACATAAACTACAGTATAATAACCGAAATGAAATGATGAAAATTTATTACAAAGATTACACAATTAAAGTAATTACCCCGGAGCCAGCCATGGTGAGCAGCAGGAAAGGACCGATCTTACCTCTCTAAATTCTAGTGGAAAATGATATCTTTATACAAGATTCACAAAATTATACTCGACCAAAATTTCACTAAACAAATAATATGGTAGAACTTTATATATATGAGATGATGATGATGATGATATGCTTTATTTATTGGTAGGATATAAATTCCATAAAATGGTACAGTATTCTTTGTGGTGGAAAACGATAAGATGAATTAAACAATAATTAATTTTAAAATTAGGAGTAAAAGACCGGAAAACGATAAGATGAATTAAACAATAATTATTTGTGGTAGAAAATGATAAGATGAATTAAACAATAATTATTTGTGGGAGAAAATGATAAGATGAATTAAACAACAATTAATTTAAAAATTAGGAGTAAAAGACCGGAGGAGGAATCCGACAGTGATTTGGATACAGAGGTCTAATGACCTGCGTCCAGAATCTACATAAGTAAACATAAGTAAGTAAAAGAGAAATAAGAATAAGACATGTACTGAAACAAGGAATAATAAAAACTACCCACAACTAATATTACAAAAAGAAAAAAGGAAATAAATAAAAAGTACACGAAGTGAAAATACAAGCATATATACAGGGTCTGTCAAAACAAACTAAGCCAAATTCAAACCTTTATTAAAACAAAACCATTTATTTAATTAAGTTGAATTTTTTACACAATAAAGTATAGGTAATCACCTATTATCCTTTAAATTTTTATGACGATATCTTCAGAATTGTTAATTTTATTAATAATTAACTAAAAAGTGAGATTCTCCTACTTAACATGAAAAAAAAATTTTTTACGATATACTGTAGTCTGTAGATAATTTTTAGTTTAATAAAATTAAAAGAACTGTTCAATATGATTCCCTTGCATTTCTATCACTTTTTTAATCTTGGTCTGAATTCGTCTATTGCTCGATTTATTTGCTCTTGGGGGAGCTCTGCCCATTTTGCGATAATCAACTCACGCAAATAATTGACATCCCTTATTCTGTTCCTATACACCCTCTCTGCCAAGTTTTCCCATATTTCGTAGTCTACAGGGTTTAGGTCAGAGCTGTTAGGTGGCCAATTATTCGGTTCCAGAAATTCAGGCACATTCTTTTTCAAATATGCGATGGTTGTTTTGGCAGTAGGTGATGTTGCACCATCTTGTTGAAAAATAAAGTAACCTTGACTAGCCAAGTTTCTCATTTCTGGAAGCATTTTCTCAAGCAGGGTATTTGAATAATATTGAGCATTAATTTTCACTCCTGGCTCATTAAAAAATATTGAAGTTTTTCCCAACTTGGACACTCCAACAGAAACCATGACGCTAGAAGAAAAGTGACTCCTTGTTGCGTACAGTCTTTCATCTTGGATTTCATTTTTCCTCGCAACATTAGAATAAACCCGGTCATTCTGTGAGTTTCTTGGTGGCTCTACCGTAAAACGTTTTTCATCCGTAAAAAATGTCTTGGAAAGTTTATCTTCAGTTATTATACGTAAAATACGTTTGGATTTCTCAACTCTTTTCTGACAGTTTACTTCTGACAATCTTTGTCCATGCACTCTTTTAAATGGTTTAAATTGCAGATCAGATTTAATAATCCTTCTTACGCTTGATTCTGATATTTCTAGTTCTTTTGATATTTGAGCAGGTGTCATGTGGCTACCAGGTCGATCCTCTTGACTAAGGATACGTTCCTCCACTTTCTGAATATTTTCATCTACTCTAACTGATTTTTGGTTGCCCACTACCAACCTTCCTTTCAATGCTTCCTGTTTCATCGATAGTTCTCAATAAGTAATCTAAACCTGATCTAGTCCATCCTTTATAATCGAATTCAGAAAGTAATTTCCTTGCACTATAACCTTTTTCAACTCTATAATGCTTTATAATTATTTTATCTTCATGTGAGAATGGCATATTTAGAGGTATTCACGAAAAATTTTAAATCTAAACAAATTCTGAAAAAGAGAAAAAAGAAGATATTACATAAGAAAAACTGAAATTTTCGCAACATGTACAAATAACCGCATAACTCCTAAAATATTTAAAATAAAATTAGAAAATTATCACAGATTATTTATGAGCCTTTTATTTATTTAGTGTAAAAAAAATATTTGAAATCTCTATCAAATTGTGCATTTTAGAGATATTTCAAATTGGCTTAGTTTTTTTTGACAGACCCTGTATATAGTAGACAGTAGTGATTAGAGCAACACGCCATAAATCCCTTATTTTGTCTATTTTCTACTATTACTTCATTGGAGTCCCAAAATAGGCCTATCAGTTATATATATATATATATATATATATATATATATATATATATATTAGTGATGTAGCGGATGTCATTTTTTTCACATCCGCGGATGCGGATGCGGATGAGGATCTTTGATTTCAACATCCGCGGATGTCTACATTTTCGTTATTTTTTAGGATATATTCGAGATTTGTTGTGTTTAACGTATATAATAAGTTATTATATAGAGAGAGCTGTAGCTATAATGTAGTATAATTGATTAATTGTACAATAATTGCTGTACTTTTCTCTGAACATATAAAATAATATCAAGCATCTAACTAATATAGAAATCAATCAGTGAATTCGTCTGCAAATAAATTCGTTATATTTTGTTGAGTTTCAGCCACAATTAGAAACCATAATTGTGTTACCAGGATGCGGGACGTGAACCCAACTCAAATGCACCCCCACCGACCTCTTTCCCCAACCTCCACCCTTATAGAAAGAGATCTTTAATTAGCTTGATAACTATTTATATTAAGTTTAAAGTTTTATTAGGCATATTTATAAATGAGTAATTAAAATAAAGTAAACTAAGATGTTCATCGTTTAATGTTCAAATTTAATTATAGGAAGGTTATGCTTAAGGAACATTAATTTTTCTGCCTTTTCTGCTGCCAGTCTGTTTCTCTTTTCATCATATATTAATCCAGCACTGCTAAATAATCTCTCGCTTGGTACGTTTGTTGGAGGACAGGCTAAATGTTTCCTTGCAAGTTTACTCAAGTATGGATAGATATTCTGCGTATTTTTCCACCAACTAATAGGATTGTCACATGCAGCCAGGCGTTTTTCTTGGTGATAGCTCTCGATCATTTTTACTACATCTTTTGACATCGCGTAGGTCTCGTCATTGCTGCTTGACTCAAGAAACTGAGAGACAGATTCTGTGATAGATTTGCTTGTTGAAGGTGTTGGTTCTGTCACTGAAACTTTTATTCTTTTGGTGGGTGGCGAAGCGACAGATTCAAGAGATTGAAGCTCTTCAACTGCTTTGCCAAGTGATGATTTAACTCGTTCTAATGTACTAGGTGAAAATAACTTAGCTTTGTAACGTGGATCTAAGTAGGTTACAAGAGAGTAACTTCATACAAGAACAGCCTCTCGTCTTGTCGCTTGCATCACTTTTGCGCACAATGAACTAGTTCTATTAATATAGTAGAATTTGATAATTTCCGCTTATTCATGACGTTTTATCTCAACGGTCCACATCCGCACGACATCCGCAGTCCAAAGTGCGGATGCGGACGCGGATGTGAGAAAATGTGCGGATATTCCGCGGATGCGGATGCGACCTACATCACTAATATATATATATTATATATATATATGAAACTGAGCTTGTGATTTTTTATCATATACATCTGGCAAGCCTGCTTTGTTAGACATTCATTTTTTTCACCTGCAGTAGCGTGCACACTGTAAGTGACAATGCCAAAGTTGAGTCTTTCTTCAAAACAGAAATTGAACAGTTTTGTTAGTGTTTGGTAGTGATGTATTGTCTACTGATGGTACAGTGTTGTTTTGTAAAATGTACGAAAAAGCAGTGAATTTCGAGTAGTAGTACTTTGTTTCTCAACATTTGGAGACTTTTAAATACAAAGCTGCTGTTAGTAAATAAAAAATGGGTGATAAGTAGACATAGCTCATTTCTACATATTCTTCAGCTTCTAACCGACGATCTCAGTTTTCGTTGGATGTGTGCAAAGCATTCGTCGATGCTGGCATTCTTCTGTGGAAAATTAAAAAAAAAAAAGTCTTTGAAGTTTTTTGGGAAAAATGCACAAAGAAACACGTACCAAGTGAATTTACATTAATGAAGAATTTATATGGACACTAGTTACACACATTATGCAGAAAATTATGGATGAATTAGCGACAAAAAGATTTGGATCTCATTGATAAGACAACGGATCAGGGCTACTTCTAAAGCAATTTTAGTGGGTGGGTTAGAATATTTTTTTTTGTATTTGTATTTGATCACAAATAACACAAATCAAATGTATATGTTGATGCAAATATACTCCTATGTTTATATATACTCATATATATATATATAATATATGCTGGGCTACGTAGTGGCCGATGCGGTAACACCGCTTCTCGGAGATCAGCGAAGTTAAGCGACATTGGGTCTGGGTAGTAGTTGGATGGGAGACCGTCCTCTGCGCCTAGATTATGTAGCGACCCGTGGTTCGGATCCCACGTAAAGCTGTAGGTCCCCTCCTTCATATGACCTTAGATGTTGCGAAGGAGGTTAAACAACCCCAATTAAAAAAATATATATATATGCTCTTATTTTATTTTAGCTGACGAGTGAAATCTTCCTGTACGTGGGCAATCGCCCAGCCACCTACTAAAATAAGAGCATATATATATATATGAGCATGAGTATATTTGCACCAACGTATACATTTGATTTGTGTTATTTGGCTGGATGGAATC
Organism: Bathynomus jamesi; assembly: GCA_023014485.1. Classification (NCBI taxonomy): domain Eukaryota; kingdom Metazoa; phylum Arthropoda; class Malacostraca; order Isopoda; family Cirolanidae; genus Bathynomus; species Bathynomus jamesi. The sequence goes on along the minus strand of JAJOZX010002307.1, from coordinate 626,011 downwards.
AAACATGATAATGTCCTTCTGTTCATGACGGATGCGGCTCCCTACATGAAAAAAGTGGCAAAAGCTCTTCAAGTTCTTTTCCCTGCAATGCTTCACTTGACTTGTTTAACGCATGCACTCCACAGAGTTGCAGAGGAAGTATGTGGTTTGTTTTCTGATGTTGATCTGATGTGCCAAGATGATTTTTCTGAAAGCTCCATCGCGAGTTCAGGTATTTAAGGAAATTGCGCCGGAACTCGCGCTGCCTCCTCAACCCATTCTGACAATGTGGGCAACATGAATCTCTGACACATTCTATTATGCCACAAATTTTGACAAAGTAACCGAAATTGTCAACAAATTTGGTGAAGACGATGTTTCTTCGACATGGATCGTGAAACAAACCCTGCTCAAGAAGTCGATCCGCAATGATCTGGCGTTCATTGCCGCTCACTTTTCAAAGTTACCAAATGCCATTACTTCACTTGAGTAAAGGGACGAGACTTTGGTGAATTCTTTGTAAGTGGTCAATGATGATGTGAAGGAAATTAGTAGTGCTCCAGGTGATGAGGGTTGTGTCGTATGTAAAAAGTGTGAAAGGGTGCTTTCTGCTAACCAAGACTTGGACCAAATAAAGAACATTGCCAGGGAGAACAGTGAAAGGAATTCTGTTCAGAGTGAAATGAACCCCGAAACTGTAGCGTGTTTTAAGTATGTCCCAGTCACCTCAGTTGAGGTGGAAAGATCATTTTCTCAACTGAAAAATCTTCTCTCCAACAGGAGGCAGAGTTACCTTTTTGAAAATTTTAAGAAAAACCTGATCATTGTGTGTAAGTTTGTAACCAATAATTACATCTGCTTTTTTTTCACCAAGGGGGTTGTAATATGTATGACCAGGGTGGTCCAAAGGTCCCTATCTATTTTGCTGAAATAATAGTAGTTTAGGATAAAAATGAAGTAACATAATTAGATGGATATTTATTTATCAAGCTTATGTCTAAGATTCGACGAGAGCACCATCAGTCTCTCTACAAATCTCAAAACGATCCACTGCATTCTGAAACACAGTCTCAAGCATCTCTGGGGTATTTTAGCGACTGCCGTGACGATGCGTTCGCAGATCCTGCAGGTCTGTAACTCTTGCTTTGTAAACCTCAGACTTTATAAAGACCTACGCAAAGAAGTTCAATGGCGTTAAATCCGGAGATTGTGCTGCCCAGGGCCTGTTTCCACCACGTCCATTCCAGCGATTTGGTGAGAGCTCATCAAGGTACGCCCGAATGATGATTGCATAGTGACATGGAGCTCCATCTTGTTGAAAGATAACAGTGTCGAGAATGCCATCTGAACGAAGCTGGGTTCAAGACACTGCTGAAGCATGTCAAGATAAATTGGCCCTGTTACCGTAGCTTCCGCAAAGAAAACAGTCCGTAAATCTTCGATCTTGTCATACTCAACCAGACATTAACTGCAGGAGAATCTCTCTCTCTCTCATTCGTAGAACTCGGTTGGTTTTTCACTAGCCCAGATACGACAATTATGTCGATTAACCTTTCGTCTGTGTGGAATGTCGCCTCATCGCTGAAGAGAATGTGGTTTAATAAATTTTCGGTATGATTTTTTTTATTCAATTCTTTACACATGGCGGCTCATCTTGGATAATCCTCTTCGTGTAAGTCATGTAGCTCTTGAATGTGGCAACTTTTCTTCTTTAATGTTGATTTTAAAATCCTTAGAACAGCCGTTTTGGTATGTTCAGTCTACGTGATGGTGTGCGAGTTGACATTCTAGGATTTGTTTCAAAGGCATCTCTTACCAATTAAACATTTTCTTGAGAGGTACCTGGACATCTAGATCTTGTCTCATCATGAACCAGATCCTGTTCTTTTTAATTTACTGACCAGCTTATGAATTGCTTTGTCTAAAGGTCCTGGTTTGTGAAATAATTTTTCAAATTTTTCTCGAATTTCTTTGCACTTCTTCCCTTGGATACGTAGTGTTAATACCATCACACGTTCTTATACATCCATCATCATCTATGGCCTGTAGAAAATAAAATAGAAATATCATTATTTCTGCAAAATAGATATGGACTTTTGGAGCACCTTGTATTATGTGTGCATCAAAGTATTATTTTATATTAAACATTTTTTTGAAATTTAAATGCTTGTCATTGTTGTGTAACCAACATTTTCAAGGCCTACAGTTTTGTTCACTAGTACAGGGTGTCCGAGAATTATCTGTACAATTTTTGGCTGTTATTAAAAGTCAACCATGAAGTGTAGAAATTCCAGTGTTGTCCCATTTTACAGAATATCTCATTAAGGTTTTTTTTATACCAAGTTTTGACAAGTTTTTTAGAAATTCCAGTGTGTCCGAACATTATCTGTACAATTTCATCTTTTCATAAAATTCTTGATAACACACGTAAAATTCTTAAACAAGATTATTTAGAATCTGTTTTTTCAAAAGTTTCTTTTATTAAAGTAACGTTGTTACAAACATTCGATATGTGCACCATTAGTGATTCGCAAAACATCCAATCGATACTCCAAATGTTGCCATGTACGCTGCAGCATATCCACATCAATTCGCTCAATAGCAGCTGTGATTCTTGCTTTTAAATCATCAATGTCTGTCACCCGCGTACATTTCTAAAAAACTTGTCAAAACGTGGTATCAGAAAAAACTTAATGAGATTCTCTGTAAAATGGGACAACACTGGAATTTCTACACTTCATGGTTGACTTTTAATAATAACAGCCAAAAATTGTACAGATAATTCTCGAACACCCTGTATAATGGCGTTGTAATATGTATTATTTATGACTTCTATATGTACAATAGTATTATTCTGTATTAAATTTATTTCTGGAAATTAAATCATTGTTATTATGCGTAACTAATATTTGCATTACCTACTGTTTTGTTCACTAAGGGCATTGTAATATGTATTATGCGTATATGAAGGTATTATTCTCGATCAGGGGTTCTCAACCGGTGGATAATTACCCCCAAAGGGGTAATTTGGGATATCCAAGGGGGTAATGGAAGCCTTCGTGAACTTTAGAAAAAGTGGCGTTTAAAGACAATTATATGATTGTTCTTCTTTAACTTTTGCTTAATTTACGCGTCATTAGGGGTAATGGGGTTAGCGCCAATGCTTCAGGTGGGTAATGGAAATAAGTGGGTTGAGAACAGTAGCGGATCTAGGATTTTCGAGAAGAGGGGGGGGGGGGAAGGACCTTTACATACGTAAAAAGTGCGCCAAAATAATGTTTAATTATATATAAATATAATTACATATACACTGGAATTAAAAATACATCTATTAACCCTTTAAGCACCAGCAGGCAAATTTTCAGCGTTTACTAAAATGTAGTTAAAGACCAAGTTTCTGGTAGTAAATATTGGAACTAATTTGATTGACGTTATCTAATCCATCCCTTCGAATTATTACCTGAATCAGTCATTTAGAGAGAGGAAGATCGTGAATGTGAATACTACGCAAAGGATTTACAAGCACATGACCCTTGTGTCTAACAAATGCTTACAAACATCAATAAATGAATATGTAAAGTTGGAAAGCATAATTTAATTGAGTATACGAAGGGAAATATTATTTTTATACACAGTTTCTAAAAATAAAATTGAAAGGTAAGTTGCCAGGTACTTACAGGGGTGGTGTTGATATTTTTATAATTTAAAAAATTTATTACAAAAAATAAAGCATTTGGAAGGGGCGCCAAGATTGACCAAAAAGGGGTGCCAAGATTGACCAAAAAGGGGCGTCAAATTGACAAAAAGGGGTGCCAAATTGACCAAAGGGTGGGGTGGCCCCTTTTCCCAAATTTCAGTACCACGCGGTCACTTATGAAATTTCAGACACGACGATATCTGAAAATCAAGCACTGATCCATAAGTAGCCTACACACAAAAAACAACAAAAGTTCTTACAGCTTTGGAATTATGAATCAAAGAAAAATTCGCTGATGATATATCAAATGGAGAAAACATGAGACTTTCTAATTTTTGCGGAGCTGCGTGGCGACAACCCACCCGTACCACTGTCTCAAGGCCACTGATCAGTGTCGGCACCGACGGAGATACAGTAGATTAAGGCTAGATGGTAGCACTCGTTTTGGACGTAGTTTGACCCACCTTCCCCTACTTAATGTAACTTTTTTTGTTTTCAGCCTGTTTCACAGCAAAGTGACTTTTACTTCTTGCTGCTCAATTACACCGGACGTCAACTGCCATTAACATTCTCAAGACTGAAGCTCATAAAAAATTAATTTACATTCCACAATGTCTTAAGATAGCCTATCAAATTTAGTTATCTCCTCCATTTAAAAAAAAAAACTTAGAGAGGAAACTAATTTATACAGACATTGACGATTTTGATTCTAGAAAAAGTAGGAAAAATGTGGAAGAGAAGTACCATTGTAGAAAAAAGTAGGAGTGTAGAAGTATTACTGATTATTTTGTGTCGCTACTGATTAAGTTGTGTTAATTTTTTTTACTCAAAATATTGATGTTTGCGTTTGATTGGTCCGCTCAAATCACTTCTCTATACCCCCGTTTAATTTTTTAAAATTTATTTAAATTAAATCTACCGTCCTTGTCCATATCAACAATATCATTTGTATCTGCAGGCACAATAATTTTACCTTAACTTTCGGACAAATTTCCAAATTGTCCCATTTTTAACAGAGAAGCGACAGCGCAAATTAGAACAAGATTTCTCGACTAAGCAGTAATAAATTAGGAAAAAATAAACGACAAAAAAAAAAAAAAATTGCAAAAAAGTATTGTTCTAAGTAACTTTACCACTTTAATGGAAGTTGTACCAACAATAATTATTTTTTGTGAAACGAGCATAGCCTTCGGCTCACTGCCCTACGGGCACTGCTTGTGCTTCGCAAACTCTCCTACGGCGAGGGCACCTTCGGTGTCTGGGTTACTCCTTCAGGGGGAGGTCATTCTCCCTCTCCCCCAAAACACCCTCACCCCCCTTTATGCAACTTGGGGGCTAACCCCCCTCCACCATATATATGGTTAACTTTGGTTTTGCTTCACCCCGAATTGTTTATTCTGACGAAGGTCAAGTTTGTCACTCCACCTCAGAGCCACAGTTTAACTAATATATATAATATAATATATAGTGGTGGTCATTACTGACCGTTAATTCTTAACTATGAAACGTTTTATAATTAAGACTTATTTTTAGTAAATTGCATTTTTTTATTTTCATGTCCCGTACTTTATTAATCATTGTGAATAATTTAAGTTGTTAAAAAGGCCGTGCAGTCTATTTTTTTTCCTTGTTGAATAGTACCTTGAATTAAATGGTGAATCCCAAACAAACTAAATAACTATTCGATTAAGTTCCTCGTCATCCTACTTCATTATAAATTACAGCAGTTTGTCTTCAAATTAGTAGCCTATACATTTTCCTCAATTAAGCTGCCTTTATAAACATTAAGAATTCGAAGGCTACTGGACAAGACAACATATCTAACATACACCTTTAATACTTGGGCCCACAGGGAATACTAGCTCTCACAAATATCAGCACATATTCATACCAACACTATGCACACCTTCCAAAGTAACAGAAAGACTAATCTTACAAATCACCAACCCACACATACCACTATCGCCTACTCAACATGGATTCAGACCTCACCACTCAACCACGACATTACTCACTAACCTCACGCAGCACATCATGGATGGCATCACCAGAAGACCAGCTCAACGTACACTATTAGCAACAATAGACATTAGTAAAGCATTTGATGCTATCCACGCTTCCCTCTCATAAACAAAATACTCAACAAACATGCACAATAACACCAAAGGTGGCTGAGCAACTATCTCTCAGGAAGATACTCACATGTCACATTTAATGGCAATCATCCAAAAACAAGCTTTTTCCGACGGGGTCCCTCAAGGCTCTGTTCTCTCACCAACACTCTTCAACTTATACATGCATGACATTCCAACACCCATAGATAACAAGCTTACCTTATCATCATATGCAGATGATATCACTCTAACATCCACCCACAACAACATCGACACCGCTACAAATAACCTACAAACATACATAAACAGTATTGTTAGAAAATCTAGAAGAGGAAGAACCATTGTTGTCCCAAGGCGATACGATGACTAAGCTGATTGATGCAGCATTGCTTGTATATATATTAAGTTAAGGTGTGTATATATATCCATCTCATAATTGTAAGGTTAGTGAAAAATTAAATTAATTTAGAGCTAGCATTTTGAGCTCTTGTGGCATCATTGTTTGGTCACACTGTTGGCATCATTTTGAGACGCTGCGCGTCTTTCTACTCGTTTGTGGAAGGTCGTACGTAAAGGTGTGGTTTGATAGAGAGCTCTCTTGCAATTCAGTTTGGTTGTTTAGATACATGATTGTTGCATCGTGCAATAGTCCAGGTTGCGTTTGTTGTTGCAAGGTTCATAAAGAAGACCACAAATAGTACCCTTTTGTTTACCTTTTAAGTTCATGTAATTTAAGGTCTAAGGTAGGCCCGCATCGAGTCAGCAACCCTGAGGTTACCCTGAGGTAGGACCTAATAGGATCTCAAATCCGTAAAGTTTAATTTAGCTTAACTTGGGCTTTAGGTAGAACTTGCCCTTTAGAATTTGGCCGTTCACGGCTCAGCTGGGATTTCGAACCCGACAAATAAATAAAATAACATGGTCCTTCAGAACCGGATTCTACCCCAAGACTGAGTCAGTGACCATTTTTCGGCAAAGTTCTGATTGTGCAAATTGTATCCCAAGTTAGGCCTAGACGGGTTGAGTATTATTGAGTTAAGGTCCCAGGGTAAAAAGTTTGGTCGCCCAATTGCGAAACTTGGCCAGTCGTCTGTCGTTTTTTGGCCTACTTTTTTTCCGGTTTGGTTAATTTTGGGTTATTATTGAATTAAGGTCCCAGGGTAAAGTCGGTCGCCCAATTGCGAAACTTGGCCAGTCGTCTGTCGTTTTTTGGCCTACTTTTTTTCCGGTTTGGTTAATTTGGGTTATTATTGAATTAAGGTCCCAGGGTAAAGTTTGGTCGCCCAATTGCGAAACTTGGCCAGTCGTCAGTCGTTTTTTGGCCTATATTTTTTCTGGTTTGGTTAATTTTGGGTCATTATTGAATTAAGGTCCTGGGGTGGAAAATTTGGTATTCCATACTGGTGTTTGGTTAGTACCCCACTCAGCAATTCAGTTTATTTGAAAGTAAAATTTGCGTTTGATCAGTTTGGTTAAGTATTTCTGCCAATTCAGCTCATTTGGTATTGAGCCCAAGGGTTGTTTACATGAAGATGAGTGCATCTGAATTGAACAAATTTATAAAAAGGAGAAGTGCCTACAAAGGTCTAATTACAAAGGTCATTGCCACTATAGATTCTGCCATAGAGCAAGAGGATTTACGCTTAGTGACTGCGAAGCTTGCCATATTAGAAACTAAAAAGGTTGCTCTAAGTGAGGTAAATGTTAAAATTGAGGCTCTTATAGAAGAGGATGAAATAGAAAATAACATAATTTACTTTGAAGAGATTATTGATGATATGACTAACGTAGGCCTCCGAGCAAAAGAGTTTAGCAGCCAGTACAGTTAGAGACCAGGTCTAATAATGAAACACAACACTCAACAAATGATGCTTGTGAAGTTAAGGTTAACAGATCTGTAGTTCAATTACCGAGGCTTGTACTCAAAACATTTTCTGGGAGTATTCAGGAATGGCAAGGATGGGCAGACAGTTTTCAATCAGCAGTTCATTCTAGTCAAGTGTTAAGTGCCGTGGAGAAGTTTAATTATTGCGGTCCCTCTTGGAAGGGGAGGCAGCAAAGACTATAGCAGGATTAGCATTAACAGAGGCTAATTATAATGTGGCTTGGGATATATTAAAGAAACGGTTTGGTAAGCCAGAGATCTTAATTAAAAGCCACCTCCGTGCACTTTTAACTATACCTCCTGTTAATAATCCTAATAGTGTCAAGGAGTTACGGCAGTTATATGATGAATTTGAAATTAGAACTAGGTCTCTGGACAACTTGGGTTAGGAATGGAAAAGTATGGTATAATGTTGGTTCCTACACTGGAGTCTAAATTGCCTAGCTCAATTTTGCTTGAATTAAGTAGGGGACACTCTGCAGAACATGTGTACATCCCCTTCAGCAGATGTTAAGTCTTTTAGGCACAGAATTAGCAAGACGAGAGGGAGTTGAGTTTGCACAGTGGGATGGTAAACAAGAGGACAAAGGCAGGCACAGCACCAAGTTTCCACAAAAAGGAATAGCCCAGGTACAGTGTCAGCTCTACATGCCTCCTCTGAGAATAAATTAAAGGGAATCAAGGAATGTATATTTTGCGAAGGCAACCACAAGTCATATAAATGTGAGGTGGCTGAGGCCTTACCCTTTGAGGAGAGAAAGGACAGGGTAACTAAGTCTACAGCATGTTTTAAATGTTTTTTGAAAGGTCATAGAGCAAGGTTTTGTAAGTTTAAAATTTTGTGTAAAAAATGTCATGGTAGGCATCAGCCATTATTGTGTGAAAACACTCTTAGTAGGCCTACCCCAGAAGTAGAGACATCAGTGGCACATGCCACTGCTATGCAAGGGAGTAAAAGTAAAGGGGGATTATGCAAACAACTGCAGCCTTATTAATTGGGAATGAGGGAGAAGCTACTGTAAGAGTGTTGTTTGATAGTGGTAGCCAGTGTAGTTTTATTAAGACCAGAATTTCCAGAAAATTGAAGTTTAAAGAACTTAAGAGGGAAAATTTAAGAATTTCTGGGTTTGGGGTTCCGTTCAAAACCGAACCAAATTTAAGAAGGTAGAAGTTCTGGTTAAAGGGTTGTTACCGCAAAGTCCCACTATCAAGGTCCAAGCTGTAGAGATTGAGGAACTTTGTGCTCCAGTCACTACTTGTTTAGATATGGCATGTGTCCAAGAATTGCAAGTTAAAGGAATTAATTTGGGCAATAATAAGTTTGAGGGAACAGAAGATATTAGTCTTTGATTGGAGCTGACTATTATTGGGACTTCATCACTGGTAATATTGTCCGTACATCTCAAGGCCCAGTAGCTATTGAAAGTAAGCTAGGCTGGATGCTACATGTAGTTATTGCAATGAAATGGAAGTTAAGGCTCTCTTTGTTAAGATTGAGGAGAACAGCCATGGTCTGGAAAGGCATTTGAAAGCATTTTGGGAACTTGAATCTATTGGTATAAAGGACAACCAGGCAGTATAGTGAACAATGATGTTTTAGAGCACTTTGAAAAAGGGATTGGGTTTAGAGATGGTTGCTATGAAGTTGGCCTACCATGGAAGGATTCTTGCAAACCCGGTTCAAACCTTCAGCTAGCTAATCGGAGGTTGGAGACTTCATTGTACAGGCTAAGAAAAAATGAGGAGTTGTTAATTGAATACGATGAGGCCATCCTAAGTTATGTAAGGGAGGGCTATGCTGAAAGGGTGCAAGGTGAGCTGGTGAGCCAGGAGGCACATTATCTGCCACACCATGCAGTGGTACGGCGAGACAAAACTACCACCAAACTGAGGGTAGTTTTTGATGGCTCAGCCAAGGACAAAGGTGGTGTGTCCTTGAATGACTGTTTGGATGCTGGGCCAAATTTAAATGCAGATTTATTTTCCTTGTTACTGAGATTCAGGTTTGGTAGAGTAGATTGACCGCAGATGTGAAGCAAGCTTTTTTGCGGATAAGTTAAAACCAGAGGACAGAGATGCAGTAAGGTATCTGTGGGTGGATACGAAAGACTTGTTGGAAAATGAACCTAAGGTTCAAGCATATAGAATGAAGTCAGTGTTGTTTGGCCTCAGCTCTAGTCCATTTCTGTTGGCAGCTACTATGCAGTACCATTTTAAGAAATATTCTGAAGTCTATCCTAACACTATTGAACACATAAGGAAAAATTTTTATGTTGATGATTTGCTATGTTCCGTGGATAATACAGAAATGGCTAAACAGATATTCATGGAGGCTAGAGCTATAATGAGGGAGGCTGGCATGGAGCTCAGAAAATGGCAGACCAATCATTCGCAATTACAAGAGTTTATGAGTCATTCCTCTGTAGTACCTGACGCAGCAGCAAGTATTGAGGATTCTGGTATTAAGGAGTTGTGGGCAATAGACGCAAAGGTGCTAGGCATCGTTTGGCAGCAAGATGATGATTTGTTTACCTTCAATGGGAAATCTTTAGTAGAGCTGGCCGAGAATGAGACAAGGTGGACAAAACGTACAGCTCTTAGTTTGGCTTCGAAGGTCTTTGATCCTCTTGGATTCCTGGCTCCATTTGTGATAAAGTCAAAAATTTGGTTTCAGAGCCTCTGGGAAATTGGACTTGGTTGGGACCAAGAGTTACCTGATCATATGGTGGTAAGGTGGAAATATTGGTTCAAAGAATTGGCACATCTTGGAGACATTGAAATCCCAAGATGGTACTTTGGAGAGTTGAACAATAGTCCAGACAATTTGGAGCTGCACATCTTTTGTGATGCAAGTGAGGAAGCCTATGCAACTTGTATTTATATAAGAGGCGCATTGCAAGAAGAAGTAAGTTGCAGGTTGGTTGCTGCAAAGTAGAGTAGCACCTTTGAAAAGGCTTTCTGTTCCAAGGTTGGAATTGATGGGTGCCGTTATTGCTAGTCGGCTTGCAATTACAGTGCGAAAGTCTTTGGCCCTCTATGAAATTCCAAGCTATTATTGGACAGACTCCACTATAGTTTGGCACTGGTTAAGAAGTCAGGCAAGGAAATGGAAACCATTTGTTGCCAATAGGGTGGAGGAAATTCAAGCGCACACAGATCCCAAGCAATGGAAGCATTGTCCAGGCATCCAAAACCCCGCTGATTTACCAACACGAGGAATTTCGGTGAAAGATCTTTCACAATCAAGTTTGTGGTGGAATGGGCCAGAGTGGCTAAAACTTGGAAGTGAAAACTGGCCTTCTAATCAGCCTATTGTAGGAGAATGCCAGGCTGAAGAAGCATGGGTGAGTGAGGTGAGAAAATGCGCTGTGAACAGTTGTCAAGTTATGCAGCAGGACCCCATATTGAGGCTTGAGGACATTAGCAGTCTGAAAAGATTGTTAAGAGTGACAGCATGGGTATATAGATTTACCAACAACATTAAGGGAGAAACAAGAAGGGAAGGAATTCTGAACAGTAATGAGATTCAGCAAGCCAGGAAATACTGGGTGGTATATATGCAGAAGAAAAATTTGGTGAAGAGAGAGAATTGCTCACCAGCCATCCATTACAGGTTCTACCAACACATTCTGCGCTCAAGGGTTTGGATGTGTTTTTGGATCAGGATTTATTGAGAGTAGGAGGTAGACTACAGTTTTCTGGGCTTCCAGAGGAGAAGAGACATCCAATTTTGCTACCTTCTGGGGGGCACTTTGTGGACCTTTTGATCCTGGATACTCATCATAAGCTGTTACATGCTGGAGTTAGAGAAGTGATAATAGAGATTAGACAACAATTTTGGATTCTCAAAATTAGACAAGTAGTGAAAAAGGTCTTGCATAAATGTTGGTTTGCAAGCGTTGGAGTGCAAAGCCTATTATGAAAAGGTGGCTCCACTTCCAAGAGAACGGTGTGTCTATACTGCCCCATTTGATGTAGTGGGAGTAGACTTTGCAGGGCCAGTCTATGTGTATGAGCGAGGGGAGTCTAACAAAGGTTATATATGTCTTTTCACCTGTGCTACCACCAGAGCAATCCATTTGGAGTTGGTAAGCAACTTAAGTAGTGATGTATTTCTTTTGGCCTTTAAACGGTTTGTGAACAGAAGGGGTTTCCCAAATAAAATCATATCGGATAATGCAAAAACCTTCAAAAAGGCTGCAAAGGAACTCCAAGAAATTTGGTCCTTGCTAAAAGAGGAAGGATTCCAATCCTACTTTTCACACCAAGGGTACAGTGGGAGTTTATTGTTGAGAGAGCACCATGGTGGGGAGGATTTTGGGAAAGGCTAGTGAGAAGTGTAAAGTGTCCATTAAAGAAACTTTTAGCTAATGCTCATTTGAGCAAAGAAGAATTCTCTACTGTTTTATGTGAAGTAGAAGCAATGGTGAACAGTAGGCCTATCACTTTTGTTTACAATAGTAGGCAGGATGCAGAGCCATTGACACCAAATCATTTTCTTTGTGGTAAACGATTAACATCAAACCCCAGTGTGCCAGAAGACTTGCAGCCCATCCAGAGCACTCAAGGAGAGTTAACCAGACGGTTCAGGTACCTTGAAGAGCTACAAGATCAGTTATGGAAGAGGTGGCAGATGGAATACTTGCCAGAACTCAATTATTACCCATCAGGCAAGGTAAAGGGCTCCAATGCAAATTGTATCAAGGTGTGGAGAAGTGGTAATGATTGGGGATGAAAGACCAAGGCAATGCTGGAAGCTTGGCATAATTGAAGAGTTGTTTGTTGGCAAAGACAATTTAGTTAGGTCTGCACTGGTAAAGACTTCAGGAGGAAAGTTAAAGAGACCTATACAAAAACTCTATGCTTTAGAAATCAGCAAAAACAGATAGTCAAGATGAAACATTTGAGTTACAGCCTCATGAAGAAGGCTTGGCTAACCTTGCAGAAGGTAATGACAACAATGCCGCTTCGGTGGGGAGTGTTAGAAAATCTAGAAGAGGAAGAACCATTGTTGTCCCAAGGCGATACGATGACTAAGCTGATTGATGCAGCATTGCTTGTATATATATTAAGTTAAGGTGTGTATATATCCATCTCATAATTGTAAGGTTAGTGAAAAATTAAATTAATTTAGAGCTAGCATTTTTGAGCTCTTGTGGCATCATTGTTTGGTCACACTGTTGGCATCATTTTGAGACGCTGCGCGTCTTTCTACTCGTTTGTGGAAGATCGTACGTAAAGGTGTGGTTTGATAGAGAGCTCTCTTGCAATTCAGTTTGGTTGTTTAGATACATGATTGTTGCATCGTGCAATAGTCCAGGTTGCGTTGTTGTTGCAAGGTTCATAAAGACGACCACAAATAGTACCCTTTTGTTTACCTTTTAAGTTCATGTAATTTAAGGTCTAAGGTAGGCCCGCATCGAGTCAGCAACCCTGAGGTTACCCTGAGGTAGGACCTAATAGGATCTCAAATCCGTAAAGTTTAATTTAGCTTAACTTGGGCTTTAGGTAGAACTTGCCCTTTAGAATTTGGCCGTTCACGGCTCAGCTGGGATTTCGAACCCGACAAATAAATAAAATAACAAGTATACAAGACTGGCTCACACACAATAGACTCAAAGTAGCGCCCACAAAATCAACCATCACCTTGCTTACAAGCAACACAAAAGAACACCAGGTAATTCCACAGCTTACACTAAACAACATCAACATTCCACACACTCACAGAACCAAAATACTTGGTGTCACATACAACACATCATTATCTTTTGCAAACCACATTCAGGACATTAAAACCAAATGTACGTCAAGACTTAACACGCTTAGGGTACTAACAGGCACAAACTTTGGACACCAGCAGGAAACAACATCACTCATATACAAATATATTCGCTCAGTTATGGACTATGCTAGCCCATGCTGGGCACCCATTATCTCAAACACACACATAAACACCTTACAAACAATACAAAACAACGCACTTCGTATCATTACAGGATGCACTCAAACAACACCAATAGAACACCTGCACACAGAAACAAAAATACTAAAAGTTAGGGAACATTTAGACATGAGGGGAACACAATTCATGGCAGCAGCGACAACTAACCACAACACCCTTGCCACTACATGTACAATCATGCACCAACACCTCGCACCATTAAGGTAACACCAGAGAGATATTATAACGAAATACTCCATTCCATACCACGCCCCACAGACATCACACAGTACAGAAAACACATACACACACACCTAACCCACAAGGCACTGACACGACTCGGTCCGAATGCGGTCCTAGGTGCGAAGCCGCCACCCATTAACAGGTCAGAGATCAGCCTGAGCAGATCGGATCGAGTTAACTTAGCACGATTCCGATGTGGACATCACCCAAACTTACGGACATATAAACACAGACTAGACAACTCCATAGACGACACCTGCCACCTGTGCCAAGACACACCACAAACAATTGAACACATTATGACGGACTGTACCGCTCTAGCACAACAACGAACACAACACAACATCACTAGTGCGCTGAACCTCTGGTCCACTCCGGAGAGGGCGATCGGTTACCTGCGTGCCGCCGGCTTGCTCGATCAGGGTGGGCTGATCGGCTAAACAACAACAACAACCAACACTGTATTATTCCTAACATATGGAAACAAGGTAAAATTATTACACTACTCAAACCAAACAAAAATTCAACAGAACCAGCTTCCTATAGACCCATTACTTTACTATGCACACCTTCCAAAGTAACAGAAAGACTAATCTTACAAATCATCAACCCACACATAAACATCTTACAGACAATACAAAACAACGCACTTCGTATCATTACAGGATGCACTCAAAACACCAATAGAACACCTGCGCACAGAAACAAAAATGCTGAAAGTTAGAGAACATTTAGACATGAGGGGAACACAATTTATGGTAGCAGCGACAACTAACCCATAACACCCTTGCCACTACATGTACAATCATGCACCGACACCTCGCTCTATTAAGGTAACATCAGAGAGACATTATAACCAAATACTCCATCCCATACCACGCAGGGCCGGATTAAGCATTGTTAGGGCCGGGAGCAATGAATATTTTCGGGCCGATGTCACTAGAAAAACACAATTCTTTACCTGATACATCATACATGAGTGATGTGATCAGCTGACTGGGCTCGATCAACAGAAATGAAACAAAAACAAAAATGTGATTACAGAAAATGTATACTTTCTTCACATAAATGGGATACTAAACTAGGTTTTGTAGAAGCGGAATCTAGAATTTTTTCTTCTTCCTCACGGTCGACCAATTATTTCAACGGTAGATTATAGCGTTTACATAGTTTCTTGGGGTCGGTCAGCATCTGGGGCCGGGGATAAATGCCCCCTTTGCCCCCATTATAATCCGCTACTGATACCACGCCCCACAGACATCACACAGTACAGAAAACACATACACACACATCTAACCCACAAAGCACTGACACGACTCGGTCCGAATGCGGTCCTAGGTGCGAAGCCGCCATCCAATAACAGGTCAGAGACCAGCCTGAGCAGATCGGATCGAGTTAACTTAGTACGATTCCGATGTGGACATCACCCCAACTTACGGACATATAAACACAGACTAGACAACTCCACAGATGACACCTGCAACCTGTGCCAGGACACACCACAAACAATTGAACACATTATGACAGACTGTACCGCTCTAGCACAACATAGAACACAACACAACATCACTAGTGCGCTGAACCTCTGGTCCACTCCAGAGAGGGCGATCGGTTACCTGCGTACCGCCGGCTTGCTCGATCAGGGTGGGCTGATCGGCTTACCAACAACAACAACAACCGGTAACTAAGTTGCCACGATAATAATGGTGCCAGTATTTTTTACATTATAAAGTACTGCTGACCCCAGGGTGACTATAAAATAGTGACCAGAAATATAAAACCTGTAACCATTTTCGAACGAACTTTTACAATTTAATGCCGAGCACTTTATCTTCTCTCTCTAAAATCAATATACCGCTTCAGATTCTAGGAACACTGGCCACAATCATAATAATCCCATAATCCACTTGTCAATAAAAAACTTCCGCTTCGCTATCGCTGGTCGCTTTTCTGCCATATAAACGGTCTCTAGTGCACAAGATATCAACCTTTTATCAGAGTCTAATAAAATTTACCAAGTCTCCTCATTTTATTCATGAATTGTCATACTAAAATGAATATATGATACTCTACAACTCATAATTACTATTTACAACTACTATACTCTACACAACTTTTACTTCTCAGAAATTAATGAAAAGTTATATTATTCTTTTTTACTCTATTCTTTCTGTTATTTCAACCGTATGAAGCACACACAGTTACAAATCCTGGCCCTAAGCCAAAATTAGCAGCTCTTCCAGACCAACATCCATCGAGGCACCCACCTAAATTACATAACAAACTGTTCAATCATGATGAATGGGAGTTGTATTTTGTATACTTCACTTCAGAGGGCGTTGAGTCAATTTTTGGATGAACATTTATCAATGCACTGAACTTTTATGATAAGACTTGGTAAACTATATTAGATTATGCCTTTTACTGTAATCTTAAGTTGGAAGATTTGCCACCCAAATCAATGACCCTTCATAGTTGAAGGATGTAAAAAACAACCAATCAATCAAGCACCGACAAATACAATAGGCCCAGGTTTATAAAGTAGGCCTGAACGCAGTCCAAGTAATTTAGGAAGATTTATCTCCAGTTAATAATCAAATGTCAGCTCAAATAAGTACTTCTTGGAAGGTAATACATAAGCCTAACATGACCTCTTCCCGAAAGAAAGTATCGATTCGACCTATAGGTCATTGCTGACTCAGATTAGGCCTCCATTACTTTACTTTGTAGAATTCCGTCTCCTAATGACGTAACTGAGGTGGACCTCCGCTGTTACCAGGCAGCTCTGCTTTTCTCATTGATTGTAGTTAATTAAAGCATGTTTGAGTTGAGATTAGGGTATACTAGAAGGGGGCTAGTCAGGAATTGTTGAGAGCCATCTACCCAGTTGATGTTTGAAAGCATCAGGTGTTATGTCTGTCAGGTCTCTAATTCTTTGAGGGACTACAGGTGGTCTTCACACTTTGTGATACACCTTCTGCACTCTTAACATTGGAGAGCCACTCTCTTCTTGGATATTTCTTTACCTGCAGATCCACTCTCTTCTTGGATATTTATTTACCTGCAGATCCACATCTGAAACTAGCTACTCTAATATTTTCCAGATGCAGATGATTATGGAAAAATTGTACATGCCTGTCATATACTTTACATTACAGTTCACAACAAAGTTTAATTGAAACCCAGACTTATACATACCTACAATATGGGGTAATTGTTACTTTTCAGCCCAGACTGCTATTTCCCATGAAACCTAGGCTTTTCGCATGGTTTTTGATGTGATTCATACGAATCTGACCTTCATTTCTGTCGGAAGTGACCAATTGTTAAGATATACCCCTACCCCATCAATATTTAGGAACCTGTGGGGAATAATTTTTTTAGGGGGTGAAAAACTTATTTCCAATAAAAATGAAGGTAAGAATGTCATGAAACATCAAAAACCATGAGGAAAACCTAACCCCTAACCTAACTTAACTAACCTAAAAGTACATAACTTAACGTGAATGTTATTAAATTATCATTTTAGCATTAGAAATTCAAAAATAAAAAATGTAAAACCCTATACTGATCAATTTGTGATGTGTGATCTTTATGGGGCTCCACCCCCATACCCTCAAGACCTAAATTATACAAATTAGACCTAAATTATACAAATTAGACCTAAATTATACAAATTAGACAACCTACATTTAAAGGGAGAACACCATGCGATTCTGAATTTGAACTGAAAATAGGAGATGAATGAGGAACTAGATTGGTTGGTGATTTGCTGGATTAGGTCACATGATGAAATAGAGGCCTGTAATTGGCTACCTCAAAAATATTTACATATTTCATCACTAGATGGTGCCACCTCTTATTATGGCGATGATAGAATATGCCTTCCAAAAAATTTTTTTTTAACAAAATAACTATCTCGTAAACTAAACATTTGTGATGGAAATGTTATTGATGAATGTTTTGTACCTGTTGAGACATTAATGTAGAACCCCTCAAAATTATCGGGAAACATTCTGGGTTGAAAAGTAACTAATACCCAATATGGTATCATATATGGTACATTACATTACATTTCGTTTGGAAAACATGAAGCCACTGGGGTCAATCAAGGTTATCCAAGTCATGAGCTAATAATACTGTTCAGCAATAATTTTGTCATTATTATAAAATGTTTAATGCTGATTACAAAAATGGTCTTATTTTCCTATCACATAGGGCCAAGTTTTTGAGAAATTTCTACTTTTTTATTTTGGAAAAAATATTAAATTTTTGTAGTAAAAGCTGTTTATTTATTTTATTATCTCGCAACTCTGACCATATGTGAAGTTTGTCTCAATATATCACATGTATTGCTACTCTTATAATATGTGTGATTTTAATATTTTTTAATATTTTGTATAATAATTAATTAATTATATCCAGGGTAATTGTTACTTTTCAGCCCAGACTGCTATTTCCCATGAAACCTAGGTTTTTATTATGGTTTTTGATGTGATTCATGCGAATCTGATCTTCATTTCCGTTGGAAATGACCAGTTATTAAGATATACCCCAGCCCCTACCCCATCAATATTGGGGAACCTGTGGGGAATTATTTTTTAAGGGGTGAAAAACTCATCATTTCCAACGAAAATGAAGGTAAGAATGTCATGAAACACATCAAAAACCATGAGAAAAACCTAGGTTTCATGGAAAACCTAACCCCTAACCCCTAACCTAACAACCAACCTAAAAGTACCTAACCTAACCTAACCTAACATGAATATGTTATTACATTATCATTTTAGCATCAGAAATAAAAAATATAAAACCCTATACTGATCAATTTGTGATGCGTGATCTTTACGGGGGCTCTGCCCCCGTACCCTTGAGACCTAAATTATACAAATTGGACACACTACATTTAAAGGGAGAACAACATATGATTCTGAATTTGAACTGAAAACAGGAGATGAAGAAGGAAGCAGATTGGTCAGTGATTTGCTAGATTAGGTCATGTGATAAAATAGAGGCCTGTGATTGGCTACCTCAAAAATGTTTACATAGTTCGTCGCTAGATGGTGCCACCACCTGTTATGGCGGTGATAGAATGCCTCTTCAAAAAAATTTTTTTTTTCAACAAAATAACTATCTCGTAAACTAAACATTTGCGACGGAAATGTTATTGATAAATGTTTTGTACCTGTTGAGACATTAATGTAGAACCCCTCAAAATTGTTGGGAAACATTCTGGGCTGAAAAGTAACTAATACCGTATCCAGTATATAATATACAGATTATGGTAAAAATTGGTTATTACTCCGTCAAATTTTTTAACGAGAAATTTTTCTGCTCAATTTTGATTTGTTTTGCACAAATGTGATATCTGTTTCCTGTGCAAATGTGTAGTTTTTGAGATATCTTCACCTATCTTTAGGTGAAGATATCTTGAAAATCATATTTTCACAGGAAACCTCACATTTGTGCAAAACAACTCAAAATTGACTAGAAAAATTTGTTCGTCATTTTCATTTAAATTGACAAAAATATCACTATTTAACCTAACTAATCATCAGGGGTGTATACAGTTGACTTAACCAGGCATTCAAATAACCTAACTGGGCATTCAGTTATCCTAACAGGTTAATGGTTATTTCACCTAAATATCTTCTGATCTTTTCATATTAGGCACTCACTGTCACATTTCGGGTAAGTTAAGGATGAGAGAATAATGCTGTGATTGATAAAAACATCTAATGCTTTGTCTTCATCTAGGCCTACATGGCGAATCAGGTCCTCAAAATTGAAATGATATGAATGGAATTTGGATTAAAAATGATGATAAAGAGAAAGACTTGGGTGTCACTGTAACTAATGAACTTAAACCCTCAAATCACTGTATGGGAATCAGAAATAAAGCAAATGCTAGACTCAATCTCATGCAGACACATTGAATACAAATCACCCAATATTATAAAGCAACTATACATTTCATATGTGAGACCCCTCCTTGAATACTGTATTCAATTTAATAGTCCCTATTTGATACAAGATATTGAAAAAATGGAAAAAGTACAGAAATGAGCAACAAGAATGATCCCATCTCTAAGACAATTGACATATAAGGAAAGACTGGCATATCTAAACATGTTCTCATTAAAAAGGAGGTGGTTAAGGGGTGATATGATAGAGGTGTATAAAATGATAAAAGGGTTGGATAAGATAGATTTTGATTCTCTTTTCATTAAAGATCACAATAAACAGACTAGAGGTCATAGTATGAAATTATTTAGGCCAAGATGTAGAACAAATTTAAGAAAACATAGTTTTACAAACAGAGTAATTAAGTTTTGGAACAGTCTGACAGAAGAAGTGGTGACTTCAGATACACTTTATTCTTTCAAAAGAAGGTTGGATAGTTTGATGTCTGCAAGGGACATCTGGTGATAGTGTTTAAGCCCATTTTTATTGCATGAATGGTACTAGTTTATTTCATATATATTATGTGCATTTAGGCGATAAATCCCACAGTTCAACACAAGTGTTGTGGGGTATAGGGAGGCAGCATCTTGGGTTAGGGGATACTCTCTCTCCTTACACACCCCATTTAAAGAGATTCCTCTGCTGAGTGGTGCCCCCATAGTACTGTGAGGTATTGAAAAACTCATGATCTTCACTTGCCCCACAAACACCTTTAAATGGGAGACCCAAAATGGGCGCACACACATTTCTACATTACTGTACAGTTTTTACAGCCACACCTACACTTTTCCTCCCAAGTATATACAGTATATTGTAATGTATATGGTTGTAAATTGTGACTTGGTCCGCAATTGATATGGACTGTGACCTATTTTTGGTTACTAAGGTACTGGTATTGATGGGTACTGTAATGAAATTGACTGGATTCTTTGGATCTGATATATTTGCATGTCAGTTATAAATAGATATAGAGTGTAACATATTTGTGGATAGTAGCCTATTATGACTGATCCTCTGGATCCAGAGATTCTATTTTTAGTTTTAAATTGATAATTAATTAGTTTTAAATTGATAATTAATTAGTTTATAAAAATTGGTTATTGCCAATGTACAGGCAGTTTTTACATAGTGGAGCCACCTCGATAGGCCGAAGTGGCCCTCAGTGTGCCCGCTATAAAAATTTCTTATGTTCTTATCAGGGCTGTGGAGTCGGCACATAAAAAACCGACTCCGACTCCTCAATTTTTTGTCTATCCGACTCCGAAGGTATATTAATTCTAAATCTGCTATGATGATAATTACACAAGAGGCATTTCATCACCACCACGTGAAGCATCATCATCTGTGGTCATTGTTACGGTAACTTTGTCTGTAGTAAAGAATCTTGTAAGTGGTGCTTGTCGTTCAGTAGATTTCTGATCTTTTGTTAACTTTGAAGTAGTTGGAAGGTTTTTATTACTATCTTTCTCAATGACAACTTCTAAAATTTTGGGATGGAAACACTGCAAATGTCTTTTCAAATTTGATGCTCTGGTTGGTGCATTTTTATCAGAGCCAGTAAAACCACTGATTTTTGCTTCACATAATTTTTCATCATCATCATCATCTTCTATCATACGAAATGTTTCCCATCTGTGGTTATTGTAAAATATTAAAAAACTGCAGACTTTGTTGGAAGTGTCTTTGCCATTGTGAAAGGGGTTTTAGACTTGAAAGTTAAAAACTTATGAAATTTAGAAAGAACTCGAAATTAAATAAGCCTTAAAAATAAAAAATATTATCTGAAAAGAAAAAAATGAATTAATGGCATTAGTGTCTGAAATGGAAAACAGTGTGTTTATTATTTAAGTGGTTTAACCACCATAGCTGCCAGTGATATCACACACAAAAACATATTTTATTAAAATTTATATTGAGGTCGGAGTCGGTACATTTTTTCTGACTCCGACTCCAGCACCACCAAAATTGCTTCCGACTCCACAGCCCTGAGTTCTTATGGCATGTCATAATTTTATCGTAAACACCACCAAACTGAATCCAATTAGAATAAAAAACTAGCCAGAACTTGAAACAGTAGCCAGAAATAAGAAAAAAGTGACAAATTGACCAAAATAGTGTATACATACATATCATAAATGCCAAAAAATAGCCAAATCAGGAAAAATATTTTATTAAAAAAAGTATATTTGAACAAATTTGCACCAGATAAGATATATATTTTTTGAGTCAGTTTTCAATGGCAATTCAATATATAGTACAGTACTTGTTCAACTGCTTGTGATGGAGTAAAATCCAGTATTAACCCAGATTATATATATTATATACAATAATTATATAATATTTTTTAAAGATTTAATGGAAACTGCATGATATGCCAAAATGAATAACATTTTTGGAATCAGCAGTGTTGACTTCATATAGGCCAGCTTTGTTTGTTGCTGAGATAGAATAAAAGTAAAAATTTGTTCATTTTGTTATTCATTGTAATAATCAAATCCTACAAAACATCAATCTCGAGATAGCTAACTAATGTACAACTATTTACTACTACCAAAGTAGCCTACAAACTCAACCCAAAAATATATAGTACATGTATTTACAATCTACGAACTCTCTCATTCATGAAAGAGTCTAAATTTTTCTTAAAATTAACTAATGAGCTACTGTACCACATCAGATGGCAAGTCATTCCAAAAATCTACACTATAACTAAAAAAGTATTTTCTTGGATCAAGTCTACAAGGCTTTTTTCTAATTTTCTTATTATTTCCATGAGTTATCCTATCCATCTCTTGTGAGAAAAAGTTGTCATCTAAATTGTCCAAACCTGAAAACATTTTGAACATCTGTATCATATCTCCCCTCATACAATATCTCTCAAAACTAAACATACCTAGTTCCTTTAATCTATTCCTGTATTCCAATCTTCTTAGGTTAGGGATAAGCTTGGTTGCCCTACATTGCATACCTTCAAGCATATCAATATCATGTCTAAGGTGAGGGGGTACCAAGCTTAAATACAGTATTCTAAGTAAGGCCTAACATAAGAATTATATAATTTACAGATGACTTCCTTAGTCTTGTAATAACATTCCTCTTAATAATACCTAACATTTTATTTGCCTTATTTCTAGCCTCTAAGTACTGCTTAGAAAATTTGAGATCACTACCAACTACAGCAATGCTGGTACTGCAATTAATGCAGTTAATTCATCCATGGAAAGTACCACATTATGTGAATCAGCATTGATCAGAGAATGTAATCAATGTTAAATAAAGTGTTTCGTTCTCAGATGTCAATGCTAAAGAAAAATCTGAAAAAACACTTCTTTTTGTGTGAAAATGAATTAGTTTTAATTGTGAAAGAACTGCAAACAATTTAGTTACGAATATGTTTAATTTTTAGCTAAAATTGCACTCATTATTACATTCTTTTTTAATCTGTCAAACCATCCACGAGACCGCGACTAGCAATAGTAAAAGTTTCTTCATACATTAGTGCTTTCAAATGAATTGTCATCTCGCTACGCAGAATTCTTTTTTTATTACAATCTTCAAGCCAAACAGTTAAAAACTGTTCCCTATTTACCATTGTATCCTGTATGTTTAATTTTTAGTTAAAAATTAACCCCTTAAATTTTGGAAAAAATATGTTGATATTTTCTAAATTTTTTAAAATCACGCTTATTTTTAAAATTAACTTGTTTCATTCAACATTAAAAAATGCATTTGTTTTTAAAATTTTTATTTAAATAGTAAATAATAAAGTGCAGAGAAATTTTTTTTTGTCAAAAATATTTGCTAAAAAAATGTGCAAGAGTGAATCTGAAGCATCATTGTTTGGGGAATGGTGTCAAGGTATGAAAATTTTTTACCTCCTGCCTTTATATGCCAGGTTTCCCTGATAAGGTAAACTCTGAGACTTTGAAATCTCCCCAAAAGCACTGTTCACAGAATGGCCGCAAATGTTTTTGCTGAGCAGGGAAGATTTAGGCTGTGGGCTCTATAAATATTTGGTGAGTAGGGCTAATTTATTCGTTGGACTAGTTGTAGATTTGAATTAAATTTATATATGGTGACCTAGAATAAATTGAAGTGGGAAGTAGAAAACCTGAAAGCAGAGCAAGACAAAACTCGCCTTAGCAGGTTAATCCATAAGATGTTTTCTTGAAGTACAGGCATACCTCGCTTTACGAATTATTGCGCTCCCAGCGTCCAATTGTAAAGTGAGGCATCATAAAGCGAGGCATTATTTCCCATAGGCTTAATGTTATATTAAGGGATACGTTCTTGGAACAAATTTATTAAAAAAATTGCAAGAAAAGGTAATAAAACGATAATTTATGCAGCAATGGTTTAATGAAATGAAAAACAAAGCAAAGATATATGTAAAAAGAGAGAGAAAGTTTAATTTTTATTTGACTCACTCGTAGAAGCACCTTCAGACGCACTTGTAGATGCAGTTGTGGATGGAGGACTCTTGAAAAATGCATCCAAAGTGGTTTGTTTTAAAGAAGATTTTTCCTTTTCTCTGTAAATTTCAATAACAACCTCTCACTTCAACGCAATGATACAAACTGACGATAAAAATGCTCCACCAGAGTGAACAAACGCACGCACGAATGATATGTACTTATTTTTTACGTGTATGATTTATTTTTGACGTTTAACCCTTACGTTGCTAATGGCTGCTTGAGCGCAGCTCTTGTGCGATGCTCATGGCTGCCACAGCTCTCTGGTAAAAGTAAAAATGCAATGCACCATTATATTAGCTTATTGCATATATATATATATATATATATATATATATATATATATATATATATATATATATATTATATATATATATAATATATATATATATACAATATGATTATATATATATATATATATATATATACCCCCTCCCCGCGGGCGGTCTTTCTGGGGTGGATCGCCCGCGGGCTCCTGCCTCCATGTGGCGAGGGGGGTCAGCCGTGGCTGGGGGCCCTGCCGGGTCCCCGCCCGGTTGCGAAGTAGACTTTTAACATACCCTGCTATCCTACAGCCCCCTCTTTCCTGTCTTCCCCTCTTCCTTGCCCCCTCTGTTTTTTTTTTTTTTTTCTGCTTTCTCTTTTCACTTCGCGCGCCCCGTGGGCTGCCGGGGCTGATCGCTGGGGGTCTCGCTCCCATGGTCGGGGCCGGACTAAGCTGGCTGGTAGGGTGCCTGGGCCTGGGACCCTGGGGGGCCTTGGTCTTTGCTGCCGGCGGGGGAGAACTCTCGATGCTGCAAGGGCCCCTTTTGAAATGGGGGAACCCGCATGGGACGAGGCACCCATCCCCCGCCGGCATGCGCTTGGTCCCCTTGGGCCCCGGGTAATCGGTTCCCCGCGGCCCCGGGCGCGAAACAACAAAAAATACTGTTTATGGGTTCTATTACTAAACTTCGCTCCCCTCTTGTTGACGACTCTGGCCCGCCCTTGGATTTGGATCAGACTACTACTTCTGGTCGTTCAGCGGCCTCTGCCTCTGCTGGATTGACCCTCAAGCCGTATGGCCCCCTCTCATCCTCTGCGGTGTCTGGTTCTCGTGGCCAGACTCGTGGTGGCCGTAGGGCGGGGTCTTCGCGGCCCTTGTTCTCTCGCCCACTCTCGGTTACCGTTACACATGGACCTGTCTCTGCTGTCAATTTCTGTCTGGTGGACAGGTTCCTTGTTCTCCGCCCTTCCGCTGGCTCCCTTCTGGGCAACTCGGAACGGGTGTTTCAGCGCCTTAAGACGATAGGGGTTCCCTGTCGTTATGATATCCGCCCTCTGAGGGATGGGTCTCTTCTTTTGAAGTCCCGTTCTTCGGGGGTGACTGGGTCCCTTCTACAGTTGCAGGATGTCTTGGGTTGCAGAGTTTCTGTGACTCTCCATCCGCAATTGAATAGCTGTCAAGGCACCATTTTCGCTTCCCGTCTGCTGTCAATCCCGGTTGGCGAGTTGCAGGAGGATCTTGCCCCCCAGGGGGTAACGAAGGTCTTCCGCTTTTCGTCGCGCCGGGATGGTGCTCTTACCCCGTCCGCTCGTCTGCTCCTGACCTTTGACTCCCTTGTGCCTCCGGCCCAGGTGTTCTGGGGCATGGGTGATCGCCGGTCGTGTGAGTTTTCGGTGCGACCATATGTGCCTGACCCGGTTCGCTGCTTTGGCTGCAACCGGTTCGGCCATGTTAGCTCTGCGTGCCGCCGTGAGGGTAAGCTATGTGTCCGCTGCGGTGGGCCTGTGCACCCTACCCCGTGCACGAAGCCCCGCGGTGCTCGAACTGTTCGGGGGCCCACCCTTCCTCTTCTCGGGACTGTTCCGTTTTCAAGTTTGAATTTGAGGTGCGGTCCTTAAGGACTACCGAATTCCTTAGTGCGCGGGAGGCGCGCGATAAGATCCGTGACCGGGAGCCGCGGCGGGGGTTGTCCTACGCTTCGGCTCTTGGCCCTGGCGGGTCCTCGGGCCCCTCCCGTGCTACCCCGGCGTCTACTGGAGTGGTGCCCCCCCTGGAAGTCCGGGGGTTGGTGGTCCTTCTGGCGCCGCGGGTCCTTCTTGTTCCTCTGCCTCACTTTCTGACATCCCATCTGATTCCCTGCCTACAAGTGCCCCTTCTCCCCCTCCGGCCTCGGGGTCTGGATCCTTGCCTACTCGTCTCTCGGGTGGGGAGGGGGATGCCCCGAAGGAGAGGAGGAAGCGTCGCCGTGGTCGGAGTCGGAGTCCTTCCGACCCGATCCTGACTGCTGCTCGCCTTGCCCCTTCTTCCCCGTCTTCACCGGAGGGGAAGCGGCGCGCTGTTCCTGATCCGCTCGGGACTCCCCCCCCCCTATACGGAGCGCTGGTGGGGCGTCACCTCCCGGTGCCCCGACCAGTGTCCGGGTGTCGGTCGAGGTACACTGCCCCATGACACCCTCGATTACTGACTCTGTTCCCATGATAGACCCGGTCGAGAGGGGCCTGGCCCTCCTTCATGGAGTCTCTCTCTCTCCGGCTCCTGCTGAGAGTGGTCGGGTCTCTCTCCTGGATCTACCTCTCCCACTTGTGGTCGACCTTTCCTCTCCCCCCCGTCAGTGCTTGTCTGGTTTGACGAGCCCTCGAACACAGCTGGTTCCCCCGGTCCCCCTCTTGTGGGGAGTTGGGGGTTTCGGCTGGGCCCGACTCGTCGTCTCTCCCCCGCCGGGAGAGCCCCCCTCTGACCTCCCTGTTCTACTCTCCACTTCTCGTCCTACTACGGGTGCAGCAGATGCGGAGTCGGTGGCCCCTACCCCCCCAGTTCTGGGTGAGTCGGGGAAACCGATTCCGTCCCTGGTTACGGACCGTTGAGTTTGCTGCTCAGCTTGGTCCGTGGCTATTTCGCTGTTTTCTCTGCCTCTTATAATGCCGCTTCCCCTTACAGTTCCATCTTGCATTGGAACTGTAGGGGGCTTTTAGCTAACTGGGAGAACCTTGCCTCCCTGCTGGAGAGCGAGCGGCCTTCCTGTGTTTGTCTCAGGAGACTATCCTGGCTGCGCGGGGACTCCCTCGTCTCTCTGGCTATGTTGGTTTCCCTTGCACCCCGGATGAGCGCACACGCCGGCGGGGTGCGGCGATTTACGTGCATCATTCGTTACCATCGCGTGGTGTGCCTCTTCGCACTTCCTTGCAGGCTGTGGCTGTGCGGCTCTTTTTAGATCGCCAGTACACTGCCTGCTCGGTTTATATTCCTCCTCATGACCCTCCTTCTCGCGACGCGGTTCGCGAGTTGGTGCTGCAACTACCCCGACCGTTTCTCCTCCTCGGGGACTTTAACAGTCGCGACCTGGCTTGGGGAGATGTTCGGTCGACTAATGTTGCTGGTATGTTACTCTCCTTAATGGAGGAACTTTCCTTTGCGTGTCTCAATTCCGGTGAACCTACTTACTTCCACGAACCCATGGGTTCATTTACCTGTATTGATCTCTCCTTGGTGTCCCTCGATGCCTTACTCGATTTTTCGTGGAAGGTGTTGGGGGACTCTTATGGCAGTGATCATTACCCAGTCTGTCTTGAGCCGGTCGGTCCGCAGCCGGGCGTTTCGTCTCGACCGAGGTGGTGCCTTGCGCGGGCTGACTGGCCATCTTTCAGAGCTCGTTCCGTCATTGTCCGTTCGGTATTGAGCTTTGGCTCTGTGGATGAGAGCTTGGAGTTCTTCGAGCGGGTGGTGATGGGCGTCGCGGAGGACTGTATTCCTCGATCTTCCGGTATCCCGCGGACTCGTAGCGTCCCGTGGTGGACTCCAGCATGTCACCAGGCGGTGTGCGAGAGAAAGAGGGCAACGCGCCGCTTCCACCGCACCCGGCGCGCGGGCCACTTGATTGAGATGCGGCGGGCGAAGGCTTTCGCCCGCCGGACTCTCAAGTTGGCCCGTCGGGCCTCTTGGCGTGCTTTTGTGTCCGGCATCTCCTCATCTACCCCTTCTGCTGCTGTGGCGGAAGGTACGTAGTATCGAGGGGAGGCCAGTCCCTGCTAGTCGCCCTGTCCTTCGGGACGGGGACGGTTTCCTTTCGGATCCTGCTGCTGTGGCTGATCGGCTGGCCGGTGCTTTTGCTGCGGTTTCCCGTTCGCCTTCAGCTGCGGATCGCCCTTTATCGGAGGTCACGTTCCCGCCCCCTGGGAACGAGCCCTATAACCATCTCTTTCCGATGCGGGAACTTCGGGCTGCCTTGGCAACCCGTCGTTCTTCCGCTCCTGGCCCTGATGACATTCCGTATGACTTTCTCTGGAATCTGCACCCGATGGCCCTGCACTTCTTGCTGGATCTTTTCAACCGGATGTGGGTTGAGGGGTCGTTCCCTTCCCGTTGGAGGGAGGCGATTGTGGTCCCGATACCTAAGCCGGGGAAGGATTCGGCGGAGGTGGCGAGCTATCGGCCTATTGCTTTGACGAGCTGCTTATGCAAGCTCCTCGAAAAGATGGTGGCCGTCCGACTTTCCTTTACACTGGAGTCGCTTGGGTTATGCCCCCGACCCAGTATGGTTTTCGTCGATTTCGGGGTACTCTGGACCCCCTTCTCCTCCTTGGCCATGATGTACGGGAGGCATTTTCCCGTCGGAATCTTGTTCTGGCCGTCTTTTTTGACGTCCAAAAGGCCTATGACACGACCCGTCGGGGAGTTGTCATGGCCCGTTTGAAGTCTCTTGGTTTTGTGGGCTTTTTGCCCACGTTTCTTCGCAACTTCCTCTGCCGTCGCACTTTCCGCGTCCGTAATGGGGCGGCCCTATCTGCCCTGTATGTTCAGGAGGAGGGGGTGCCCCAGGGGTGTGTGTTAAGCGTCTCCTGCTTCAACCTAGTTATGTCTGCGCTACCGGGAGCTCTTCCGCCCTCGGTACGCTGTTCCATCTACGCAGATGATCTGGCTGTCTATGCCGCGGGGACGAGTCCCCCCCTCGTGGAGAGGCAAGTCCAACTCGCGGTCAATCGGGTTGAACGCTGGGCGTCGTCGGTGGGCCTTACGTTGTCTTCCCCGAAGACTTCGTGTGTGGCCTTCCTTCCGTCGAGGAGACGGGGATCCGGCGCCATCCCGGCCTTTAGCCTTACACTCGGGGGTCAGCCTCTGGCCCTCGTTCCATCAGTACTCTTCTTGGGTATGGTTTTCGACAGCCGTTTGAGCTGGGTTCCCCACCTTCGCCGGCTGCGCGAGTCCGCGAGACGTACCCTGGATTTGCTGGGGCATCTGTCGCATACTACATGGGGCGCGGATAGGCGGACGCTCCTCCGTTTGTACGTGTCCCTGGTACAGTCCAAATTAGACTATGGGAGTGTGGTGTATGGCTCCGCCTCCCGCACGGCCCTTCGGATACTGGATCCGGTCCTCTCTAGAGGACTGCGCATGTCATCTGGCGCCTTCCGCTCCTCTCCGGTTGATAGTCTGCAGGTTGAGTGCGACATCCCTCCCTTGGAGGATCGGAGGTCGTTCCTCATTGCTAAACACTATCTCCGGATCCTCCGTCTTCCCACCTCTCCTCTGTTCCAGGTGGTTGAGAGGGCGTTCTGCCGGGATGGGGGTTGGTATTTCACCGACACGGTGACCTCCCTCCTCGATGGTATGGGCACTCCCCCTCCATCCGTTATACCGGTCTCTTTCAGTGGTGTTGCACCTTGGGAGAGCATCCCTGTTGCGTGCTGTAGGGCGTTGCGCCCCGTTCGCAGGACCGAGTCGGGCTCTGCCTTGCTTCGGTCTCTGTTCCTTCAGCATGCGGCGTGTCACTCTGCATGTGTTGCGATCTTCACGGATGGCTCGAGGTCGTCGGGGGGCGTTGGATCCGCGGCTGTTCCCCAGTCGTCTGTCCTTGCTCCCCGATGTACCCGTCTCCCTGATGAGGCTTCCGTTTTTACGGCGGAGCTCTATGCCATTCTGAGCGCTCTGGAGGTGGTGCGGGAGCATCCGGATGGGTCGTTCGTCATCCATTCGGATTCCCGCAGTGCCCTGGATGGCCTGGAGTGTTTTGACTCTGTCCACCCGCTGGTCCGACGAATCCAGCTACTGTACCATACTCTTGTCGCTTTCGGTGGCAAGGAGGTGGTATTTTGCTGGGTCCCAGCACATGTTAACGTGGCTGGAAATGAGGCTGCCGATCGAGCTGCCCATTCCGCGTGCCGACTGCAGGTTTCACCTGTGTCCCTCCCTTTTTCTGATTATATCCCTGGCTTCCGTAGGTTTTTGCGCTCCCGGTGGCAGTGTCGCTGGGATGGCGCTACGGATAACAAACTTTGCAAGATTAAACCCAAGTTGGGATGTTGGGCCTCTTCCTTCCATCGGTCGCGCCATAAGGAGGTGGCTCTGGCCTGCCTCCGTATTGGCCACACCCACCTGACCCATGGCTATTTGATGGCCGGGGATCGGGTGCCCCGATGTCCCAATTGTGACGTCCTACTTACAGTTGCCCACCTCTTGGTGGAGTGTCCGCTTTACTCTGCGCTGCGCGCAGAGTATTTTCCCTTTTTGGAGAGCGTCGGGCTTGGTGATAGGCTTGGCGCTCTTCTGTCTGAAGGTCCCTACCTTTCGGTAACCGGGTTGTTCTCCTTCCTCTTTCGCTCCCGACTTCTTTACCGGCTGTGACCCCACTATGATCTTTTTGCTTTTCCTCCTCCCCCCCTGTCTATTGTTCATTTCCATTAGTTGTTCCATACTCTTCGTTCTGTGTTCGCTCTGCTATCCACCTTTCTTTTGGTGGCCATGAGCGGTCATTCTTTGAAACAAAAAACAAAAAAAACAAAAAAATATATATATATATATATTTTTTTTATATTTTTTTTAGTTCAGGAAGAACCGATTCGCCTCTATTTAAAGGGCATATCTCAGCGGAAAAACAAAGAAAAAGTGAGAGGAAAAAGAAAGGGTGGAGGGGACAGTCGAAGTGGAAAAAGACCAAGGATGACAAGGACTGCAGGGTCGAGCCCCATCATCCTTGGGTGCTAGGGCCGGGAGGGCGCACGTGAAACCTCCAGGAACAAGCACGTACAAACGAGCACAAAGAGCACTCAAGAGCATGAGCTTAGAACCCCCTTGCGGGGATATATATATATATATATATAAGTATATGTACAGGGTGATCAGAAAGTCAGTGCACCTATTTTACCAATATCACCTATATAGGTGCACATCGACTTTTGATCACCCTGTATATTATATATATATATATATATATATATATATCACAAAAAATGTACTTTATTTTACTCACCACTGTAAACTGAACATCCTTTGAAAACAGTAGTTGTCCTTTTATAAATAAAAAAAGTTTTTTCCTTTTCTAAATAATATTCTTGTATCCTTCCAACAAAAAGTTTTTCCTTTTCTAAATAAAACATAACTTGTATCCTTTCAATAAAACATTTTCCTTTTCCCAAACATCACTATTAGTACTGTGCCAATGTGTGGAAATCACGAAAACATACAAGGCACAATGGAATCTTACATTCGACCCATCAAGTTGTAACTTTTGTTATTTTTGTCATTTTTACCTTTGAATTGAGGCACACATGGCATCATCTTTGAATACGTCTTTTATCACCCTGTCCTATCAGTGCCAAGTAATGCCATGTGATATAATTTCTGGCGAGAATTCTATCTGGGGCATTGGCAATAACTCTACCATGTTTCGTTTGTGTGACTTGTCCATGTTTAGCCAACAATTCTCGAATCACAGCTAAACTGAATTCCCAAACTGACACATTCTCTCTCATTTTTTCTATATACAAATGATGTGCATTCAATACGGACATGTCTAGCAGATGAAAAAACATTTTGAGAAATAAGGGCCTACTAATTACTATATGCCTTGTAGTGGCAATGCATGATGCAAAGAAAAAATATCGTACAGCATGAATATGTATATGTATGTGTAATGTGTATATATATTAGTGATGTAGGTCACATCCGCATCCGCGGAACATCCGCACATTTTCTCGCATCCGCACTTTGGACTGCGGATGTCGTGCGGATGTGGACCGTTGAGATAAAATGTCATTAATAAGCGGAAATTATCAAATTCTACTATATTAATAGAACTAGTTCATTGTGCGCAAAAGTGATGCAAGCGACAAGACGAGAGGCTGTTCTTGTATGAAGTTACTCTCTTGCAACCTACTTAGATCCACGTTACAAAGCTAAGTTATTTTCACCTAGTACATTAGAACGAGTTAAATCATCACTTGGCAAAGCAGTTGAAGAGCTTCAATCTCTTGAATCTGTCGCTTCGCCACCCACCAAAAGAATAAAAGTTTCAGTGACAGAACCAACACCTTCAACAAGCAAATCTATCACAGAATCTGTCTCTCAGTTTCTTGAGTAAGGCAGCAATGATGAGACCTATGCGATGTCAAAAGATGTAGTAAAAATGATCGAGAGCTATCACCAAGATAAATGCCTGGCTGCATGTGACAATCCTATTAGTTGGTGGAAAAATACGCAGAATATCTATCCATACTTGAGTAAACTTGCAAGGAAACATTTAGCCTGTCCTCCAACAAACGTACCAAGCGAGAGATTATTTAGCAGTGCTGGATTAATATATGATGAAAAGAGAAACAGACTGGCAGCAGAAAAGGCAGAAAAATTAATGTTCCTTAAGCATAACCTTCCTATAATTAAGTTTGAACATTAAACGATGAACATCTTAGTTTACTTTATTTTAATTACTCATTTATAAATATGCCTAATAAAACTTTAAACTTAATATAAATAGTTATCAAGCTAATTAAAGATCTCTTTCTATAAGGGTGGAGGTTGGGGAAAGAGGTCGGTGGGGTGCATTTGAGTTGGGTTCACGTCCCGCATCCTGGTAACACAATTATGGTTTCTAATTGTGGCTGAAACTCAACAAAATATAACGAATTTATTTGCAGACGAATTCACTAATTGATTTCTATATTAGATGCTTGATATTATTTTATATGTTCAGAGAAAAGTACAGCAATTATTGTACAATTAATCAATTATACTACATTATAGCTACAGCTCTCTCTATATAATAACTTATTATATATGTTAAACACAACAAATCTCGAATATATCCTAAAAAATAACGAAAATGTAGACATCCGCATCCGCGGATGTTGAAATCAAACATCCTCATCTGCATCCGCATCCGCGGATGTGAAAAAAATGACATCCGCTACATCACTAATATATATATATTTATATATTTATTTATTTATTTATAAATGAGAAAATGCTTATTCAGAAGAAAGATATGTAAATAATATGCAAAACATCATACTTTACCCTCATATTCTTGAACGGCCTGGGTAAAACCCAGTAAAAATTCACCTTTCAAAAACTTAATAAATCGTATAGTGATACCCATAATTTCGATTTTCTTTCATGCAGATTAGAAAATATAATTTTATGGGTATATAAACTAAACTGCAAAAAATTTGTTCGCTACCTGGATCCCTGGAAAAAATTAGAAAAATTCCAAAATTTCCAGGTTAATTAGCATTTTGCTGACTCATCATCTGCATAGCAGAGCGCATCGTAAGGGTTAATATTGTTTTTTTTAACTTTATTTGTTTTTTATTTCGTTTAAAATAAAATTTGTAAACCCGGGGTATCATAAAGTGAGGCGTCGTAAAGCGAGGTATTACTGTATTAATAAATCTCTGTTCCGGTATACTGGGTTAGATCCTGCTTGGAGTCAAAAGTTTTCTTTTCCAATTTGTCCAAAAGCCAAGCCAAGCCAACCTCTCTCATCACTTGTCCTCAGTTTCTCTTGTATCATAGTGGTGGTAGTTGGTTAGTGGGAGCAACTACTTTCATGGGATAATCACTAACTACAGAGAACATCATTCCCCTTACATCCCAGGAATTTCAGACTGCCTATTTGTTTGTTATTAAATTTGTCTAATTAAGATTTAATTTTTCCATACAAGGTTTTATCATAGAATTCCATCTGCCATTTACTAGCCCAAGCAATTAATTTATCAAGATCCTTTTGCAGTTTATAAGAATTTTCTATATTTGTAACTGGGGCAACTACATTTGTATCTCTGCAAATTTAGAAATTTTATAACCTTCTCCTTTCTCTAAATTGTTTAGATATAAAATAAAGAGTAATGGACCCAAAACTGATCCTTGTGGCACCCCACTTTTCACTTTCTGCCACCCAGATTCATGACCACTTAGAATTACTCTCTGTTTTCTGTCTTCAAACCATTTTTCTACTCAATTTATAACTGACCATAATATCCCATGAGCTTTTAATTTATATAGAAGTCTCCTATGTGGAACCTTGTCAAATGCTTTACTAAAATCAAAATAAATAACATCTACATCATTTCCATTATCTACCTGATCAGTTACAGATTCTAAAAAGTCTAAG
Organism: Bathynomus jamesi; assembly: GCA_023014485.1. Lineage (NCBI taxonomy): Eukaryota > Metazoa > Arthropoda > Malacostraca > Isopoda > Cirolanidae > Bathynomus > Bathynomus jamesi. Next base: position 591,349 of record JAJOZX010002307.1, on the reverse strand, counting down.
AGAGTAGACAAAGAAGACCTTCCTGATCTAAATTCATGTTGTGAACTTGAAATAAGATTAAACTTCTCCAAATGATCTTGAATATTATTCTTTATAATTCTTTCTAGTATCTTTCCTACCAATGATGTTAAATTAACAGGCCTATAATTTCCTACCTCCTCCTTACTACCCTTTTTGTAAATGAGTACCAGTACTACATTCACTTTTTTCCATTCATCTGGTACTTCTGCATAATTAATTGACGTAGCAAACCTAGCTTTCTTCTCCTTCTCTGAGAATCCTAGCAAATTATATGATCAGGTCCAGCAGCTTTATTTGACTTCAATGTATGAATCATTTGTCTATCATCATCCTTCCTTACATGAATATGATAAAGAATGCCTGAGTTTACAGAATCTAATAATTCATAATTAAATACAAATTATTAATTTATTGTATTAAATAACAACAAAATTGCCTCAGGATTGGTGACAAAGCCTATTGAAAATGGGAAAATTGCCATACATAGAACCAAATATGTAGGCATTGGGCCTATATAACAAGAAAAACATTTTTTCATATAAAAATTTTCCATCATTGATTCATGAAAATTACTTTGAAAGAAGAAATAATGAAAACACAAATTAGACACTTGGGGACTTTGTTTGCAAAGTAAGCAAATGACAAAGATTTATATTAGCTCACCTCAGAGCTGCTTAGTGACAAGCATTGCTGTAGGCAAGGAAGATGTGTGTAATCTTCCTACAAGTTCTGAGTGAAACACTAATAAAATAAAACTAATAAAACAAAAGAATTGGCCTATTCCTTCAGGTATTTAGGCATAGTGAATTGCCTATATTAATTAGACTGCCTAAACTCATTGCATAACCCTATCATCTACATCGAGAGAACAACATGATAGGCAGTCCATGCACCCTACAACCAGAAGTGAGATCCAATGAAATAATAAGGTATGATAGTTTCCTTTTTTACCATTAGGCAGCACTAAATACCAAAGGCAAATAAGTTCAACATTAACCAAAAGAACTACACTTGAACTCCATTAATTCAATACTTTTGGGGCTCTACCCTTGTCAAATAATCCAGAAGGTATGAATTAACCAGACAGTACAAAATTAATTGGATATTTCAGACTTTTGTATGAAGTATCAAAGTATTTATATACAAAATTTGTTGGGTACTTTAACATTTTATATGAATATGTGGTACTGGATGTTCTTGATGTTTGTGAGAAGGACGTATCTGTTACTCATCTGAACACCCAGGTCCCTAACATGATCTTTGGCTGTAATGATTTGGTGGTTGCACTGATACTGTGTTGAATTCTTGATCTCTTCAAGTTGGCCATACTGTAAGAATTCAAACTTGTCACCATTTAGAGTCGTATTATTTCTCTTTGCCCACACCAACAGTCTATTCAGGTCTTCTTGTGCTTGAATTTGCCATGTTATTCAGGTGTTGTGTCATTTGCAAAGGAAGTGGCCTTTGAGTGTCGTAGATCAGTATTGATATCCCCAACCATGATCAAGAACAAGGGGCCTTGAACCTTGGGGAACACTGCTTATAACTTGATAGATCTTGATAGATTAGTTGCTTGGGCTAGTAAATGGCAGATGGAATTCAATGTTCAAAAATGCAGTCATGCATTTTGGTAGAAATAATGAAAACTTTAGTTATGAGATGTAAGGAAACTGGTTAGATGTTAGACAGGAAAGAGATCTTGGCATTATAATTGGTAGTGATCTAAAATTTGTAAGCAGTGCTAAGAGGTTAGAAATAAAGTAAATAAAATGTTAGGTATTATTAAGAAGAATGTTGGTTACAAGAATAAGGAAGTGATCTGTAAATTATATTTAATTCTCATGTTAGGCCTCACTTAGAATACTGCATTCAAGCATGGTTCCCTCACCTTGGACATGATATTGATATGCTTGAAAGGTGTGCAACATAGGGCAACTAAGCTTATCCCTAACCTAAGAAGATTGGAATACAAAGATAGATTAAAGGAACTAGGTATGCTTAGTTTTGAGAGATGTTGTATGAGAGGAGATATGATACATCATCATACAGATGTTCAAAATGTTTTCAGGTTTGGACACTTTAGATGTAGCTACATAACTTTTTCTAACTAGAGGCTGATGGGATAACTTGTGGACATAATAAGAAAATTAGAAAACAGACTTGTGAACTTGATCAATGAAAATACTTTTTCAGTCATAGAGTAGTAGATTTTTGGAATGACTTGCCATATGATGTGGTAAACAATAGCTCAGTTAATTTTAAGAAAAACTTAGACACTTTCACGAGTGAAAGAGATAGTAAAACTTGTAGATTGTGTATATTCTTAGCTTCAGTTATGTAGGCTACTTTGGTGGTAGTAAATACCGTATTTTTCAGTGTATAAGATGCACCTTTGTATAAGACGCACCCCTATTTTCAAGGCCTTTTTTCAGGAAAAAAATCATGACCAACTGCCTAGTTGTCAGAAAATGTCTGTAATTTTCTACCAGCAAGGCTGACTTTTGTTAAAGCCCTCCATCAAAAGTATGGTGATACGTTTTCTTTCACCCATACTCATTATAAGAAAATAGTATTAAGTATATGGGAGACTATACTATATGTTATGAAACATAACTGAATCATTATGCAATACATACTGTTTTTCTTGTTATCAGTGGGTTGGGAAGAGTAGAAACTAGTGTAAAATTGGCCAAACCAATACACAGTCAGGAGGGACTAAGAGATGATGAATTTTTGTAAAAATCCATCAGTTCTTCTAGCCCATATAAAGGTGATATGACCTTTGGTGTATAGGACGCAGGGTGATTTTGAGACCCCTTTTTTTGGAAAAAAGGTGTCTCTTATACACCAAAAAACGTGGTAGTTGTATATTAATTAGCCGACTTGAGATTGACATTTTGCAAGATTTTTTTATTATTATTAAAATGTAGCTCATGACTTGAATTACCTCAATTGGCCTGAGTAGCTTCATGTTTTCCAAATCAATTGTAATGTAATGTAACTCTGCTTGGCTCTGACAGGTTTCTTTGCACTGTTACTTTTTGTTCCCATCCAATTAGAAAACAGTATACATTGGCATAAATGATTAAAAGCACCATTTTTTTTTTTGTTTCAATTTTACAATGTATCAGTTTCAAGTCAGCTACCTATCCTTAAACTATTTACAAAGCTACTGAAGTCATGTACATTACCTAAGCTGAAAAATAGTGTTTACACAATTTCCAAACTGCTCCTTTCATTCATGAAAGGGTTAGATTTTTTCTTAAAACTAAATAAGGAGCTACCTGGGTCAATATTCCACAGAACAAATCACCTAAAATTGCATACCAGATAATAATTTTCTGATGTATTGTAATGTGTTTCAATAGAATTTGCTATCCATTTTTTGTGTAAATGAGCAGGTTTTGAAATAAGTAATTTTTTGGCAACGAAATGTATATCTTGAAAGCTGCTCAATTTCACATAAAACAGATAGCAGGCTGTTAAAATGCTTCAAAATACATAAAATAAATATTTTCTGGTATGGTATGTAATTTCATTATCTTCATTGTAACCTAACCTCTAAAATTACTTTTTCACACATTTTTACACATTTTTGCAGTTGGTATATTGCCTATTACAATAGAAAATATTTTAGTCTTTTCTATAATTACTCTCTTTTCCACAGTTAAGACATAAATGAGTTTTTAATATCACTGTGATTTGCAAAAAAAACCAAAGCTTTATCTTCATCTAAGGAAACAAGATAATTAAGTCTTCAAAGTCTACTTCACACCCAGCACAGTTCATGGTCACACACAAACAAGAAACAATTATTCATTGCCAATTTTGATTAGGTAACATATTAAATATTAATTTTTTATCTTATTAATATTCATTTGCACAGAATATGAAACATATTTTCTTTTATTATTTTGGTAAGGATTTGGTAGAACACATCCACCCAAACTAATGACGAAAATAGGTTTTTTTGGTGTATTTCATGCTGTTTCAATTGAATCTGATCTTCATTTTTGGCTCAAATGCACCATTATGGAGATACCCCCTAACTCCCAGGGCTTTGAAGAGGGAAATTGTGAGGTAAAAAGGCTAGAATCAATTGAAACAGCATGAAATACACCAGAAAAACATATTTTCATCAGTAATATTCATGGCAAAAGTAAACTAACCTAATGAAAATAACACAACTTAACCTAACCAATTGTCAAGGGCATACAGTTGGCAACTAGGCATTCAATTAACCTAACCTAACCTAGGTGGAAATATACCATACATGCTGATTTTCATGATAATTAAGTTCATTACCACACTGAGGACACGTAAGAGGTCTTGGCACACATGAGCTCGAAATATAGAGACAGCACTGCTATCATCCCTCAAAACTTGTTTAATAACATCCCACTCAGACTTAGAGCATCTACCACACACAGCCATTCTAAAGCAACTGTTGAATTCAAATTTCGGTGCCGGACAAGCGCAAGGGTGTCACGTGACAATGGGGCAGCCGCTGATTGGCTAATGATAATAACATGACTACATATGCACAGGATGAGATGGTTTGACAATTGAATAATTTTGAAAGTAAATATCTTGATAAATAGGAATTTCCACCAAAATTAATATACGGTAGAATAAAGTATTCTTATATTTTTTCCAGGGTTGGCAAACCCAACAAAAACCAAAAAAATGAGCAAAAACCCAACTGGTTTTTTGATGGGTATTTGGGTTTTTGCTAACCCTGATTTTTCACTCTCTCTCGCTGTATAAATATCAATATTGAGTTTGGTGGATGTGTTCTACTGAATCTTAACCATTATTTTTTATAAGAATTCTGAATACTATATTGTTGTTTTTCTAAGGTTTAGTTGATGTGTTCTGTGGAATATTAATTACTACCTGCTTTGTACCACTATCGCAAGTCATTAAAAAATTGACTGCTCTAGGTAAAGGCCTATTTGTTGGCCTTTTATTTAGCTAGACCAATTTGACTTGAGACTAGGCTTAAAGTGCCCCATGTCTACTTTGTTCAAGGCCTGTGGGAAAGGTCACTGTACATTTTTTTCTTAAATACAAGAAAATTTTAGGAATAGGCATATTAGGTTAGTCATTTTAAAGGTTCCCAGATTCGGAGCATCAAAGTTTTAGAGGTTGAGAGGCCTTTGTATGGTATAGCTATGTATAATTTAAATATCTAACTTGATACCCTCTGATTAACCCTTTTGCTGCGGTGATCGACATTTGTCACCCAAATAGAGTTAACCATTCAATGCGACAATCGACTAAAGTCCACACTGCTGAAATAATTTTTCTTTTCAGTGCTACAATCGACAATAGTCTCACGACTCAGATTTGAGTCATTTTTTTTTTGTTTGCTCGGAGTATATACGTCAGTGCTTGCTAGATTTGAGGCGGTATGCAGCTGTCATTGTGAGCGAAGATTTGCTGTAAGTTCGCATTCATGTTTTTCTATTATGTCATTTTTATTTTATTTTATAATGAATACTTATTGCATTTTACATTTTATATATATTTTTGCATGTTCATATACTTATATAGTTTTATATTATGCTTTCCAATTGTTAACATTTACTTTATAAACTATTTCACTTCATGTACAAAGCAGACACGTTAGCCTAGCTCTGAAATGAGTCCTATTATAACGAGTTTGAAGAAGCTTTTATATAATTTACGATTATATATTATATAAACTTTGACCATTCCCAAACTATTTTCAATAATCATTTTGAGTAACTACTGCATTCATATTACAGATTTATACCCCAGCATGATGAAAAAGCAAAGCCTTTCAAATGAAATGATTCAAGCATTGATTTCTGCTACTGACTCAGATAGTTCCTCTACAGACGGAGACAGTGGCGGTTCCTCATATGGGCAATATGGGCAGCCGCACAGGGCGGCATTTGTGGAGGGGCGGCATGAGCGCCTGCAAAAAAAATAAAAATAAAAATAAGAATAAATAAATAAAGAAATAAATAAAAATAAAAAATAAAATAAATAATAAAAGATCAATGACTTTGCATCAAGGAAGGTAAGAAGAGTCAGGCTTTAGATGGCAGTTGTGCTGTGGTGCAATTTATTTTGTTTCTTGTTCAAAGTGTAGCATAATAATTACCCTCTCTTAAGTGTCTTATTCTATTTATGTGATAGAGCATTTGTACAATTTAGAAATTTGATTCTCTAGTTTATTTATGGCAGTTGTGCAATTTAATTTGTATTTTTCCTGTTCATAGTATCATAATTACATTCTCTTAAGTGAGTTATTCTATTTGTGATGAAGGATTTGTAAAATTCAGAAATTTGAGTCTGTTTTGGTTCTGAAGTTCCAACAATTAGTCCAATAAAAAGTTATTTTGTGAAAGAGTTGTCTGTCCTTTATTTTGGGGGGATTCGAATGTGTGTGTGTTGGCGAACAGGGGGGGTGGGCGCTGAAGGTGAGGTTCGCCCAGGGCGTCATGTAAGCTAGGACCGCCACTGGACGGAGAGGATGAAGAAGTAGAACAATCAAATTCTTCAAATGAGAATTCTGAGGAGGATGAACTTACTGATATAGATGCTGGTGAGGAGGTAGGAGGCCCACTAAAATGGAAAAAAATTAATGTAAGGAAGGAAAAAAAGGTGATCTGCCAACCACATGGATAAACTATAATAAATCACTTATTGCTACCTCCTGGCAAGATACAGGAAAGGTGAACATGATTTCAAATGTAGGCAACACAGGAATATCTCCAGTTGAAGTGAATTCAAAGATAGGAAAGAAAGTGGTTCATAAACCTACTATCCAACAAGCTTATAATCAATTCATGGGGGGAGTTGATAAATTCGACCAACTGTGTTCTACGTATCCTTTCAAGAGAAAATCAAAGAAATGGTACCAAACTACTGGAATACCCCACTTTACGAATTATTCCGTTCCTAGCGCCCGTTCGTAAAGCAGGTGTTCGTAAAGCAGAGCATTATTTCCATACATATAATGTTATATTTTGGGTTACGTTTTTTTCTTAAAAAATCGAAAAAAAAAAGGTTATGAAACAGCAAATTTTGCAGAAAAAAATGTTTATTAACATAGAAATGAAAGCAATGAACAAAGAAATAATACAAACGAAAGTAATGAACAAAGAAATACAATAAAAATGTAAGCAATGAACAAAGAAATAGTACAAAACATTACATATGCAAATTTAGTTTTCATTAATAGATGCGTCAGTAGACATGCTTTTGGATTCGTTTCTTCTGATTAACGTCACAGTCTTTACTATCACACTTTCGTTTTGGCATAATTGATGATGGGTACTGTAATTGCAATGTACGAAAAGAATATCAGTGAAACACTTAGCGTGCGCGCGAGTGAATAAAGCACAAACACTCTTGTCAAAGCGCACATATAAACTGACAACAGCAGTGTTGCCACAGTGCAAAGTGAGCTAAAAGCGAGCTAACTTGGCACCGCTGTAATGCAGAATACGTAATAGAGTACAGTACAGTATGCTATGCGCAACGTAAGCATATTATTTTTGTCTTAAAATCGAGCTAACTAAGCACTGCTGTGATGCAGAATATTAGATTGTGGTATGCTCGACATACGCATTTTATTTTTGTCTTTTATATTTCTTCATTTAATTTTTTATTTAGCGCAAATACAATTTCGTAAAACGAAGCATCGTAAAGCGGCAGTGCTGGACTTATCTATAAGCTAAATAAGCTATAGCTTAGGGCCTCATTTTTTTAAATATGTTTTTATTTTATCATTAGTTTTTATTCTTTAACACTAATTCATCAAAAATTATATATATATATATATTATTTTTTCTTTATCATTAACATTAATATAAAAAATAATAATTATAGTAATAATGACATTATTTTAAATTTTTTTACCTGAATTTTTTTAGAGAAGGGCCTCAAATTTCATATAGCTTAGGGCCTCAGCAGGTGAAAGTCCGGCCCTGTAAAGTGGGGTATTCCTGTATATGGCATTTTATAGTCGAAGTAGCTTTGGTAAACAGCAATATCTGTTATAATATTCAAAACCCCAATGACAAAATGTTGCCCCAAAAATTCAGAGAAGAAGTAGTAAATGGTATGCTAGAAGGTTATGCCACTCGTGGCAATCCAAATAAAAGGAAAAAGGAAGGTGAGGACACACCAATGGCAAATAGGTTAGTTGAGAGGCATTTTCCAGTATGCAATGAAGACAAAAAAATGAAGCCGAACTGTGTTGTTTGCAGTATACTTCCAAGTAAATGTAGCAAAAAAGGAAAGGGAGAGTGTAAAAGAAAACAAACCTCATATGTTTGCAACAAATGCCCTCGAACACCAGCATTATGTGTTGTCCCTTGTTTTGAAATTTTTCACACAAAGAAAGTATACAAAAAGGTATGCAGCTGTTCTGAAACAAATAACTAGGTCAGAAAAAGGGTGTGACTAAAGTCGCTCACTGCAGTGATGCTGTTGAAAATTGTAATACAGTCGACTTCCGCATTTAAGAATTAAAAAGTAATTAATAATTTTTTAATTTTTTAATATTTTTATTTTACTTTTCAAATGCTATGTAAGTTTATAATTGCAAAAATGTAATAAAATGTTTGAATTTCATATTTTATTTTTTTACCATCAAAACTGCACTGTTAGGAGTAAGTTATTTCCAAACTGCGACGCAGCAAAAGGGTTAAGGTTCATGTTTTGCCTGTAATTCTTACATAGGCTCCAGGTATTGAGTTATATTTTAGTTATGTCTAACCTAATTTTCAGTGTCAGTCAGAGGCGTACCAATACTTTTTGCCACTCGGGGCGAAAATGCCAATGCCACCCCCCCCTGCAAAAATTTTCAATTTTAAAAACAATTCCTTTACAAAAATACACTTCTAAACAAAACTTTTATTGGAAGAAAAACTTAAATAAAGCAACTTCAATTTTAACAATACTACATAATGTACCATACATAATATACTACATAATTTTAACAATAACTATATAATGTATAATGCCTAGTTAAATTTTCGGACTTTCATAACAGAAAATTCATGAATGATTTTTTCTATGTCCATTGTCTCTGCAACTTCGCGTTCAATTGAAATAATCGCCAAATTGCTCAGTCTAGTGACTTATAGTTGACCTGAGGTAAGTTTTTATAAGTTTCAGTTTCGAGAAACTTCGTTCGCAACTTGCCACGGACATGCATGTAGTTAGACAGATCTGGAGGCAGTTGTTATATGAGGCAAAGATTCCACTGGATCCCATTTAACAATCCGCTGAAGTAGTTTTAACATATCCCAGTTCTTTGGATCATCGTCGACGCTTATGCTTTCGAAACTGAGCAAATGTCTGCGCAAACGCTTTATTTCTTCCAGTAGACTTCCTGGATTAATGTTATTGTAGATGGAAGAAAAATTATTGACCTTGGTATTAATTTCTTCATCTTTGGACTGATTCAAAAGGTACGAAGGAGACAGAAATTCAAAGTGATCATTCATGTTTTTAAGACAAACTGTGCGTTTTTCAATTTCTGCTAATAAACGATCCATGATTTCAAAAAATTCTCTGCGTACATCCTCTTGCATGGTCAATCCAGCATCACGAGCTTGCTCTCCAGGCATTCTTCTCCGTCTCCTGACTCTGTGGTTTATACTGATATCCATTTCATTACAGAACTCTTCGGTGGCATCTGCAGCGTTTGATACTACTGCCTCTCGTTCATTAGTTAAAAACACTGATAAAGAGTTCATTTTTAATGCACACTGGTCCAAAGCAAGTCCCTTTCTTTGAAAATATAGCTGAGCATCATTGATTTCTTTCAGCACTGGATCCCAGAAAAATAAGTACACAATGAATGTGTATGACATGATGGAGGTCAACAGAGCTTCAGCATTGTCCTTTGTGTCCAGATTTTCGGAGACCCCTTCACTCAGTTCTTCCAAGGCACTAACAACGTGAGTCAAGTTCTTAAGACTAGAAACAGCATCATATTTAGCACTCCACCGCGTATCAGAGACTCGCTTGACAGTGATTTTGGAATGTTTTGTTAAGACATCCCAACGATGAGTAGAGGAAGAAAAGTAGACGAAAATTTGTTCAATTGTTCCAAAGAAAGTTACAGCATTAGGACTCAGTCCCGTGGCATGAACTCCAGCCATGTTCAGCGAGTGGTTATTGCAAGGAATGAAAACAGCGTGTTTGCTAACATCAAGAATTCTGCGTTGAATGCCAAGATGAATACCTGCCATCGTAGCAGCATTGTCATACCCTTGACCATAACAATTCTGGATATCCAGCCCATCCTCACGGAGCTTAGTGACAATGAGATCAGTAACTGCCTCAGCAGTCTTCCCCTCTAATTTAATAAAATCAACGAAGGATTCCTTCACCTCTACATTACCATCTTTAATCGACACATAGCGAATTACCTGAGACATCTGATCAATATGCGATATATCTTGTGTACTATCGAAAATTATTGCAAAGTACTTTGCACTAGACATATCAATTATACATTTTCGAACATTACAGTCGATTAGTGTGATGAACTCATTTTGAATGTTAGGTGACAAATATCTAGTGGATATCTTGTCAGTCATTCGTATTCTTGTAAGATGTTCCTTAATTACTGGGTCATATTTGCCCATTAGTTTTATTAACTCCAAAAAGTTTCCAGAATTGCCAGCTAGCCCAGCTTCTTCATTTAAGTTCTCTCGGTGCCCTCAATGCAAGATCTTGTTTTGCCAAGAACATGATGCAGTCATAAATTCGTCTCAGTATTTCTTTCCACTTAGCAGTAGCATGTTTTATTTGCAACTGATGTGCATTATCTATTGTAGCATTCAACTGAAGGCGCATAGACAACTCTTTCCATTGTTCAAAGCATCGGGTATGATATGGACTGTTTTCATGTTCAGGTACTCTTGGATTCAGTTTCCTCCAGGCAAAAAATCCTTCTTCTTTTCCAAATGCACTGGAGATGTTGTTGAAGAGACGACAGCAAAAGCAATGCAAGCTACATTTTGAAGGCGAGATGATTAGCCATGACCTTTCAATTTTTTCGCCATTTTCCAAAGTTTTGAAATACCAAACTTTTGACATTGACCTATTGTTTGAATCAGCTGGAAAGGGTCCATTCATGTTTTTCAAATGTGATGGTCCACGTTTAATGAGTTTGATTCTCAAATTGTCCGTCATTGGAACGGGCCAGTTGCCAGAATCGTTGAACAGACTCTGTGGGTGATGGGTGGGTGGGTGACTTTGTGATGTAGATGAGGGTTGATCCTGATTATTTGGGGATTCACTTAAAGTTGCCGCTTGAACATCTATCTCTAAAGATATATCACATTGCGGTTGATCTCCTTGCTTCCCAGAAGGCACTGAAGGTGTGTGTGAGAATCCCATTAACTGATGAAATCGCTTAGCAGCACGCTTGGCTTCCTCCTCTTTTTTTTTCGTGAAGATTCTTGTATGCAGCACCACTCAGTCTCTGTCATTTGCTCATGTTTGCTAATTCAGTAGGGTATCTGCAAAATAAAACAACCATTAATTATTAACATCATCAAAGCTCAAAGAATGCAAAGCCTAACCTAAATAATATAGGGAAAGTCTGAAAAATAGGGCTGGCAACCTTTCTGATGTGAAAATTTAATGCAACTATTTGTGGAAATAGTGGCATTGAGGTGGCATATATCGGGTGGTCCGAAAAAAATGACGCATTTTTTAAAAATTAATATCTCAGTAACCCCCTTCCTTATCATGACAATTTTTATATGCAAGATACTTTCAAACTTCCTTTTTTGAATGCAAGAAACGGAATCCTGATATCTTTTATAGTTTTCTCGCAATTAACAAAAGTAACAACATGGGTCAAAAAAATGAATATCATGAGAAAGGAAAAATTTAATCAGAAATTTAACTAATTAATTTACAGTAAATGATCGATTGGACCACCACTCTGTTGACACACTAATCTAAGTCTTTTCTTCCACACAAAAATAATACTTCTTACTTCATTAATGCCAATTTCTTGCCAAGATTCAAGTATTTTACTTTTTAATTCTGATTCGGTGAATTTTTCTCGTCGACCTCGGTAAACCTTCTCTTTTAGTAACTCCCAAATTGAGTAGTCCATAGGATTACAATCTGGGCTTTGTGGTGGCCACTCATTTTTCGTTATTAATTTTGGTGTATTGCTAATCAGAAACGAATGTGTGGCGTAGCTTGTATGCGACGGTGCTCCATCTTGTTGAAATATGAAATCATTTTCTTGATACAGGCGACGACAATCCGGCAACAATTTTGTTCTTAAAAGTTCAATGTAATTTGCAGAATTCACCTTTGTCTTTTCAGTTTCAATAAAATGAACATCTGTCTTGCCATTCCAAGAGACCCCTGCAGATATCATAACCTTTTTGGAGAATCTTGACGTTTCATGATACAATCTGTTTATTGAAATGTCACACTTTTTACCACGCCCGTAGACAACATCATTTTGACGTTTTGCGGAATTTCTAGAGTGAAATCTTTTTCATCCGTGAAGACTATCTTTTTAATATCAACGACAGAGAAATTATCAAGTAACTTTCTGCACCTTGTTTTTCTTTTATCCTTAACAGTATCACTTTTTCTAGAAGATACTATTCTTTTGAAGGCTTTTAGTTTTTGTGCTTTAATTATTCGGTGTACAGAAGTCTTTCCAATATTCAAATGTTTAGCAATTGTTCTTTGTGACAAATGACTTCCTGGTTTATCTTCTTGAGAGCAGATTTTATCGTTGATGTAATCCACATTTTCTGGAACCGAAGCTGTTTTAGGTCTACCGCTTCCTGGTTTTCTGGCAGTACTTCCCGATTCGCGAATCTTCTTTAAGAGTCTTTCCACTGCACGCCTTTTCCACTTTTTGCCGGGAAACTCTTGCAATAACCTTCCAGTCTTCCATCCTTTTTCACAGTAACAATTTTTAATGAGAATACGATCTTCCTCTGACAACATCATTAAGGGTACTGACGAATTGTTAAAAAATAAAAATATCCACAATTTGACTTGTTCATTCCTGTAGAGTTTTGTAATAACTTGCAAAAATATCGCATGATATCGTATAAAAATGATATCGTATAAAAAATGGATATTATATTGCGATTTTTGTTTTTTTGACCCATGTTGTTACTTTTGTTAATTGCGAGAAAACTATAAAAGATATCAGAATTCCGTTTCTTGCATTCAAAAAAAGAAGTTTGAAAGTATCTTGCATATAAAAATTGTCATGATAAAGAAGGGGGTTACTGAGATATTAATTTTTAAAAAATGCGTCATTTTTTTCGGACCACCCGATATAGCATTTAATGATGATTTTTCATCAAAACCATGGATATTTTGTACACAAATAACGCGCGACAATGATGAGATATAATTTTTTGGAGGGTTGCATTTTAAAACATAAAAACCCAGAATTTTGCATACTGCGCCTGCCTGACAGTAATTTGCCACCCCTCGGGAAGTGCTGCTCGGGGTGGTTGCCCTCTCGCCCCTCCCTTGATACGCCACTGGTGTCAGTGGTTAGGTTTTTGTTTATTATTGTTATTATTACCAACCAACATTCATTATAATGCTAGAATCCAAGTTATATTTTAGGCAAATTTGCAGAATCTTTCCAAGACAGTCTATAATAAGCCTAGCTTAGTAATACATCAGGTTAGGTTAGTAATTATGGACTCTCCAAACTACGTGTGGATTCTGGAACTTTACCAGTCATTTAGCCAACTCTTGATCAGACCAGTAGCGGATTATAATGGGGGCAAAGGGGGCATTTGCCCCTGGCCCCAGATGCTGACCAGCCCCAAGAAACTATGTAAATGCTATAATCTACCATTGAAATAAGAAAGAAAAAAATTCTAGATTCCTCTTCTACAAAACCTAGTTTAGTATCCCATTTATGTGAACAAAATATACATTTTCTGTAATCACATCTTTGTTTTTGTTTCATTTTCTGTTGATCAATCCCAGTCAGCTGATATTATATACGTGTATGGTTAGTCAGTCAATTAAATCATGATAAATCATTTAATATAAATCCTTCAAAACTATATCTAAATAGGCCAGAAACACGAGGGATTCTTTACTCAACCACAGTCAGATAACCTGTGCTCCAGGGATGGCACTATAGTGATTAGTGACTCATTTTGCCCCTTGCCCTGATCAGACCCCAAACTGAGAAGTTTGGTGGAAATTTATCAGACCTGGTGTATCACTTTATAAGCTGAAACTAGTTTTGGTTCTGGAAAAGTAATTTTTAGATTAATACTGAGCCTTATAATTAGATGGGGATCTTGCTTTTCCTAGTTTTTATACTAGAGTATTTTGAAGCATTTCATTGATAGTTTGAAGTCACTTCACCCATCTTTTTATAATCTGATCATCACTTCTGCCAAATTTCTCATAACTCAGTTATTTAACAGGAAGCAATGTTGTGATGTGGCTATGACATAGCCCATTAAGTAGGCTGTAGGGTAGGTTGTAATTGTAATTTGCAAAATTTGGTTAATTATATTAAGAGCTCTGTGCAAAATCACTGGAATATAATTTCAGATCTTTTGATATACGGGAATACCCCACTTTACGAATTATTCCGTTCCTAGCGCCCGTTCGTAAAGCAGGTGTTCGTAAAGCAGAGCATTATTTCCCATACATATAATGTTATATTTTGGGTTACGTTTTTTTCTTAAAAAATCGAAAAAAAAAGGTTATAAAACAGCAAATTTTGCAGAAAAAAATGTTTATTAACATAGAAATGAAAGCAATGAACAAAGAAATAATAAAAACGAAAGTAATGAACAAAGAAATACAATAAAAATGTAAGCAATGAACAAAGAAATAGTACAAAACATTACATATGCAAATTTAGTTTTCATTAATAGATGCGTCAGTAGACATGCTTTTGGATTCGTTTCTTCTGATTAACGTCACAGTCTTTACTATCACTCTTTCGTTTTGGCATAATTGATGATGGGTACTGTAATTGCAATGTACGAAAAGAATATCAGTGAAACACTTAGTGTGCGCGCGAGTGAATAAAGCACAAACTCTCTTGTCAAAGCGCACATATAAACTGACAACAGCTGCGTTGCCACAGTGCAAAGTGAGCTAAAAGCGAGCTAACTTGGCACCGCTGTAATGCAGAATACGTAATAGAGTACAGTACAGTATGGTATGCGACGTAAGCATATTATTTTTGTCTTAAAATCGAGCTAACTAAGCACTGCTGTAATGCAGAATATTAGATTGTGGTATGCGCGACGTACACATTTTATTTTTGTCTTTTATATTTCTTCATTTAATTTTTTATTTAGCGCAAATACAATTTCGTAAACCCGGGGTTTCGTAAAACGAAGCATCGTAAAGCGGGGTATTCCTGTACAAGAGTAATTTCAACGTAGTGCAGTATTCTCACTTTGGTCTTGATGCAAACAATCTCAAATTTTGCAGACTGTGTGTAGTTTAAGTCAGATCTAATAAAATTTAGTTTGGCTTAGCCCTAATTATGCTAAGGGGCCATTCAAAAATTATGTAATGCTATTTTTGCTAAAACTTGACACCCATGATCCTCCAGGAACATTCTGTAATGCTAGACCAGACATCCCCCTATAAAGATGTTATGTAACACTTTCCACACATTACAGAACATTATAGGGGGATGGGGGTGTCAGGTTTTAGCAAAAATAGCATTACGTAATTTTTGAATGGTGCCTAACTTGGTTACTTTTTTTCCAGATGGTAAGGCCTCACATACCTTTAATAAAATTTCGAAAAAGTAGCCTTGAGAAATTGGGTAAGTTAGAAATAAATTTATTTTTAATATTAAAGTTGGAATTTAGTTTACATAGTTACAATATATAGATGTAGTTTTATATTACTGTATAGGGCCTCTTTTGGTTATTCCTGTCCAAAATAAGAACCATATTACTCCAGATACATACTGTAATGTTTTACTCTATAATAGGATAACTATACAAAGAATCCCAGCTATTTACAAGGTTTTCCCTCAGAAAATATCTTGGATCACTCTTAAATCCATGAGGTTATTTTCAAATAATGCAAGAATCTTAGCTATTTAGAAGATTCTCTTTTTTCCATTCATAAATTGATCTTCACTATCTCCATCAGTTTATGGCAATGTCATTTCTAAATTCAGGTAGAGTGTAATCCATTTTAAATTGGCTGTCATTCAAAACAGTATGGTATAGATCCTAGTGTTGTATTGTTCATTAACTGGCTAGGACCTCTCGTGTACAATATATATACAAGGGCTGATCAGAAAGTTTGGTGCCAGATGTATTTATTGCAAAACTAAATGTCACATACCTAATCAAATTTGTCTCCTTCAAAGTAGTCTTCTCCTGGTTGTAAGCAGTGATTCCAGCGGTCCAGCCATTTATTGAAGCACCCCTCATACTTTTCTTTCGGAATGTTCTTCAATTCTTGTCACATTTTGTTCGATCTCTGCTACTTCCTGAAATCTTTTTCCTTAGTGTGTGTTTTTCAGCTTGGGGGAATTCTTAATGAAGTGCAATATTCCACTGGTTCCCTAACCATTGTATTCACCAGATTTGGCACCCTCTGACTTTTCCATGTTCCCCAAGCTGAAAAACACACTCGAGGAAAAAGATTTCAGGAAGTAGCAGAGATTGAACAAAATGAAACACGAGAATTGAACATTCCAAAAGAAGAGTATAACAGGTGCTTCAATAAATGGCTGGGCTGCTGGAATCACTATTTACAACCAGAAGGAGACTACTTTGAAGAAGACAAATTTGATTAGGTATGTGACATTTAGTTTTGTAATAAATACATTTGTCATTGAACTTTTTGATCAGCCCTCATACAACAACCTATGCATCTGATATAGAGAACATACAAAAACAAATATGTATGATGATAATATTTGCAATTTAGAGATTTAGATATTCGAAAGGAATTGATTTTTCAAAATACTGGTGTGACTCAGCATGTATTTTCAGTATTTAAAGTGGCTTGGCTTAAAAAAAGATTGGAGACTACCAATTTAGAGGATGTGATAGATAGCAAAATTTCTAAATTTGTAGATCACACAAAGCTAGCTAAAGCAGTCAAAAGGGTAGAAGGTAGTTATAAGTTAAGAGATGTTTAAATAAGTGTATAGCCTTAGCAAAGAAATAGCAAATGCAATTCAATTGCCATAAATGTAAGTTTCTTTATGTATGAGGGGACAAGAGGGAATTTGGGTATGAAATGGGTGGAAATTGGTCAGAGTCTAAAGCTGAGAAAAACAATGGAGTATGATAATTATTACTAAAAATTCAAAACTTCAAGGTAATGCCTTGAAACTAAGAAAGAATAAAGCTAATAAAATGTTGGACATTATAAATACAAATGCAAATTACAAAAAAAAAGAAGTGCAGGTACTCCCTGACTTACGACGGGGTTACGTTCCGACAAACCTGTCGTAAGTCGAAAATAACCACAATGGTAGTGATGTGCATTAACATATACGTAGTTCAATCAAAGTAAAATAATAAAACACACAAATTATACAAATAATAATAGTAAATAAACTGATCGGAATTCGAATTTTTCATTGTCTATTATTTTATTTATTTTATTTTATTTATTTAATACGACAGTCGTAAGTCGGGTGGTCGTAACTCAGGGAGTATCTGTAATACCCAAACCTTCAAATTCATGCGTTAGGCCATATTTAGAACATCGTATACGAGCGTGGTCTCCTCATTTCAGACAAGATATAGTAGATATGGTAGAGGGTCTTCAACATTGACTACCATACTGAATTTGTCCCCTGGCTTGAGGGAAAGGATTATTGGGATAAACTAAAGGAATTAGGAATGTTCTCTTTTGAATATGTATTTGGGATAACCTAATTAAACTATTTTTACAAAAATTTCGAAAGCAAAGAAAGGGTAGATGTAAAAAAAATTTCTTTTCATTCATTAACTCATTAGTGCCCATTGGTAGAATTTACTACCTAAAAGATTGCATCATATCAATGACTCATACTGAAGATCACGTGAATACGAGAAAAAGTGATGCAAAAATGACAATTTTGGTGGTAGGAAATTCTACCAATGGGCTAAGAACTTTCAGTAGAGGTAACAATAGAAAATTTGGTAAGATGACTTGTAGATCGTATTTATGTAAATATTTCTCCAGTTTTTGGTTTGTGGATCTTTATAAGAAAGTTCTTGATGAATTTGTCAAAGAGAAATCTTGTAAATAGAAAAGTGAAATTAAGTTGGTATTATATAGTACTTACTAGACACGAAAGAGCTTGAATTTTATGCCAAGGTTAACCAGACCACGTACTAAAATACACAAGTTTAGATCTCGTCTAATTGGCTGCCATTTTCTTAACCAAAATTAGCCCAACTGTTCACTGAAGTAGTTTCAGAAATAAATTTAAAAAAATAAATAAATTAGTAATTTTTTGGGATTTCTAATTTTTTTTTTTCCCCTAATAAATTTCTTTGTGACTGTATACAGCAGGGGTGGGGAAACTTTTCAGTACCAAGGGCGAAAATCGATAACATAAACACCTCCGCAGGCATCTGGCAAATTTTAAGCTTATATACAGCGTGTCCCAAAGAAATGTATACCCACTTTGTTCGATAATACCAGCTATGAGGATAATAAATATATTACTTTTTATATATTTTTTAATAAAGAATTTTCTCCTGAATCTAAATATGTAATTATTTTTATTAAAAATTGAAGAACAAAAAAGTTAGATGTTTAAATTATAATTATTATTTTTGAGACTTCATGTGCGATATTTTCTAATATTTTAACCGACTGTTTTGAGATACTTATGTTTAGTGTTGATATTGAAGCATAAATGTTGTAATTATTAGTTAATTCAAAAAATTTACAAATTCCATGGTTAAATGACACTTTATCTAAGATGTTCGATGTCTTCCAGAACGTTGTTTTTGTAAGTTTTGCACAGTGCCGTCGGTTTCAAACTTATCTCGTATACGTGCAAAAATATTAGAAAATATCGCACATGAAGTCTCGAAAATAATAATTATAATTTAAACATCTGTAACTTTTTTGTTTTTCAATTTTTAATAAAAATAATTACATATTTAGATTCAGGAGAAAATTCTTTATTAAAAAACATATAAAAAGTAATATATTTATTATCCTCTTAGCTGGTATTATCGAACAAAGTGGGTATACATTTCTTTGGGACATGCTGTATATAAGATGTATTTTAAAAAGCTATTTGCTGGGCTGTAAATAAATAATTTTTAGTAAATAATAAATACTTAAGCGGGCGAATTGAAATTAGCTCATGGGCGAGGGTTTCCCCACCCCTGGTATACAGTATATCAGGGTTATCGAACCAGTAGTGCATGCACCCCTTGGGGGTGCACGAGAGGTATTTTAGGATATACCCTTATTTTTTATATCTTGCTTTTGCAATGTCTGCTCCAAAAAGGAGAAATTACTCTGATAAATATTCAAATACAGCTTCAATTACAGAGGTGGGGGTGCATGGTGGGGGGTCATGAGACAACACTGGTATATATGGTCTAGCTACGTAAATGCATATTTTAAAATTGCTAGGTTAAACCTAGAGTGTGTACTAGGATTATTAGGTATTTTAAATTTTTAATTCTAGAATATAAATTATGAAAACTTTGGTAAAATTCCAGAATCTAAATGCAGTTTGGAGATGGGCCATAATTACTAATGTAACTTAACTGAACCAAACCTAACTTAACTCGCATAACATCTTAGTAATGCATTATCTTAAAACTGCATCTGGGTTCAGGAATTTTGCCAGAACTTTTTTAACCAATTAGATTGAGTAGGTACCAATACATGCTTAAACAATTTTGTACATACCATTTTTTTGTATTGTTACAGGAGAAATTTTACAGACATCAGCTAAATCTATTGAACCTGCAGCATCCAGGCCTAAGATGATTACTACTCACAAGGTATTTGAAGAATGGCAAGTACCAGCAAGCTACAAAAGACCTCCATTGACAGAAGAGGAAATAGATTATATAAATGTTAGTTCCAACTGCAAGTACAGTTTCAGGAAAAATTTATCAAAAACCTAAAATTTGTAAAAAAGCATAAAAAATTACTTTGTAGTAATGATTGAATTTTGGTTTTAAAATTTTGTTACCATCATCAAAAATGAAAAACACACACACACACACACACACACACACACACACACTTATATTTAAAGAAAGAAAATTTGATTTTAACCTGTGAACTGCAGCATTCAAGAATTTACAGAATGCTAACATAAAGTCAGGATCTATTTTTGTGAAGCACTTGGAAATTATATGGAATTCAATCATAAAGTGGTAACATTTATTAAATAATTAAGAGTACGATTCGATGTGACGCCCATCAGTATCCCTGCATAGCTCAAATCGTTCCGCAGCATTTCTAAACACATTCTGGAACATTTGAGGGGTTATGTTATCTGCAGCAGTTCGTATACGTGTACGTAAGTTTTCAAGACTCGTAATCTTCGTCTGATAGACGTGCGATTTGATAAAGCCCCATGCAAAGAAATCTAAAGGGGTTAAATCTGGTGATCTCGCTGGCCAAGGTCTTTTGTTGCTTCGCGTCCGATCCAGCGATTTGGAAAACGTCCATTTAGATAATCCTGAACAATTTTGGCATAGTGACAAGGAGCACCATCATGTTGATAGACGACGGTACTAACAATCCTATCCCCGTCTATTCTACAGTTTATCTCTCTCTCTGCTCCCCCCTCTGCATCCACTGTTGACCCCCAAGTATTTAAAATACTCCACCGTCTTAACACGCTCTCCACTCAATGTCACTTCCCCTCCTCGGTCCTGCTGCACATCACATCTCATATATTCGGTCTTTTTTCGGCTAATTCTCATCCCCCTACTTTCCAACGCCTCTCTCCAATTTTCCAACTGCTGCTCCACCACCTCTTTCGTCTCCCCACTCAACACAACATCGTCTGCATACATCATGCACCACGGCGCCTCCCCTCTAATCCTGTCCGTCAACACATCGAATACCACATTGAAAAGGAAGGGGCTCAAAGCTGATCCTTGGTGCAGACCAACTTCCACCCCAAAGCTCTCTGACACACCCACGCTACTCCTCACCTTAGTTGTTACTCCCCTGTACATCCCCTTGATCAGTTTAACATACTTCTCCGGTACCATCTTTTCCCTTAAGCATCTCCAAACTTCCTGCCGTGGTATCCTATCATATGCCTTCTCCAAGTCAATAAAAACCATGTGCAACGCCTTCTGTACCTCTCTGCCAACTGTTTCAATGCAAAAACTGCATCTGTCGTTCTCCTTCCCGGCATAAATCCAAACTGTTCCACTGACACTTCCGCTTCGTGTCTCAACCTACTCTCCACTATTCGCTCCCATATCTTCATTGTATGTGATATTAGCTTGATCCCTCTATAATTCGTGCAATCTTGTACATCTCCCTTCTCTTTGAATATAGGCACTATGCTGCTGGTCCGCCACTCATCCGGAATCACCTCCTGGTCAAACAACTTCTGCATTAGATCCCACACTAGATCCACCCCCTCATCTCCCAGTGCCTTCCATGCCTCGGCTGGTATCTCGTCTGGGCCAGTCGCTTTGTTATTTTTCATCCTATTCAGAGCACGACTCACTTCCATCCTCCCCATCCTACTCCCCTCCCTCCATCCTACTCTTAATTATTTAATAAATGTTACCACTTTATCATTTTATGATTGAATTCCATATAATTTCCAAGTGCTTCACAAAAATAGATCCTGACTTTATGTACACCCTATATTTATTTAAATATACTAATTTTTTAGGAAATAGGTTGTCCTACTTTGTGAGGGTTGTGTTACTATTTATTTCATGCAACACAGTGGGAAGTGTGGTGTTCATATTTTCATAAAATCTAGAATTTAAATATACACCTCCAACTCGAAGAAAATAATTAATGTCTGAATTGGTTGTGTAGATTATATGTTATGGGGAATCTGTGGAACTAAGGATTTCATTAAATTCCTAAAATGTTCAGATATTTCATGTAAGTTCAAGTCATGATATTTTCGTTAAAACTAACGAAAATATCATATATCATGACTTAACCGAACATGGCAAGGGTGTAAAGTTGACTTAGCTGGGCATTCAGTAATTTTCCTGTAGGTTTAATGAAAATATCACAACGTAACCTTACATGAAATCCCTGAACATTTTAGGGATTCCCCGTAACATTTACGTGTGTATACAGGGTGGGCCAAAAGTCTGGATCCATAGGAAAATATTTATTTTAATACATAAATTACAACAAATGGTAAATACTTAAAATGAATATCAACTTTAACTCGTAAATGCGTATCCGTGATACTGTACAGTGGTTCGTACTCCAGTATAAACAACAAATTATAACAAATGCTCAAATTGGCGGCCTCTGACATCGAGACACTTAGGGATGAAATGTATGATTTTTAATAATTCTTCGAATTGAAGTTCTCGAGATGCGTGTTTCATTTGATAATCTTCTTGTTGACTTTACTGGACTATTCGTTAAAGTTTCACGTACCATTGCAGAGGTATTTTCATCAGTTGCAGTATTTGGACGACCAGAACGCCGTCGATCATGTACACTTCCTGTTTCTTTGAAACGTTTAAACAACTTGCCAACAGTCGCATGTGTTACTGGATGCTTATCAGGATGATTTCTATTGAATTCGGTAGCAACTTCTCTGTGTGTAGCGCCCTGTCTTGCGTACATGAGCACAAGTTCTACCCGGTCTTCTGTTGTTAGATTCGAAGCCATTTCTGGGCTGAAATAAAAAAAGTATTTGAGTATTTATACTGGAGTACGAACTACTGTACAGTATCACGGATACGCATTTACGAGTTAAAGTTGATATTCATTTTAAGTATTTACCATTTGTAATTTATGTATTAAATAAATATTTTCCTATGGATCCAGACTTTTGGCCCACCCTATATATACACAGTACATATAATATATATATGGGAAAATTTTTGTAATTTGCATATTTCAGTATAAGACTCAGTGTTACAGTACATTGTTTATCAAAAGATTTTAATATGATTAATTGGTAATGATTCTTGTTTTTCTTTTCAGAGAGGCGGTCCTGCTTGACGTTGAAGTTTTAATAAGGTTTAAATTTATTTGTATTATATTTATTATTGTTGATATTGCATATAAAAGATTAATTTTTAAAATTATTACTTACCTCCCTTGATTCACATTGCAAGGTTGTGGCTAACACACTAATTTTCTTCACTATTCATACTTTTTTTTTTTTTTTGTTCCTTGTTTTCGTATAACTACTTTTATCCTCCAAATAAAGGTTACATAAACTCTGGTTGTAAACGAGGTCAGATTAGTAGGCCAATATTGGATTCCCTGAACAGGATAGAATTGTTATTAGAAAGCAATATGGTATACAAAAAAAATCAAAGGGATAGATTTGTCAGTGTAGCTTTGTGATAGTATGCTCAAATTTAGAAAACAGATTTGTTTGATCAGAAACGCCAGTATGATGATAGGCTTTTAAAGAGCGTATAAATACAATTTGCAGAAAAGCAAAGGGTACCTTTGTTTTTAAAAATTAAATAACTTCAGTATAGTGACAAGATTGTAAGTAGTCTGACACCGAGTCTTCATATTCTCACTGTCCTATTATTTGGAGTAGATGTTACTCGACTTCACTAAAAGGTTAAAAGACTGCAGAATTTTGCAGCTGAAAGGGCGTGTAACTCCGTTCAAAGAACAGTTAGGCTGGCTACGTATAAATTCGAAATTAGTTTGACAGCTGAACATTTGCATACAAAGTTCTGTAAGATTTCCTTGAAACTATCGACGTTATCCTGAGATGAATCTCAGAAATTATGACGACCTACAAACAAGGATGTGGCTATCTCACGCTGGTAGAATGGTAATATCACAAGTTGCCCCTCACAATGGAATAACCGTCCTATTCAAATCAATCGAGCATTATTTTATCCTAGTTTTAAATCCCGCTTAAAAAGCCATCTTGGTTATTGCAGTACTGCATCATGCAGAGATACACCCAATTCTAAAACCACAACTGCAATTTCCAGGACTGTTAATGTTACATATTCTTCGCCTTTCAAATAACCAGTTTAATGCTGATATAATTTTAAAGCATATTTATAAACATGTATGTATGTATGTACACTGTACAGTGTTTCGGTAGTCACAAATGTAATTTCAAAACCTAAAGCTTGCACGTTCATTGATATTAAATTTGCCACTACTGCAGTTATTATTACACTAACCGGAGGTTTCCTTACAAATTCCATTACATTTCTTATATAATTCTTATACTTATTAACTTTCTTTTGTTTTATTATTTCATGGATTTATCAGTTTATCACATTTATGAACATTTTCGTGTTTCAACTTCATGATGGACTAAGTCATGGTCAATGTCTAACACTGCTTCTCGCCGATCAGCGAAGTTGCACATTTGGGTCCGGAGAAAAGTTTGATGGGAGACCATTCTGGTCTTGGAGTAGATTCGTCGCCAGGACGAAACTACCGAGATTCAGGGACGTCTCCTCTTTCCAAATATGGAATCCAAATTTGTCTCAAATAAATAAAGTTAGGATCACCTGAAGATCAGGGACCCTAGCCTTTTTTAGTTAGCCTTATAAGGCTAACTAACGAAAATATCACGACCTACCTTACCAATCGTTAGGTCAACTGTACGCCCTTGACGATTGGTTAGGTTAAGTCGTTATATTTTCGTTAGTTAGCCTTATAAAGCTAACCAAAAAAAGGCTGGGGCCCCTAATCTTCAGGAGATCCAAAAGTTACAGCTATTTAAAGTTTACCTAATCACCAGTTGGGTGCTAAACTGCAATTTAACGGGATATGTGGTTGCTGTGCGGCCCCCGGTTGAATGCCCGGTTAGGTCAACTGTACACCCTTAACGATTGGTTAGGTTAAATCGTGACTTAACTAACCAATCATCAACTACCCGAAATCCCCGAGGCGTCCCTGAATCTCGGGTAGTTTCATCCCGATCGTTAATTGGGTAGTTTCGTCCTGGCGACGAATCTACCATAAACCGACCATTCTCTGCGTCCAGATTACGTAGCGACCCGTGGTTTAGATACCAAGTAAACCTATAGAGGTTTCATCCGTCATATGACCCTATTTAGATGTTAGGAAAGAGGTTAAGCAACCTTAAATAATGTTGTTACTTAAAGATAGATTTGCTGAGTTTACTAATCATTTTGAAAAGACACGTACCAAGTTAATTCTTACTGACTAAGACTTCAGATTAATTATGGATTCCATCGTTGTACTGTTCCCAACCTGGGTTCGGGTGTTGAGGAAGCTCAAGAAGTCATAATTATTATTATTATTATTATTTTGATAAATGTTTAGAATAACTTCAAACTGTTAAATACAATATGAGCGCAAATGACAAATAAGATCCGTAAATACTAATCAAAGTTTGTGAAATTTTATTAAATTATTTTGTGGTGCCATAATAATGACCAGAATAATTCGTTTTTCGCCGAAAACTGTTATAGGGATTTTTTTTGGTTTGGCGGACTGCTTTCTCTCCACCAAATTTGCTATAGCCTATATAACAGGATATACAGTAATTATTAGGTAAAAGTTGCTTAAAATTAATCGAAACCTACGGGAAAATTATTGAATGCCTGGTTTGGTCAACTGTACGTCCTTGACGATTGGTTTGGTTAAGTAGTGATATTTTTGTTAGTTTTAACGAAAATATCACGATTTAACCTAACCAATCGTCAAGAGCGTACAGTTGACCTAACCGGACATTCAGTTAACGTAACACACAATAATTTTCCCGTAGGTTTCAGTTAATTTTAATTAACTTTTACTTATTATGTCGTGGTGTATACGCTACGGCAAATTTGGTGGAAAGATAGCATATTGGCGCTATAGCAAAGTTGGTGGAAGGATAGCATATTGGCGCTATAGCAAAGTTGGTGGAGAGATAGCAGTCCGCCAAACCGAAAAAATTCCCTTACGGTAAGCAGTTTAACACGAGTTCTGTGTGCGAAGGCTGTTCCTATACGTTTTGCGAAGCTGTTGTGAAAATTTCTGTAGACGAGGAGCAGCCTTTAAATTTTTCTGTGATCACTTGATTTTAAGTGAATTGTGCCCAAAAAAGGATAATAAAGGAAATACCTGTGGCCATTTGTGTAATTACGACAAAAACAAAAAGCTTTCTGTTGCCAAACTTCACTAACAGGCAAGTTACATGATGGAGGTTAGGTTAGGTTTGATTCAGTTCAATTTCCATAAATTATGCATTCATAGGATTCATTTTTAGGTAATCCTTTACAATTCGGTTCGAAATTAACAAAAATTAAGTAGTTTAACATTTATTAAATGTGTGTTAAATTTAAGTATTTTTTCATTAGTTTTAACGGAAATATCATGACAACCTAACTAATCGTCAAGGGCGTACAATTGACCTAACCAGGCATGATTGGTTAGATATATCAATTCATTTCACGTGTTTAATTGTGAAATTCATCCCATATGTTTGCCCTTCGCAATGTCCCGAGCTTCCCGGAGGTAACAACACGTACTCAACACAGTCTAATGCAAAGAATTAAAAAATCAACTAACCCGATCATCCAAGCTATCCATGAATCCTGCCATTTATCCTCTAAGGCCTAAGCTATGGACTTCTTGGTACGAAAACGTGTCTGTAGCTCCACTTAACTTCGACAGTGCAGTATTATTTCTAATCAATTGTATATATTTCTATCCTTAGTATATGAACTGTCATTGTATTAATATTTGTCATATGGACTATAGTCTGCCAATAAACCTTTTCATTCATATATATATATATATATATTGGAAAATGATCGAAAAACTGGTACCAAACCTCAAACTAAACCCAATTACCATCCAAACAACGCTGGAAAATAGAAAAGGCAGAATGTGTAGTGTTCCCAAATTAAAAGCCCGACAAGGATTTTTAATTTGGGAACACTACACAGCCTACAAGGAAAATAGCTTGGTTGTCAGGGGCCAAGACTTTTTAACCAGCTTCCAAAGGACCTCAGAAACGTTGCAGGGATCAAAGTTGAAGTCTTCAAGAGAAGACGATGTCTAGCTGAGGACGGTACCAGATGAGCCGGGTGTACCTGGCTATATGCTGTGGAGAGAGTAAGAAAGCAACTCGCTCCTCCACCAAGCCAGGCCTAGAGGCGGGGCCACCAGCTTGACCGTGTGAAGAGAGCAATACACGTAACTTAAACGAGGTTAACGAGGTACATGCAGTAGCTACAACAGATCGCCTGAAGATCAGGGACCCCAGCCTTAGGGTAAATTTTTACGTGTACATTATAGGCTTTGTAAATAAAAAATATGTTTTTCTGATGGTTTTTGATGCGGTTTGAACGAAGGTTAATTTCGTTCAAACATAAAAAATCAAAAACAATCGGAAAACCAGTTTTAATATATAACCTAACCTAAAATTCCAAAAGTCCTCAAACGCCTGTAATGTACTCTTGTAAAAAAAAAAACCTTCGATAGTTAGCCTTATAAGGGTAACTAACGAAGGCTGGGGGTCCTGATCTTCAGGTGATCCGCTATAACACACATTTTTGGTAAAAGTTGCTTAAAATTAATTGAAATCTACGTGAAGATTATCGAATGCCCGGTTAAGGTTAACTACGCCCTTGACGATTGGGTTAAGTCGTGATATTTTTGTTAAAACTAATGAAAATATCACGACTTAACAAATTTAACACACATTTAATGTTAAACTCGTTATTTTTTTTAAAAATAATTTCGAACCGTATTGTAAAGGATTAACCGTTTTTATATCAGAAACGCATTTCTGCTAGTTTGAATATGATAATAAAAACCTACTCTCATAGACAGAGTTCATTTCCACAACAGTTTCAGATCTTATTAAAAATTTGGACGGTGTCAAATTTTTTGAAAATTTTGTCACGTACAGTTTTTTATGCCGATTCTAAGTATGCAACTCATTTTTTTGCGGAAATAAATATTTAACATTTTATTGGCGTTTGTTTGCAGGAATAGTGCTAGCTTCTCCATACGAACTCGCAAAAAACAGTAATTTTTGTTGTTAATGTTTATTTGTTGCCTGCTTACACCTAGTTTAGTGTGATTTATTGTTGTAGTATGAGCATATGATAATGCAGTGCTGTAATCTATCTACTTTCGAGTTGCCTCCGGTCAATTGAATGCCCGTTAGGTCAACTGTACGTCCTTGACGATTGGTTACGTTAAGTCGTGATATTTTCGTTAAAACTAACGAAAATATTATGACTCAACCTAATCAATCGTCAAGGGCGTACAGTTGACCTAACCGGGCATTCAATTGACCAGAGAACATTAATAGCAACAAAAATTACTGTTTATGCGAGTCCGTATGCAGAAGCTGGCACTATTCCTGCAAACAAACGCCAATAAAATGTTAAATATTTATTTCCTCAAAAAATGAGTTGCATATTTAGAATCAGCATAAAAAACTGTACTAGTGACAACATTTTCAAAAACATTTGAGACAGTCCAAATTTTCAATAAGATCCAATTTCGATGCCCACTGGCATCCTCTTCGTGTGGATACAGAAAAACGTTTTTCTATATCCACCCGAAGAGGATGCCAGTGGGCATCGAAACTGTTGTGGAAATAAACTCTGTCTATTAGAGTGGGTTTTTATTATCATATTTTGACCTTCACGTAGAAAAAAGAAAAGTTTTTTGCAATTATAGTAGTCTGAAGTCGCGCGAGTAAATGCCATAAAACTGAAGTCATGTATAATAGTTTTGGGGCATTTGCGCAACCTCAGACTATCAGAAATGCGTCTCTGGTATAAAAATGAATCAATGAATGCATAATTTATGGAAATTGAACAGTTTGGAGTTACTCTAAACATTTACCAGTTATCACACTGAAGGTAATCCAGTATTTAGTTGATTTAACTTTGATGCTTGTTTTCGTGAATTTTTTTTAACTGAATTAACCTAAGATAGGCCGTGAAAGAGAAATTAAACAATGATAAATTTAAAGTAAATTTCAGTACACGATTCTGAGGTTTACCAAGATTAATTAACTAAAATTTCTCCTTGGACCTAACAAAAATTAAAAGAAATTGTGGGGAGTTAACCTGAAAGTTATTTGGGAGTACTTTTTCGATAATAATAAAAAATTGGGACGTCACTTAATGTTTAATTGTATATTTGTACCAAAATCTGGATCACTAACATATTGCTTTCCAAAGCATTCGGGAAGCAATATGTTAAAGTGATCCCTCCTGGGAAGCAATATGTTAAAGAGAAGTTCCTGGGAAGCAATATGTTAAAGTGATCCCAAAATCCTACTCCGGCCGGCTTCTGTCTTCAAGAGTTAGCAAAATAGCAATTAACTAACACTAAATAAGGTGATAATGGGCGATAACTAATCAATAAAAAACCTACCAAAAACAAAAACCTAGTATCGGAACGCAATTAAGTTAACGCGATGTTAGTTTATGTAACGTAGATCACCACAAACCACCAACGCAGACTAATCTCTCTTAATTCCAATACATATGTAACAAAAATAAGTTATCGAAAGCTAAATGTTAAGCAATTCATTCAAAGACAAATTATCACTAATTTACAAACGATCGTGGTTCAAAATACCTTAATCACTGTATAACCTTCATTACAGTTTATATATATTGAGAAAAATAACAGGGTTATGTCAATACACTCGTCAAATATGAAGTTCAAACTATAAAATTACACAACTCAACTTTCAAATATGTAACTCACAAACGACAGTCAAGATAAGAGATACAAAAGACGACCATTCGATATGAACTCAGAACAGCAAATGCTACAAAAACGCACAACACAATTCTGCCCTTCTGGCTTAAATATCTGCGAAGCGACTGACAAAAAAAAAAAAAAAAAAAAAAAATGCGGAAGCATGTACCTTTTTCTGCAGGAAAAAATTCTCGACAATTTTCAGCAGGGTGCCAACAGGAAATTTGGAGACAGTTTGAAATGCTGCGACCAGGAGGAGGTTACAAACTACTGCCTAAGTACTTATAAATAAACGCCAGTCTCGCATGATTACTTTAAAAAAATCCATCGTACGAATGGATGGACTTCAGGCCAACTATAAAAATCTGTACCACAAATTTAGTCTTTACAAGATACACCAGTATTGCCTTCGTTAGGCGTCCGCGGGGAGTCCCCACAAACAGGGGCCCCCAATAACGGCCGGCAAACATTCTTATATCACGGGAATTACTCCCTCAAGTAATGAAATCGTTTTGAATGTTACTTACTCTACTTTGTTTTCAGCCTGTTTCGCTACATTGTGAACTTTACTGCACACTACTCATTTAAACCGGACGACAACTGCCACCGACATTCTCAGAAATGAAGTTCATAAAAAATTATTTACGTTCTACGATGTTTCAGGGTAGGCTGTGAAATTTAGTTAATACCGCCATTGTAAAAAAAACTTAGGGAGGAAACCAAATTACTCGGACATTACTCACGATTTTGCTTCTAGAAAAAGTAGTAAGAAATGTAGAATGTAAAAAAAGTAAAAGAAAAAGTAGAAAAATGTATCAGGTCATCCCATAAGTAATGTCGTTTTTTAGATCGGAATTTGAAGGACAAAAAAAAACTCGACTGAAACTTTTTAATCTAGTATATATTTTCCATCGGAATCAATGACACTGCCAACGTCTTACAAGCTTTTCAATGCCATGTTTATAAAATTCAGCCGGTTTTGAGGCAAAAAACGTACAAAGACTGGTGTGCGGGTCATCTAAAGAAGTATACCGTTTCTCGTCAAGATAGTTTTGCACTCCTGAAGAGATGATAATCTGAAGGCGCAAGGTCTGGAGAATATGGAGGATGTGGAAGTTTTTCCCACCCAAGCTCCTCAATTTTTGCGGAAGTGATCCGAGCGGTATGAGGACGTGCGTCGTCGTGGTGGAACACGATTCCTTTCCGATAAACCAAAGGTGGTCTCTTTTCTTTTAGTGCAGTGTTCAGTCGATCCAATTGTTGACAGTAGACTTGAGCGGTGATTGTTTGGTTGTGTGGTAAGGTTTCAAAGTGTATTACACCACCTTTATCCCACCAAACACTAAGCAACACCTTCCGAGGGTGAAGATTTGGTTTTGGCTGTGGTGTCGCTGGTTCTCCGGCACAAACCCACTGTCGACGGCGCTTAACATTCTGGTACAGTATCCACTTTTCATCACCAGTCACGAAACGGTGCAAAAACGGATCTTGGAGTTCACGGGAATGAAGAGCTGTGCTAATGTTTACCCGCACCCTCAGATTGTCGACCGACAATTCATGTGGCACCCATTTTCCTAACTTAGGCACTTTCCCGAGTTGTTGCAAATGTCGATGGATGGTGGACGGGGATGAATTGAGTTTCTGGGCCAATTCTTCGACAGTTGTTGAACAGTCTTCTTCAAGTGCGGCTAACAGCAGGTCATCATCAAACTCAGCAGGGCGTCCAGAGCGTGCTGCATCTGTCAAACAGCAGTCACCATTCCTAAACTTTTGAAATCATCTTTGACATTTCCTCACATGCAGAATATCGTTGCCATAAATTTCCTGAATGTTTCGCGTTGCTTCCGTAGCACTACTCCCTTTTTTGAACTCGTAAAGCATTATATGTCTGATATGCTCTTCTGATACCGCCATGTTTAAGAGGGGGTTCACATAAAGAAAAACACGTCTTCACTGGTCAAGGTCTGTAAAGTACAGTATGTAGCGAAACACGATACATCTCTTAGATATAACCTTCGGAAAATTTATGCTTAAACCGAGTAGGACTAGTTTAAACTTAATCTATCGTAAAAAACGACATTACTTATGGGATGACCTGATAGAAGTATTGCTGATTATTTTGTGTCTGCGTTTGATTGGCTCAATCCACATAGAGAGCAGTCTGCCAGCATTTTGCATTTTCAAGGATAGAATTTTTTTTTGTTTTTTGGTTAATGAAACAAACAGTACGTCAATTATACATTTAAATATTCGTTTGTTTTATATATATATATATATATATATATATATATATATATATAATATATATATATAAATAATGTACACTATACACAAGTTGATAACGGTATATATTTCACCAATAACGTCATTAATTTTAACAATGTGAGAAGATTTAACAATAAAAATTTAGAATTGAAACTTCTTATTTTTTTTTACAACATAATACAGTAAATGCTAACAATATTTTTTTCTCTCTTCCTAAAGAAACAACAATATTGTCAACAAATTTTGACAAAATATAAATTTAGTCCTTACGGACAGATATACATCACAACAGACCTCTAACATTTAAACTCTTGTTAAATTTATCCTAAAAATAATGGTACAGAATTTGGTATGAAAATATATTCGTTTGTGAAGGGTATAAGAATAGATAAAGAAAATCGGAAAGTAGACTTAAAAATCATTAATTCTCTGAATTCCAAAGGCAAAGGCCTCTTCTTCTACTACAGACAGGAAGACGGGGAAAATATTCAACACGGGTTCTAGTAAACATCATCACAGGTGCTCAATGTGTTTTGTACATATAAATTTTATTTTATTTATTCCACAGATTAAGCAAAACATGGAAATAATTTTTTTTTTTTTTGAGCCATTATTTTATTTACAATTTGGGAGGGAGACTGAAGCTAAAAATGGTACAAATTTGTTGTGATTGTCATTGAGTAACTTTTTTCCCCCATTATAAAAAGTTAGTGAGCACAAATTTTTTTTTTGTTTTTTTTTAATCCATGACACAGGGAAGGTCAGAAGCCCTATTGTAACAAATGATCACAGCTTCAAATCAAAACACTGAATCAAAATTGCAATTTTAAAGCGTCCCTCACTCTAAGCACCTCTTGTTTCAAATATTTTTGTTTGCTCTCTCGCACTCCGTAACAACGAAAACAACAACAAACAAACACAGACGACTGACTCCTCTCGTTCGTTCCTGTAAGGCACAAAAGATTTTTATCTATTTCCGTTGTGGGTTGTTAACTTTTTCGAATTACACCTCTCAACACCAAATCTGAGATCAACTCTCTTGGATTTTTTCAATTATAGTTAAAATAAACTTGATAAAGGTTCTCAAATAATAATAATAATAATAATAATAATAATAATAATTAGTTTATTGCCTTAGGAATATTATTAAATTATATACAATTAAAACGCAGTAGAAAAATAACAAATTAAAAAGTATATTACAAACATTTTCATTAACTAAATGGAGACAGTGCTTCAGACCATAATATTTAAAAAGACGAAGTATGAAAAAGAATCTAGTCTTATTTATATATAATAATGATTTCTGGGAGAATGCCTAGGCCTTGTCTGATTAATTATAATTAGTAAGGATTTAAATAAGTTTAAAATTAAGATTAATAAAATTACTCGTGGCGATAATACAAAAGAATTTGTACTGAACTATTGGTCCAAGAAATGTAATGAAGAAATCAAATCAGGCCCAAAATATTAATAAGATTTTTATGTTTAAATATGACTAGGTACAATTAACAGAAATATTGCAAACTTGAAACAAAAAAAAATATATATATATATTTTTTTTTCAGAGTATATTAACACAAGCTATCAAAGATGATATAAAAGTAGATTAAGCATGATTACCATTGCAGTTCTGGCTTAATAACATTAACAATGCTAAGACGGTAAATATAAATAACTATGACTAACTAAACATACTAAAAGAACGGTACCTTTATTCGTCTGGAGTTCATACTTGGCATGTGGATCAAAATTAATTCCTAAAACAATGTCATAGGACAAGTTGTATTTGTAAGACCTTTGTCGCGTTACTTACCTCGTTTCAATTATTGTAAAGGTCAGAGGTAAAAACCTTATTTAAGAAAATATACTAACAAATATTTTGTTAAGAAGGCAAATGTTTATACTCGGCATGTCAGGGAAAGACATCCGTGCGCAGCGAGAGAAGATATTCGGGATAAAGTCGGCACGTTATCAGTAATATCACGCTTCCTTCACGATAATGGAGAGAGAAAAAGTGGCACAGAATTTAATCCATACTCTGACTATAATTTTACACTCATTGTCAGCCAATTGTTTTGAATGCAAACCTCATTTTCAGGTGGAATGCATCAAATTTTCTCGAGAATACGAAAACCTGAATGAAACGTGATTCACTGCTGATATGCTGACTTCGGTTTTATCCGGATCTTTCTCACCTCTCTATTAAGATTTAAACCATAAAGCAAGAAGCGTTCAAAGAACGTACTCTCGTACAGAAGGAGGCCTCTGAATGCTCAATTAGGCTCTGGAATGCAAAAGTACCTCATATGCTCTATTAACGTTTTGGTTAAATTACAATTCCAATGCCCAATTTCCGCCTGCAGAATACCAATAAACGAAGAACTTTTTGGATGCAACACTGCCCTTGACTTAAGTGAGTACGTTGGGCATTATACACGAGGAATGACCCATCCAAAATCCTGTTAAAAAAGGCTGACACAGGACTCTTTACAGGATCATCATATTATTAAACGATCGAGTGTACCAGTGACAACAGATTCTGAACTCAATTCAAGGTCATCTGTCAAATGTTAATTATTTTTAAGTAGTAATTATTACTATGATATGCACCTTGATAGTCATCTGTAATTTGTCCTTTTGCGAACTACATAAATTCATGATATGTAACACGAAAAAAGAAAAAGAAAGCCGCAACTAATGTATAAAAATAAGCTCGGTTAAAAGAAGATTCTCTAATGTGGAAAACGCAACAGTTAAAATAATACCCGAATAAGTAAAGCTGCCAACCAAAAATGGCTTTTATCAGTTTCACTACGTGATATTCATCCTCAAAAAGGATCTATTCCAACTGTATTCATTTAAATAGCGAGTGTAAAAATTATATATTTAAAAAAAATAGAAAAACTATTTAAAGTATTGTTTTTGAAAGGAAGAACTATTAAGACTACGGGCTACAATCCTCCGGCTGGGACCCACAAAGTTTTAGATTGTTCCGTATCCACGATGGTTTTTACCTGGGTGCAGATGTAAGCCATATTCACACCAGCGGTGATCTCGGCTAAATGCGAAAGGAAAAGGGGAAAAACGTATCAAAACGTACTCCAAATATACGAAGATGAAGTCTCATACGATATAATCAGACCTAGGTTAATACTTCAACTAAGGAGTAAACGTTGAGTATCAAAGAGCAAAACGAAATTACCAACACTTACAGGAAACCAAATGTTTGTACTCCTGATCGATCTTGTTTGTAATATCGAACATCTCTTTCGCTTCTTTTTGAGACAGTCTTTCGTTGGTGGAAAAATGAGCATCGCTGATGTCTCTGATGTGTTTGTGATGTTTGAACTTCAGCACGAGCACGATCGGGTAGATGTTGTGGCGATGCATACGCTCTACTGATCCAAGACTTATGTCCAGAATCCCGTGACAACTCTGTATGCATTAAAACACATTCATTAGCGGATGTACGTAGAGGCCAAAAAGGCCTAGGCCGGTTTCGTGTATTCAGAAGTAAACCTCGTCAGTGAATCAAGGGAGAAAACGAGAAGACGAAAATATATACAACGGAACAGAGAAGTAAAAAAGATTAGCACGTGATTAACAAGCGTTAATTAAAGGCAAAAGACATTTTAACAGGATACTGTTAATTTTATACATTTCCGCACTGTTACCGAAATTATTTTTAAAATGGATGAATGCACATTCTAGAATATTCCTTTCAATTATATCTGTGTTTTTAACGAGCGCTTTAGAACTATCCCACTTGATACTATGATTACATCTGTGCATATGGTTAAACAATGCATTAGAATTATTTGCTGTTTTACACGCATATTTATGCTGTTTTACCTTGATATCTAAAGTTTTTCCCGTTTGACCTATATGTACTGAGTTACATGGTGATCGAATACACACAGCCAACTGCATTATTCGAGCTATTCTTTATTTGGCGAGATTTAACAGTATTATTATACTTAAAGACTACGCTGATACCAATTGCTTGAGTAAAGTCGGAAGATATTTAAAATTTACATGGTAAGGTAGGCTAAGGATATTTTTACGCTCAAATTCCTTTACAGTTACACTATTATAATAACTATTCTTAGTTTTCCTAAGGCAGTTATCTAGAAATGAAATAGGATAACGTAATTTAGTACCAATATTCATTATATTGCATAACTCGGAATCTAAAAAATCAGGACTGACAACTCTCAATGCTCTAGGAAACATAGCAGAGAAAATAGATTTTATCGAGGGAATAAAAATGCTCATAAGAGTTATTATGAGTAGGCTTACGAAAAACTTCAAATTTGAACTGATTCAAGCACCTCCGAATTTTTAAATCCAGAAAAGATAAGCATCCATCATTTTCTTTTTCAACAGTGAACTTAATAGATGGGACTAAATTGTTGAGCCTACCAAGAAATAATTCGATGTTTTATTTTCAACATACTATTACAGTGTGTTCAAATTGTTCACTCTGAACTCACTGCGGGGGCATTTGAAGACTGTTGTCTACGCAAACAAACGAAGAACAACTGAGAATTTGAAAACTAAGGTAAGACTGGAATTGCAGTAAATTTCTGCTGAAACAATCAAAAGTGTTCAGAGAGGTTGCCAGTTACGAGTAATGAAGTGTCTTTAAGTTGAGGGTCAACAATTTTAACACCCTCTGTAATAGTATGTTGAAAATGAAACTTTGTCAGTTATATTGCTCTTTCCACATATTTCCAATGTCTCTACACATATGAAACACCCTGCACACACACTCGCGTTAAGGTAGGAGGGGGATTCTATTAAAAGGTATAGAAAATGCACTTTCTTACCGTATAAAACTATTCTTTTTTCGAATTTTATCCGCGTTACTATTTTAATTAAAAAACTCAAAATCAAATTACTACTACTTCATGCTACCTCGAGTTTTTACACACTCAGTTATTTGATTTAGGTTAGGTTTAACCTAACCTAAATCAAATAACTGAGTGTGTAAAAACATCTACAGGACAGTAGTAGCAATTTTGCGAGGAGACGCTAAGTGATACAGATGATAGCACAAAAAAAAACCCAATATATATCCAGCATATACTGTACGTTAACCTTGGTTTTTGCTTCCGCAAAATTGATGTGGAATTGTCAACTGCAGCTTTGTCATAATTATTTTGCTTTCGGAAGTGAGAAAATCCACGCTAATTTAATAAGCTTTCTCTAAAATAACTGAACGAAAGGGTTGGGGTAGAATCCGATCTGCAAAGCCTACACACCCTGCGAATGGTGATATACACACACACACACACCGATGTTTACCTTGGTTTTGATTCCGCCCAAATTGTTCATTCTGACGAAGGTCAAACTTGATGCTTCACTTTAGATCAACAGCTTAACGTGGAATCCGAACCACGACCCACCACGGGTGGACAGAAATTACAAAGTCCTTGCCCGGACTCGATCTCACGACCTCCCGATCAGCAGACCAGCGTCTTAACCACTAGACCACCCAGGGTACCCATTTATCTGCCTATTTTTTCTGGAGGGATAAACAACTAGGTAAGATGCGCGCCGCATGCTTTCGCCAGGAATCGAAACCGGGGCCGGTGGATTCGTAGTCAGTGATGCTAACCACTACACACACACACACACACACACACACACATACACACGTACACACAGATCAAAATACTAAGTAAAAATAAACGAGTGGTAATTACTTTATCGCATATTTCTTTAACTTGAGATATGAGCGTGGCCTCCAAGTGATTTCCTCTCCTACGATAGTCCACCACTATGCCGTTTTGAACACCGGCTTCGAGTTCCGCTTGTGGGCAATATTTGATCTCTGGAATGCATCGTGTGAATTCGTGTGGGAAATCGTGCACCAATTTTTCACACACCAGTTCCCACAAAGGGCCAACCATGACCACTGGTCGACGCACGAGATCTGGAAAGTATTTAAAAACACTTTTGAAACGAGACTGCCACTCTCATTTCTCTCACGTTCCGAACGTTCTAATCAAATACTGAACTAATTAAATTATAATAATAATAATAATAATAATAATAATAATAATATCCAGAAGCTCGTTTCCCTACTGCGTGGGGGAGACTGTGCACCAAGGGTCACCTGAGTCCGAGGAGAAACAGGGTAAGTGGCCGGCTCAACTCCAGCCGATGCCAGTGGCCTGGAACGAACCAAAGCCTCACTGCTCAGTCCGCCACCAGTTTCTACTGAGGTAACGGGGGGTTCACAATAAAAAAAATAATAATTACGGGATGATGAGGGATTGGGGGATACGAGACGTGGGATGTTACTTTTACGAGGGAATGAATGAAAGAAAGAAAACGATGTAATCTCATTCGATGCCATTCCCATCCGCGCCCAAGAGTGTAAAAGTAAGAATTTCAAAGGAGGGCATTTTCAAATCGGTCTATTCCCGCTTCATGTAATTTTCATTCTCATCCACGACTTCCCCACTTTGATCCGGGTGAGGTTAAGTTTGGTTAAGTTAGGTTAGGTTAGGTTAAGTTTGGTTGGGTTAGATTAGGAAATATTAGCCATTGCCATTTGGCACCTTTTCCGCGAGTGAGACTGTTTCCGAAATCGAGAAACTTCTTTCAGTCGAATACAGATTTTTTACTTTTGTGCATTTTCATTGGCGGACCGGGAATAGGAATGACATTGAGTGGAAAGTAATGAAGAAGACCCGAACGAAGAAGCGGGGAAAAAGGTAAATAAAATAAAATAAAATAAAATAAATAAATGAATGGAAATGTGTTTTAAACTAAATTCGCGTGTCCCTTACAATCGAGTCGTTCTACCCTGAGGTACGACAGTGGGATGGGTTCGTCGGGAAGGGGCGTGGCTTCGGCGTACGCATTCAAAGAGGCGTCCGAATAACTCGCCAATTCCTTCGAGTCTCGTGATGACGATCTGGAATGCTTTTTCCGTCGAAAGAACGACCTTCGCGCGCTGGTCGATCCTCGCCGTGTGCTGTCCATGGGCAATTCACCCACGTTGCGCTGAGACATCATTTCCTCCTCCACTCTACAAGATCAGAGTGAGGTAAATAAAGGAAAACTTAGTTTTATTGAGATCGTTTCTAATATCGCTTTTACTTTGGTATAATAAAGGTAAAAAGTAACATCCGGGAAGCTCATTTCTCCACTACGGGGTTGGGGGTGGGGGGAAGGAGTGTGCCTCAGAGGTCACCTTTAGCCCGAGCATTGGCAGGGTAAGCGGCCAACTCAACCCGACCCAGAAGCCAGCAGGCGGGAGCGAACCAGAACCTCACCGCTCCGAGTCCGCCACCGCAACCACTGAGATACCGGGCGCTCTCCTTGCTATGATGCTTCCCATAAAACTGGATTCGAGTAACGACGACTGAGACTAAATTTCGACAATTAAAGCATTTCTCTGTGCATTCTTTGGTGAGGTAGTGGTTCGGACCCCACGTCAAGCTGTAGGTTCTCTCTGTCATGTGATCTTATATTGAAAAGGAGGTCAAGCAACCCGAAAATATCACAAAATTTAACAAAATAGAAATAAACTACAAAATTGAATTAAATTAACATTTCTTACTTATCCTTGCTGGGTATGGTGCCCCAAACTCTCTTGTGCCCATCTTCGTTCACTAACCATGCCCGCCACTGCCCGAGCATGTTGTTAAAGAGGGTATTGTCAACGTAAAGAATATCATCCTTCTGGAAGCGCAATTCCGTGGGGTCACTCTGTTCCAACTTACTGAAAAGCGCTCTCACGTAAAAACAATCGCCGGGTTGGTCTTTGATTTCAGAGTAAGCTGTAATCAAACATTCATCACTATCATAATGAGTCAATACCTTCTCGATATCATCATCATCATCATTATTTTCAAGAATAGACTTTCATTCTGCACTAAAACGATACGGTACTCACTCTGATAATCCCACTTGACGAGCATATTAACATTCTCTGCGGGTTTTGAAAGTTCGCAAGCGGCCTGTTCGGCGGTGGCATGCCTCAAGTCGACACCATTGAATTCAAGTATTCGATCCCCGATGCGAAGATCGGATTTGGCGGCAGGAGAATCCGGCAGGACGGAATGAATAAATATGCCCAGCGCGTTTCCACCTACCATCTGAATGCCCAAATTGTGACATTTGTTCATTTCGATATAGACATGGCGCGGCTCCGAGGAGTTGGAAGGCTTGCTGCTCTTCGAGTCAGAGTTACTCGAAACGTCGCTGTTGTTGCTCCGCCTGAATAAGGAGGGAGGGAAGGGGAAGGTTAATGAAAATGTGACAGGAGTAAATTAAAGAAATATAATTAGAGGTGAAGTACTACTGCTACTTTTTCTTCCACTGCGCTAACCACAGAGGGAATAATTGATATTGCCAATATGAAACATAAAATGATTTTCTTTAGATTGATCAAAATGTGCAAAGCTTGAAATGAGTCTAGAAGAATTTGAGGTAAATCATGACAACTGTTATCCAATGATCAGGTAGTGAAGGAAGAAGGCCAACCAAAGCACACAGTCTGAAGAGTTAAAACCTACTAGAACAACTAAGAATCACCCGCAAGAACTCAAAATTATATGATGAATTAAAATTCGGTTGAAGAAGCAAAACAACTGAAGAATCGAAACTTCTCCGAATTGAAGTCACCTGAAGAATCGAAACTTCTCCGAATTGAAGTCACCTGAAGGATCAAAACTTACCTGGAGAAGGTATCTTGTCTTTTGAGGACGTTGAGGATGTGAGTGGCTTGTGGGCGAGTCAACGTGGATCTGGCACTTGGGGGAAGCGAGTGTTCTAGTGTGTCCCTGGGGTCCAAGGGAGCTCGGAGGGTGGAGTTGCTCGAAGGCGGAAGATTCTCATCCTCATCCTCCCCTCCAATGGGAGAAGTTCGTGAAGTTTTTGGAGAGTTTTGAGGAGTGGGAGTCCCAGATCGTGAGCCCATCACAATACTCCCTCCGCTGCTGCTTTCGTCCCATCCCTCGGCTTCGTGATATTCTACGAATCAGGAAATATTATGATGAAACGCGCTGAACTAACAATACAATCGAATCAGGCGAGTTTGTCTAAAACAATTCGTCTAAAATACAATTTGTCTAAATCAATTTGTCTAAAACAATTTGTCTAAACAATTTGTCTAAAATAGTTTGTCTAAAATAGTTTGTCTAAAATCAATTTGTCTAATAACAATTTGTCTAAAATACAATTTGTCTAAACAAACAATTTAATATAATATGGCATACAAATTGTTGCCTGATGTACAATGCTATTTATTACTTGCCACGCCCCATCTTAAAAGGTTACCTCTTGTGCGGAATAGTACATCGAAATCAGTTATCCCGGAACCCATAACCCGGTTAGGTTAGGTTAGGTTAGGTATATTATGAAATAAAATCAACCCATTTTCAATCTTTTCATCCTCACTCCAAATTTATCAAGCAGACAAATGCATCTCTAGTTATCTTCAGTTATTAGTCAAATTGTATTTTAGACAAATTATTTTTAGACAAACTATTTTAGACAAACTATTTCGCGATGTACTATTCCGCACAAGAGGTAACCTTTTAAGATGGGGCGTGGCAAGTAATAAATAGCATTGTACATCAGGCAACAATTTGTATGCCATATTATATTAAATTGTTTGTTTAGACAAATTGTATTTTAGACAAATTATTTTTAGACAAATTGTATTTTAGACAAATTGATTTTAGATAAATTGTTTTAGACAAATTGATTTAGACAAATTGTATTTTAGACGAATTGTTTTAGACAAATTCTCCTAGACGCCAATACAATAGCCACAAACTGCCGTTTTTAACTACAAAGTGATTAAATTTAAAACAAAAACTCTGCAACATGAGCGTCTCGTTGCTCGATCGGTTAGGGCACCACCCAGCAGTGTTGAGACTCCGCTGAGTCGTGGGTTCGAACCCTAGTGCCCACACTTTCTTGGAGGATATGGGACATGGATACTACCTTATGTTACCTTTAGTTCCATACAATATCCCATACAACTAAAAGAATTAAAAGATAGCATTGTTGTGCCGCTAACAAAGATTTTTAATGCGTCTATTTCTGAGGGGTGCGTACCAGATAATTTCAAGTTAGCAAACGTAACACCTATCTTTAAAAAGGCGATAAAGGTGCGGCGGGAAATTATAGGCCAATCAGTTTAACGTCTGTTGTAGGTAAGCTACTGGAATCAATAATTAGGGATCGTATAGTCGAACACTTAGAAGTGCATAATCTGGTTAGAAATACGCAGCACGGTTTTAGGCGAAACAAATCTTGCTTAACTAATCTTTTAGAATTTTTCCAAAGCGTGGTTAACGTTTACGATAGACATCGGGCGGTTGATGTAGTGTATTTAGATTTTCAAAAAGCGTTTGACACCGTGCCGCACAAAAGACTGATTGAAAAAACTAAGGCTCATGGAATCAGGGGTGTAGTAATAAATTGGCTAGAAGAATGGTTGCGAGGCAGGAAACAGAGGGTGGTCGTTGATGGAGCGGAGTCGTGTTGGGTTAATGTAGCGAGTGGCGTTCCTCAGGGTTCTGTATTGGGCCCCTTGCTTTTTCTTATATATATTAACGATTTAGATGTCGGCCTAGTCAGTACAGTTTCAAAGTTTGCGGATGACACGAAGCTGGGTGGTAGGGCGATTAATGACGAAGATAGAGGTAAAATTCAGGAAGATCTGAATAAAATCGTTGATTGGTCAGTCACATGGCAAATGAGATTTAACGTGGATAAGTGCAAAATTATGCATATAGGTTCGCGTAACGGTAATTTTGCGTATAGTATGTCAGGGAAAGATTTAACAAGCGTAGAGCAGGAAAAAGATTTAGGAATTATAGTCACTGGTGATTTAAAAGTAGCGAAACAAAGTACAGCGGCGGTCAATAAGGCGAACAAAGTGTTAGGTTTTATAGCTCGTAATTTTGAGTACAAATCGCGCGATATTATAGTTCCTCTTTATAAATCATTAGTTAGACCCCATTTGGAGTACGAGGTCCAATTTTGGAATCCGCATATGCG
Organism: Bathynomus jamesi; assembly: GCA_023014485.1. Classification (NCBI taxonomy): domain Eukaryota; kingdom Metazoa; phylum Arthropoda; class Malacostraca; order Isopoda; family Cirolanidae; genus Bathynomus; species Bathynomus jamesi. The sequence continues at coordinate 548,182 of JAJOZX010002307.1, read as the reverse complement.
CAAAGATATAGACAAAATCGAAAGAGTTCAAAGACGAGCAACTAAGATGATTCCGTCTCTTAGGTCAAAGTCGTACGAGGATAGGCTTAAAGAGTTAAAATTGACTACACTCGAGACTAGGAGGTTAAGGGGTGACCTAATCCAGGTTTTCAAAATTATGAATGGGTTTGATAACGTAGATAGAGATAGCTTTTTCGAAATATCTCAATATAATAGGACTAGAAATAACGGGTGTAAGTTGACAAGTAGAAGGTTCGAGACAGCAGTTGCGAAAAACTTTTTACGCATAGAATAGTAAATAGCTGGAATAGTTTGCCGGTAGAAGTAATTAGTAGCACGTCTATAAACATGTTTAAGAATCGATTGGACGCGCATGTTGATAGAAAGGGTATAGTTTAAGGTAGTAAAATTAAGGCTTTGTGGGGATAGATCCCACAGCTCAACACAAGTGTTGTGGGATATAGGGAGGCAGCGTCTTGGGTTAGGGGATACTCTCTGTCCTTACACACCCATTTAAAGAGATTCCTCTGCCGAGCGGTGCCCCCCATAGTACTGTGAGGTATTGAAAAACTCATGATCTTCACTTGCCCCACAAACACCTTTAAATGGGAGACCCATAATGGGTGCACACACATTTCTACATTACTGTACAGTCTTTACAGCCACACCTACACTTTTCCTCGTAAGTGTATATATTGTAATGTATATGGTTGTAAATTTGACTTGGTCCGCAATCGATATGAACGGTGACTTGATGGATACCGTATTGAAATTGACTGGATTCTTTGGATCTGATATATTTGCATGTCCGTTATATAATAGATATAGAGTGTAACATATTTGTGGATAGTAATCTATTATGACTTGATCCTCTGGATCGAGAGATTCTATCTTTAGTTTTAAATCGATAATTAATTATTTTTAAATTGATAATGTATATGGTTGTAAATTTTGACTTGGTCCGCAATCGATATGGACCGTGACTTGATGGATACCGTAATGAAATTGACTGGATTCTTTGGATCTGATATATTTGCATGTCCGTTATAAATAGATATAGAATGTAACATATTTGTGGATAGTAGTCTATTATGACTTGCTCCTCTGGACCGAGAGATTCTATCTTTAGTTTTAAACCGATAATTAATTATTTTTAAATTGATAATTATTTAGTTTCGTAAAAATTGGTCGTTGCCAATTTACCGGCAGTTTTTAAATAAGTTTCTTATGTTCTTGTGGTTCGGAACCCACGTAAAATTGTAGGTCCCCTCCGCCACCACGGGGACATACACAATACACGATTACGAACACAGTTAGGTAGACCAGCCATGAGTGGATCCTAGGGTCTTTGTTGGTCTGAAACATTATAACATTATAACATAACATATTTCATAAATGTAAAACCAAACAAAATCGTAAACTTTGCAACTAGAACCGAAAAATCACTCACTTTCGGGATTATACTGAACGAGCATCGTAACAGAGCTTCCGCACTGCGACAACACAGTCGTGGCCAGCTGTTTGGTCGCTGATCTCATGTTGATCCCACACACCTCCAGCAGTTGGTCCCCGACACACAAACCCACCTGAAGTTGGTTTAAAATGGTTTGAAACCTACGACGAATTTGTTTGAAGATAAAATACAAATATGTCGTTCGTATTGAGAAAATGAGTGTAGTTTCAATATAACTCTAAGAAAGAGTTGATAAGTGTAGTGGAGTAAAAGAAGGGTTTTGAGAAGAGTGGATGGAAGCTTTGGTTTCGTCTGACCCGTCTGTATGAGTATATTTTCCTTTTACAGAGGAAAAGCAAGGATAGATCAATTCAATTCAAACTAAAACAAATAGTAAATGACTGAAATCGAATGCTTCTTTCCAGTCTGGAATTAAAGCGAGTGTTGAGTTCTTCGATGCTGTATATGTTACTATTACTACTACTATTACCATTACTACTAGTGATACCATTATATTACTAATGAATAGAATTACCTGCTCAGCAATGGAGTTCACAGTGACCGAAGATACATAAACGCCTCCATTTTCTAGACACCTAATTTGAATGCCGAGGGGGTCTGATTCTTTCTCGATGTAAATGTTACGGATGTCACCGGACTGGACTCTGCAAGATTAATCGGTTAATAGACAGCCAGCCAGACAGACAAAGACAAACCAAATATATTATGTAAGTGGCTTACTTCTTCTGCAGAGGGAATGCTAAGTGCTGATTATGGACAGAGTGTGAGATCTGAGTGATGGAGTAACTGGCAGGCATAGGACTCTCTCTTTCCGGGTTTCTCTCGCTCCTTTCACACCCACGCTCCATCAGCCCACTCCGCCCACTGCCCCCGCTCTTGCTCGTCCCGATACTCGAGTTGCTGGGGATCCTGCAATGAAAACGAGAGGACAACGACCATTGAAAAGACTCCATCCGAAACTTAAAACGGACGCTCAGTAAAAAAGATACATACACTCTCGATGGTTATTCAAATACAAAGTTGTCATCTGCCTAGAACCGTCTTTCTACCAAGATTTACCATCTGCTTTTCTCACCTGATCCTCTCTTCGTCCTTCTTGCGTGGAATTGTGGCGACGGACCGTTGGTATTCGGGGTAGGAGGGCGGCCCCGTGTGCGAATGGGTGGGAGGCTCGTCTGAGGAGGCGCGGAGCCCGTGGAGGTGGTGGGGGTGGATGGTTCTCTTCAGGCCCCCCCCACTGTCGATGGAGGGGGAGGCCGAGTAGTAAAAACCCCCTCCGCCCGTTAACATTAACCCGCATGTAGTTGGGGAAGACGATATTTGGTTCTCGTAGTAGTTCCGAATGTCTCGGGGGTCCCGATCTGGCCCCGGGGAGGACAGGATGGAGTCCCCGCTTCGGGAAGGGGACAAGAAATTGGGAGAACCCCCAAAAATGGGGAGTGAGGGAGGGGTGGAGTAACTGGGGGAGGAGTAAGAAGATAGGGCATTATGGACCGTATGTGGGTGGTTGTGTGGGTGGAAGGCGAGAGGAGAGTAGGGTGTGAAAGCGGGAGGTACCCTCAGTGCCCCACTGGGGGGAGAATAAAGCCCCGAGTGGGAGTTGGGGATGCGGGAATTGGAGGGAATCCGCTCCCCTATGTGGTGCAAAGGGGAGGACCTGGACATGTACACTGGAGGGAGGCTGGAAGGCTGATGGTGGAGGGAACTGCTCTCAGAGTCGCTCGGAGGGTACTTGACGCGATTCTTCTTAACGTAATACTCCAATTCCTCTTTCCCGACATTCCCCGACCGAACCGAGAAGTCCAGGGAGGTGTCCGGGGAGCTGTGATGTTCCTGATGTTCCTTCTCGCTGTCATCCTTATGTTCTACGGAACCGATGCGCGAGGACAAGCTAGAATAGATCTGCTGACTAGGATACGAACTAGTTGGTGGCTGAGTGGTATAACTCGTGGTTGACATGTGAGGCGTGGAGTAATGTTCGTTGATTTTATAAGGCCCCGAAAGATCCGTATTCTCTATGCTCTTATAAACGCTGAATCCGTGTGACCTTGGACTGACTACGGTTCCTCTAGGAGTGCCGCAATTGCTGGTTCTGAGACTAGAATTGCTGTTATTGCTGTGATGCTTCGCCTGATAAGAGTCGTAAGATTTGGGATCTGATGGGCAATCGCAGTTGGAGGAAGAGGGCGGGAGGTACATGGATAACGGGGGCCTCTCCTTGCGGGGTTGCGTGGGTTTAATGTACCCATATTAATGTCGCTGACCCATATTAATGTCGCTGAGAGTGATCACCCCTCCCCTGTATTTGGGCCACGTCCCGCCTGACTTCTCTTTCTCTTTCTTTTTGGAACGTTTGGTGGTGCCAGAAGACGAACTGGCACTCTTGTACTGGTAACTGTCGAGAACAGAATCGAGTTGGGCGATCGCGTTCTCTCTCTCCTGGTCGATGCTAAGTGTGTGCCCCTTCTTCTTGTCTTCCTTCTCCCGGCTCTCACTCCGACCGTCGCCTCTCTCTTTGCTGTGACGGCGCGGTTTCACGATGTTCTTGAACTGGCCCCAAGGACCCCCGGTCGAACCCTTTTCTTCCGTGGGTTTCGTCACGTTGTAGACGACCCGTTCGCTGCTCCCCAACCGACGCTCTTCGCCTCCTCGCGTCAATTTAAGACCCAAATCGCGGTTCCCTCTGCCCGGGCTCACCGAGTACCCATCCTTCGAGGGCGAGGTAGAGGTCATGGCCATTTTATCGTCCTCAGTCATATTGTGGCCACTCGAGGAGGAACTTAATGGCGCTGATAGAGATGACGAACCGACGGACTTCAACGTCGTCAACTGCAAAATCTCTCCGCCCGAATCCAACAGTGACTGCGCCTCCTCGCACGAAACAGAACTTTCAACCGGTTTTCCATTTACCTGAAAAGCAGCGAGTCATCGAGTACTCAATAAATAACATTATTCTTAATCTCCTCCGCAATGATCCAAAAAAAAAGGTCATATGATGGAGGGGACCTACGGCTCTACGTACGAAGTGAACCATGGATCGGTAAATTATCTGAACGTAGAGGACGGTTGACATCTATCCAGCTACTGAACAGACCCAAAGTCGCTTAACCTCGCTGATCTACCGGGAAGCGTTTTTGCGACGTAGCCCCAATAGAGTACTCAAATAATTTCAAATTATTTCTACGTTTAAAATATCAACAAAAAATACGTAAGCCTCAATATAACTTTATTAAATGTATTAAAACGCTATTACAACTGATAAATGCGCCATGTTGACGACGTAGCTTCTTCTTTGCCCGGTTAGGTCAACTGTACGCCCTTGAAGATTGGTTAGGTTAAATCGTGATATTTTCGTTAGCTTAAACGAAAATATCACGACTTAACCTAAACAATCGTCAAGGGCGTACACCGTACAGTTGACCTAACCGGGCAAAGAAGCAGCTACGTCGTCGTCATGGTACATCACGTGCCTTATTTGCCAGCTATATTCACGAATTCTTATGGAGAAATAAATATAAAACTAACTTATTTGTGCATCTGATTATATCCATTAATGACATTTATCAGTTCTAATATCGTTTTAATACTTTTAATAATAATAATAATAATATAATAATAATAATAATAATAATAACAATAATAATAAAGTTATAATTTCCAACGCTAATGTATACGTATACCATAATGAACTACTGGGCTATCATCACTCCACTTCCAACTGCTCAGTGAATGAAAGATTACTCTATTGGACTGACAATTATTACTGCCTAAAATATTCAACCACAAACAGCTGAATACGACAAATAAAAGGTACGTACAAAAATAATTTGACTATTCCTCAAATGGCATTTGAAATGGAGAAGTGTGAGTTAATGGATTCGAACCCTCGTCACTTATTTCCAAAGTTGACGACGCACTTATTGACCACGCCATCCTAGATCCCCACACTTATCCGTTCAGGCGAGGCTGCTTGACCATACTCCCGGAATTCCTTCCCTCGCCTTTATAAATTACAAATCCATAAAATGCAAAATGCAATAACCGCATTGTATATGAAGTTTAAAAAAACAACTTACATTAAGAACTCTGTCCCCAATGGCCAAATTTCCTTCCCTCGCAGCAGGGCTTCCCGGCAAGATATTGGCGATGTAAATGCCCGTTTGTAAGATAAGTCCGTGATGAGCGGGGTTCGGGCAGTGGAGATGAGTGGTGTGGAGTGTTCTACCGCCGCTTCTACGACGCCTCACGGTGACTTGAACCCAACCGCCGCATTTGAGAATAGCGTGGTAAATACTATTCTGATTCGCCGCTTGGCATTCGAATCCATTGATCCGAATGAGTTGGTCGTGCAACCTAGAGTCCAAAAGAACCAATTTAATTAGAATTTCCTCCCCTGGAATCCGGATCAAAGAGGGGACCATGGGGAAGCCTACCCAATAGGGTGTCAATTTTGTCAACTTTTTTCAAATCAATGTTGGTAGTGAAAATATAGTCTTTTCATGTCAAAACTTGAAATTGGCCAACCAAAATGAAATAAAATAACCCTTACCTACATCAATTTTACCTTAAAGTTTCAGAAATTGACTCTTTTACTAAATAATAGGACATAAATTAATTAACTACTCATCTGTCACAGAATTATCCCACTGATCGCATATGAAGTGTTTTCAAGGTCATATAGTTGTTGTACAATGTACAAGTCACAACATGAATAGAACTGTCCCTCACTCTCAGTCCTCAGTTGCCTCTTAGATGTCATAGACGGTGGTTTGCTGTTATTGCTCTTGTACCTACTTCATAGTTATTCTACTAGACCAGAGCTTTCCAAACTTTTCACGTTGGCGACACACTATTTAAGCATAAAAATTTTCACGACACATTAATTTATTTTTGTTATCAAATATCAAATATCAGATAATTTTTCAGTAGGTGGTTTATCTTGCAGCCGATTTTGTTGATAGAAAAATCAAAATTTTCAAAATACAAAAAACACTAATGTGTCGCGACACAGTTTGGAAAGCTCTGTACTAGACGAATACTACAGTTTAACTGTAAGTATGGATTATTGATTATTACAATTATTTATTATCATCATATTCTTCTGTCTAATTATGTTGTAATCCCATGAAATATTTTTTATTGAATTTTAGAACATCGAATGACTAAACTTTGAAACATCGAAATTGATATAAAATACTTAAATGTTTTTCTTTCTTTTCAGATATTCCTAAGATGCCAAAATTGAAGACAAGAGGTCAGTCGTCATGCAACTTGAGCCTGTTAGTCGGTACAGGCAAGGAGCTTCCCGTATCAGAACTACCAACAGTGCGAGACATGCTGAGACTAGGGTTACTCCTTCGTGAACAAAATACAAAGGATAGAAGGAACTACACAGAGAAAGAGCTCGTAAGGGACATGATTCCCCCTCTTCTGCATCAGTGGAAAAAAGCTAATGTGTTATTCAAACCACCTGTACTCAATCAGTATAGAACTGTTGAGCTAAAATTAACAAAGCTGTGACACAAAGCAGTTGAGACATCACTTGGTAAAGGAAAACTAGCAAAGAAAAATAAATTTCTGCACACACTTGATACTCTTCTTGACATTTTTAACTGCCAGTGTCCCATAGAGTTGTGTTCTGAAGCCAATTGTTCTCCCTCATGCAGAAGAGAACCTCACCCTCACATTGATTGTCGCTGTCCTCGTGAGAAGAAGATCCCTGTTTTGGAGCTGGCTTTCATAAAGGCGCAGAGAACAAAGGCAGGAGGCCAAGGAAGTATGGAGATTGGTTCGGCAGATTATTCAGAAACCAAAAAACAGATTGTTATTGCTAAGAAAAAAGAGAAAATCCGAGAGAGGGAAGAAAAAGAAGAGGGAAGAAGCCACCCAAAGAGATGAAGAGCTCTATCAAGAGGTTTCTCACTTCTTTGAAAGCTCTTCAGATGAACAGAAAGAAGCAACATCAGATGATAGCTCCAAAATGCCATCTGAAACTTCGCCCAAGAGAATGAAATACAACACTAAAGACATCTCAAACATTGCCCTTGCCAGTATTCGCCACCATACGGGGCTACGAGAGACTGCAGAGATTGCACTGCCGCTTGGATAGATGCAGGCCTCATCAGCCGAGAGGATACATCCTTAGTGATAGATCATATAGATAAGAAGAGCACAAGAAAAAAATAATGAAGGAAATATCTGATCAGCATGAAAAAGATTTGAAGGAGGAAGGTCTCTCTTGCCTTTTGTTTGATGGAAGAAGAGATGACACAAAAGTTCTCCTAGAGGTAGAGGGAATGGACAGAAAGTTTCCCGGTCTCATCAAAGAAGAACACTACTTGTGTGTTTCCGAACCTGGTGGCCGCTATTTGCTTCACTTTATTCCTAAAGCAGAAGTAGAAGGCAAGAAACATGCAGAGGCAATTGCTGATCAAATAATATGTTGGCTTCAAGAAAGAAGACTTGACAGTTCACTGCAGGCCGTTGGTGGAGACTCAACTGCGGTGAACACTGGATGGCAGGGCGATGTTATGGCGCATTTAGAGAAAAAACTTGGAAGAAGGCTTGTTTGGATTGTATGTGATTTGCACACAGGGAACTACCTCTTCGTCGTCTCATCCAGGAACTTGATGGTCCTACAAAGAGCAACAACAAGCGGTCAGGCCCCCTTGGCAACATGCTAGATGAAGCAACGGAATTAGAAATAAATACAAAATTTCCAAAGGTCGAAGTAGGCCCTCCCCTTCCAGTGTTGTCTGAAGAAGTTATCAAAGACCTCAGCACGGATCAATCTTACGCTTATCGTATTGTTCAAGCAATCAGATCAGGAGAGTTGCCTCAAAATCTGGCTCTCTTGGAGATTGGACCCGTACGTCACAGTCGTTGGTTAACTTCAGCGATTCGTTTCTGCAGGATTTGGGTTTCCAAACATGCGCTGAAGGGCAAAATGCTACAGAATTTGATGTTGATTGTTGAATTTATTACTGGGTTTTAGCTTCCTCACTGGTTCAATGTAAAACTTAATTCAATGTGGATGGAGGGGCCCAACCACATCCTGTTTCAATTACAGCTACTGAGAACCCAAAGGAAAGTAGTGGTGGACATCGTGTTACCTGTGGTGAGAAGGTCCGCTTGGTATGCTAGGCCAGAGGCAGTTTTGCGAGCAATACTCTGCAGCCAATGTACCAAAGAGCGAACTGAGGCTGTGGAAATCATTCTAAAGCTTAGAGGAACATCACTAGATGATGACCAGCTGGGAGACTGCTCTGTTCAGACAAGGAAGGTACCTCCGATAAACGTCAATGCCACGAAATTGTCAGAATTAGTTAACTTGAGTTCGGAAGTTTTGGAGCCACCACTGACAGCATGTATAACAAACAAAGATTTAACACAACTTAAAGAGGCCCCAATGCAAGTGCCAAAGTGGCCTTCTCACACTCAGAGTGTGGAGAGATGTGTGAAAATGGTCACAGAAGCAGCTAGTTAAGTTTACAGTCACGAGAGGCGAGAAGGCTACATCAAAGCGCAAGTAGCAAGCCGAATGCTGATGTCAAGGAACCGCAGCAAAAAGGACATGACTGCATTGGTTACTTTCAAATAAAGACTCTGAATGATATCTTATTGCCACTTTAAATGTTGATAGGATGTTTGCGCACATTTGTTATTTTGTTACGAATTTACGGAAAAATGGAATTTTTTAATTAAAAGTGATGTAGGTAGGAGTTATTTTTTATTGTGAAGCAAGGATATTATTTTGTATGCCAAATGATTACATTAAATTGCTACCAAATCACATGATTTTCAATTTAGTCATTTCACCCCCAAAATTGACACACCCTACTTCCAAGAGTATCGGGAAATAAGGGCTTGGGTAATATAATATAATTAATAACATACATACATACATTAACAAAATCTCGTTTCCCAATGGATTGGGGTGAGAAGGCAGAAATAGCTCGGATGCGAAAATACTGAGAAGATAATTAAACGTCAGTAGACCACTTACTGTGGTCTACTGACGCTTAATTATCTTCAGTATTTTATAAACGAACACCAAAAACTATCTCCAAACCCACAAACCCTTGGTCAAAAACTTACCTTTTCTGTACAACCCAAAAATGAACTCTGTAAGGACAATCAACCAAAAGCGGCAGACGCGATCTGTAAATGACAATTTTTAATATCCCCTTGCCCCATTATGCCAACTATCGAGTTAAGATGGTGGTAAAGAAGGTGTATAAGGTATGAAGAGCGAGACTTACCTGAGTTTGCCTTCGAAGGGGCTGTCTTTGGTGATAGATGAAACGTAAACTGCACCATCGTTACTACCGTAATGGGGGTCGTCGGTACCCCCAGACACCTCAAACCCGAGATCCCTCTCGGATAAAATACCCTGGAGGAGGATATTGCTCAACAATAATTCGTAAACAAAGAAAAAACATTACGAACAACATTAGTCTGAAATAATATTCATACAAAATATCTATATTTAATATCTATACAAATACCTTTATTTATCTATCAAAGTCTGAAACTTATTTAGAACTAAATTACATAAAAAATAATAGTCGAATTAACAATTGTATATTGTGTGTTCAAATTACTGTAAATTGTAAAAATCGTAATATTTATTTTTATGAATAAAGAATTTCTATTAATTTGTACTTACAATTTGCATTTGTAGGGTTTCAATCTCCCACTCTTGCATGTCTGTATCGATGGCTGAATCCCTCGAATTGTTATGACCGACCATATGGCGAATTGAAACAGACTTCTCTTGCTCAGCTTCAAGTTTTTCCCTACGGGAGGAGGATGGGAGGGAGGTTAAAGAGGCGGCAAACTACTACCATTTTTATTACTATTAATAAGTTACGCCTCTTCTTTCTCCACCAACGGTTTCTTTTCCTATTTCATTGGCTGACGTTTCGTTCAAGCACATCTGAACATCTTCGGAGCTTGTTAAGAATTATTTACTTTAGGAGAGGACAAGCTTAAGCTACTGAGACTTTACTATCTTGACACTGTGGTGCTCAATTCCGGAAAGCCAAACGTAACGCGTGATTCAAACGACATCAAGAATGGATGCTCGCATTCAGGAAAGCCTTCAAAGCATATAAACACTATCGCACTCCCAAACAACTCCCTAACAAACTTCGAAGATGTTCAGATGTGCTTGAATGAAAACGTTAGACAAAGAAAAAGAAATCGGACCAACTGTGGAGAAAGGAGTCGCTTAATATTATTTTAATGATCATACAATGACTTACTTCAATTCCTTGAGCTCTTTCGAAGCCTCATTCCTCTGCTTCATCATGTCGTCTGAATCTCTCAAGGCTTCGGCGAGGTCCGAGACTGCTCTATCTCTCTCGTGTCTCAACTTGTCGCAATGGGCCCGAATGGACTCCCTCTCTTGAACAATTTTGTCTCTCTCGCTAAACGCCCAATCACGTCGACGTTTCGATACTTCCGCCTCTCTCTTTGCCTCTGAGAGAATTCACCGCGGTGGAAAATAGTTAATACGAAGATGTGACTGATGGATTACGTATATCTCTGTTTGAGGGGGTTGTTTAACCTCTTTCGTAATATTAAGTCACGTGACCTACAGATTTACGTCGGATCCGAACCACGGGTCACTACGCGGAGGATGGTATCCTACCCAACTACTACTACACTACTACTATCCAGACTCAATGCCGTTTAACTACGCAGATCAAACGGGAAGCTATATCGTGACGTGGCCACGAAGTGGCCTTGCGTGTAATATTTCATGAATGATAACGCACAGCACTGGAAAGAAGTTCGCCTAGAAACAATGTGAAAAGCATAAAAAATTACTAATTAGTAATGAATGGGTTTTATTTTTGAAATTCTATGACTGTTATCAAAAGAGAAATTTTGTTCGTTGGTAAACTTTTTTCCCAGACGAAACTGTGACACACTAAACACAGAAATTTAAATCTAAATATTCTATAATTGTCCATTGAAACATTTTCACACACTAAAACTTAAGACTCGTTTAATTTACTCGTAAATGAAAGAGTTCGCGCGTGTGTGTGTGTGTGTGTAATAACGAGTGATAAGGGCCAAAAGCTGGCACGGCACAGCACTCAGGGCAGCTAATGCGGCCCTTCGCTCTAACTCTTGGATTATTACGAGTATTAATCATCATGGGAGTCAAACCCCCGACCTCAGGTCTTCACTTTGCTTATAGAGAAACAGTGTTACCCATTAAGGTACGGTCGCTGGCCAATTTGCGTGCAAGTATGAGCTCCACCGCATAAATATAATATGCAATAATATTGGCTAACTCAAAAGCAAAAGCATTTTGGATTAGACTACCACTAGATTAACAGTATACGGTATTGCAATGCGGATAAGGTACCTCGCAATACAACACAGTATTTTGGGGTTGTTTAACCCCATTCGTAACATCTGTACGGGTCATATGACGGAGGGGACCTACGGCTTGACGTGGTATATTACTCCATTAGTTATTCATTTCTCGCGTGTGATGTAGGATTAAATGTACATTACTCGTTATTGTTCATCTCTCGCGTCTAATATTGATTTCTTTGCGTAGAATTGGTATCATACCTTCGATAATGACTTTGTATTTGTTTTATATCTATAATAACAACTTAAGATTAATATATTTACAGTACTTTAATAATTAATTACTCTTATTCATGATTTATATATTATTAATTAATAATAACTTTTAATTTTAATTAAGAGGCTAGTAAAGCCTAAAGCTTAAGGGCCAAATTAAATAACTAGTCCAATTCCATAATTATTTATATTATTTATATAAAAATTATTTAACAAAAAAAATCGTAAAATTGTATTTAGTTTATCAGTAAAGGTTGTTCAACTTAATTCATATACGGGTTGCTACATCATCCGAACGCGGAGGACGGTGGTCGCCCATCCAACACCAACAGCAGAATAGACCCAGCGTCGCTTAACCTCGCTGATCTAACGGAAAGCGGTGTCGGCACGTGACCCCCCCCCCCTCCGTAATGTAACCCGCTTTACGTCACATTAAGACTACAGCAGGAGGACGGTAGCGAGCGCAATTACCTTCAAATGCTTTCCTCGGGTAGCTATAAGGAAGCGAAACGAAATACACACACGGAAAAAGATTGAAAGAAGGGCAAGAAAGGAAGGATAAAGTAAATCGAGGAATCATAAATCAGTTTGGGGGCAGTAAAATATTTTAGGGGTGATCCTATTGGAGCCTTAAAAGGGAGTTCGGGGACAAGGGAAAAAAGGGTGGAGAAAAAACAAAGAAAAAATCTATTAGCACACACTATCACTGGCTGTCAACGTTAGTAAAAACTATCAGCAAAATATGAGGCCCTCCAAGGAAGAAGTGACTAAGCAACAAAAGTTAAAAAAACTTCAGAAAACGCCGTTAACGTTGTACCAAATTTGAAAGTGCCATAAGACGTTTCGACGAAATATCCTCAAAGTTAAAGTGTTACGTCACTTTCAAATTTGGTAGAACTACAACTACGTTTTCTGGCGTTTTTCATGTTTGTCACTTAACTACTTCTTCCTAGGAGGGCCTCATATCAAGTAATGTTCAACTAGATCTACCTGCAAAAACATTAATTGCTTTTTTTTCCGCAGGTGGTCTATAACCTTGGTAAACCTTCGTTTTGCTTTCAGCCCATTTGTTCATTTTGACGAAGGTCAAGCTTGTTGATCCACCTTAGATCTACAGTTTAACGTGGAATCTGAACCACGACTCACTTAGGGTGGTCAGAAATTACAAAGTCCTCGCTCGGACTCAATCTCATGACCTCCCGATCAGCAGCAACCCAACGTCTTAACCACTAGGCTCCCAGGGTACCCATTTATCTACCAACCACTTTATTGTGTGGAAGGATGAACAGGTGGGTGGGCTGCGCGCCACCCGCCATCGCCAGGGACCGAACCCGGGACCGGTGGATTCGTAGTCAGCGATGCTAACCACTACACCACTGGGGCGCAAATACACAGATCATTTTGTAATGCGTTGGGTGAGGGAGTAATTACGCTTGAAACATTACAAGGCGTGAATAATAATAATAGCACAACGCGTTCCAAAGTGATCAATGTTCATAGATCACCAGCGGAAAGTATGAAAGAATTTTAATATCTTTGGAGATAGATCAGTCACTCTGGATTTCAACTACCCAAATATAAATATTAACCCCAAGAGTTATTTTAAAAGCAAACTAACGTCTGCAGTAAGATACTTTAAATCGCAAATACAGTACACCTGAACTATTCCTGGTAATTGGTATGGATTACCAGCTGGTAATCAGGAACTATTGATAACTATCAACTATCAAGAGATGAATTAGTGTAGTGAAAAATAAATAAATCCGTTTTTCAAATTTAAATCTACTTCAAAAGTCTCTCAGTCCCCCCCCCCCTCTCTCTCTCTTAATCGACAAAAATATGATTTTACGACTTGAATTCTTGCTTAAAGCGTTTATGAATCTTCAAATGTCAATTACATCGAATAACTCAATGGGCGTATTTTTCCCATAAAACGTTAATAGACCTTAAACCAGTCGTAACACGCAGGAAACTCAAACTACAACAACGGGCGTAATCTGAAACTTTACTTGGTTGGTCTGTTGAGCAGAAATGCTAAAATGGAATCTTGAGTCGATTTATATTTTTAAATTTCTCAAGAGACGTTTTATCATTTCTTTTACGATGGTTATGCTCGAATTCGTCATTAAATAACTCATTATCAAAGGTGAAAATTCCAAAAATAGCTTTTATTAGCAGGGGAAAGGACGAAAGGACCAACCCTCATTTGATATTCCGATGTCAACATATCAAAAATTCCTCATTTGTTACTACCTAAACAAACACCCCTCGTTTCATCTGTGCCAACCTCGTTATTTTTAAGTGCCCACCAACCAATTCATATCCTATATTTGTGACAACCAACCAAGCCTCCCATCATACTGTAGTACCAACTAACCTTCAAGATCGCTTTGCAGCTTCTCCACCGTCTTCCTGAGCCTGTCGATCTCTTGATTCGCCTGATCCAAGTTGTCCAATCTCTCCTTCTGAGCTTTGGCATACATCTCATGGGAGGTAGACACCAGGTCAGTACCTTCCTTGAGTTTCAATTCTCTGAAAAAAAAAATGTAATTCTATTTTGAAAATTAAAATTAAAAATCTTAAAAAAAAAAATCACCGAAAAATCCTTTTTACAAAAAATCAGGAAAGGGAGTGGGGGAAGTCCTTCAATGAAGTTCCCCTTTAGTCGGGAACCGACTTTTATAACGAAATGACAAAACTAGAATGAAACAAGAAAACGCAAGGCGAAAACAGGAACCTCCCCTTCAAAAATGTATCCATTGAAGATGGATGATACATAGAGAAGTGTGTGACCCTAGTGCCTCATTTGTACCTCTCTTGCTTGTAGGTGTCGTAGTCCTTGTAGGAGTTCTCCCACTCCTTGCTTCGGTCCTCTTCGGCCCCGTAGCGCTCTCTTAGTTCGTTGCACTCCCGGATTGCCTTGTCACGATCGTGGAGCGAGGCAGCTATTTCTCTCTTTAACGTCTCCAACTGCAGCTGCATCGAATCGCGCTAGAGGGGTAGGGGGAGAAAACAGTGGAATTTATCGCTTTCTGACAAGGCCTTTTCAGCCAATCACTCATTTACAATCTTCACCGACCATGACAACAAATATTAATTTCATTCATAAATTCAAATGCTGTGTGTGGTGTGTGTAATGCAAATTACTAACCTCTTTAGTGCTATCTATGGTACATAGTTCAATGGACTTAATTTTCTTGCTGGCTAAATTCAATTCCTCCTGTAGTTTGTCCATTTCCTTGTGGACAGTGTCCCGTTCACTCATGACCAGAGTGTATTCCTGCATAGCTGCGTTCCTCTCGATCTAAAAGACGTCAACACTGCATTATATCTCATTACATTAATTTATTAATGATCTTGGGATTGTGTTAATCCCCTTGGTAACACTTAAGGTTATGTGACGGAGGGGACTCCCAGCTTGAGGCGGGATCTGAACCATATACAGGTCGCTATATCATCTGGACGCGGAGGACGGTGGTCACCCATCGAAATACAACCCAGACGGAACGTCGCTTAACCTCGCCGATCTACAGGGAAACGGTGTTGCCACGTGGCCACTAATTATTACTCCAACAATAAATTAATTATTGGTAGTGAAGAGCCGATGTTTATTCTGCGCTCGATTTTCGGCCACTAAGTAACTCCCATCATTTATTTATTTAAAGGGAAGGGTTCATTAAGTAATGAATTATATACAGTAATATAAAACAAGCAATACAATGATACTTTAAGTTAACATTCTCACACACGCACAAAATATATATATATATATATATATATATATATATATATATATATATATATATATATATATATATATATATATACACACACACACACAAGTGTATATACAGTATATGCAAACCTTATACACAAAAATTTCTGTAAGGATTCAGTCATGTCTTCTAACAGGTTTAAACTTGCAAGACAAAGCCAATCTAATCATTATGCTTGGACCACCTTGCGTAATCCTCCTCCGTATCATTTTAAAGACACAAAATGAACTGTGGATTCATTTTTACCTTCAGAATTTCCTCCTCAACCTAAACCCTTTCAGGATTTCTCTCTCACCTGAAGCCTCTTGAATTCTTTGTTTAAATTCTGTGACTGAATCAGTTGAGAATTCATTTCCTTCACGATTTCTTCATTCTTTTCTCGTAACTGGAAAACATTTTTTTTGTTTTTTACTTCAATGAAATAATCACATTTACATCGTTAAGTTGTTCTTACCGCAGTTAGGGTGCTTCGAAAATACCCTCAATACCTTTGGTATAAATATTCTTTCGAGGGTATTTCCTACGAAATACCGGAAATAAACTCTAAAATCAAGTTCGGGAAGAAATTTCAGAAAGTATAAAATCTTAAACCAAAATAAATTCTAAAAGTTCTTGAAATAAACTTGTGAAAGTAAGTTGTTGATACCTTGAGGAGTTCCTCCTGCAGTTTGTTCTTGTCCCTGAGTGCCGTGTCCCACTGTCTGATGGCCTCCGTACACTGTAGCTTTAGACAATTCTTTTCCCGAACAACCTCGTCGTATTGTTTCTTGAGTCTCGTGATTTCCTCCTGAAGGAAAAGAGGTAAAATTAAAATTAAAATGGTGTCCAACATTTATGAAAACGCACGAGAAAATGCCCAGCGTGGCAATGTTCTCTCCCGTCGTTCATTACATTTTCAACCCTTTAATGCCTTTGGTACACATAAAAGAACAATTTTACGCCTAACCCCACTGTTACATATTGTTACGTGCTACGTGTCTGACATCCGATTCATTGACTTCATTATATCGACAAGTACCTACCTCTTGTCCATATTATATATTATATATATATATATATATATATATATATATATATATATATATATATATATATATATATACTTACTGTGTTACTTTGTGCGAGTTCGAATGACGGGTCAGGATTGACCTGCATCCACCCCTCTGCAGAATCCCGTTTCATTTGCGGGATTTAGTGGAGGAGGAAATTGCTGTCTGATCTCCTCCTGCCCTCGTAGCCAGCCACGCATGGCTGGTCAGGGACTTTGCACAGGAATCTGTCAAGCTGGTTCTTGAAGTTATTCAGGTCGGTGTGCTGGAGATTCCTTAGTTCTTTCGGTAGGGCATTGAAAAGCTTTGGGCCTCTTATTCTAAGGGTATTTTCCATCCTCGTTTTCATGGCCCCCTGTCCCACAGCAGCTGGGACTGTACAAAATCTGCCTCTTCTCTCATTCCAGTTTGTTTCTATTTCACTTCTAAGGTTAGGGACAAAGCCCTCAAGTATTTTCCATATGTATATTATTCTGTACCGCTTGCGCCTTCTTTCGAGAGAGTAGAGTTTCAGGGATTGTAGTCGATAGACTCGATACATACATACATACATATCGGGTGGCCCAAAAAAACGCCTTCAGATTGGAACATCAATAACTTCAAAAATATGCAGTTCACACTTCCAAAATTTATAAAACTTTTACCTCAATCTATTGATAAGCCATCATAAAAATTTCAGACCTCTACATAAAATACTTTTTCTACAGCTGAGGGAACAATAAGGTATGGTAAAAAAACGAATATCATAAACTGAAAATTTTTATTATTCACATCTTATCAACAAATATGATCAATATATCCGCCGTTCTGCTTACAAACTAATCTTAACCTTTTCTTCCACGACATTATACATTTTCTGATTTCTGTTAGTGTTATTTTGTCCCAACATTCGAGTATTTTTTTCTTTAATTGCATTTCTGTAAACTTTTCTGTTTGGCCTTCATAAATCTTCTCTGCTAGAGTGTCCCATATGCAATAATCCATGGGATTGCAATCAGGTGATTGCGGGGTCCAGTCGTATTTTCCAATGAAGCTGACTACATTCTGTTGTAGATAATCCTGAGTGAACTTGCTAGTTTGAGCTGTAGCACCATCTTGTTAGAGTATGAAATCGTTTCCATAATAAAGGCGCCGACAATCAGGCAAAAGAGATTTATATAGGTTTCTGAATTAATTTTTTTATTTTCTGAAATGAAATGAATTTTCGTCTTTCCATTCCACGATACACCTGCTAATACCATAATTTTTTTTGGAAAACCGACTTGTCTGGTGGTAAAGTCTCGATGGAGGAATGTCTTTCTTACGCCGACCATAAACAACATCGTTCTGGGAGTTTCGAGCAATCTCGATGGTGAAATCTTTTTCATCCGTAAAAACTATTTTTTAATAGCATTGGACGAAAATCTATCAAGCAATTTTCTACAACGAATTTTTCTTTTAACTCTTACAAATAGGAGGGGCGACACGCTTGACCTTCGCGAAATGAGAAATCATCACGTGGAACCTTTGTAAGGTTGTAAGGTTACATTGCTGTCACGTCTTGAAACACGGATCCTTTTAAATGCTTTAAGTCCTACCATTCTCTGCATTCTTTATATGGAATTTCGACTGATACCTAAATTTCTTGCAATTTTCCTCTGAGAGCAGCGTGACCAGGTCGATCCTCTTGAGATAGGCTCATCATTTCGATCATTGCTATATTGTCTTGAGTGTAAACTGTTTTAGGCCGCCTACTTTCACGCTTCCGTGCCGTCGAACCGGTTGCTTTAAGTTTTTTAATTATTCTATTCACAGACGTAACATTACAAGTTATTCCTGGAAATTCCCTCAAATTCTTACTCCAGTCCATCTTTTTTCCAAGAAACACTTCAATCACCGTTTTTTCACCATTAGTTAGAACCATAATTTGAAGGGTAAGTTTTAAAAACAGTATTTAAGATGGGCGTAGCCTATATCATCTGACGTTTTTCAGAGACTAACAGATAATTATCCATAAACTAAGGAAACTACTACAAGTCTTAGAATAGTTGCCAGGTACAGCTATACACATTTAAGATTTATGATATTCGTTTTTTTTCACCATACCTCATTGTTCCCTCATCTGTGGAAAAAGTATTTTATGTTGAGGTCTGAAATTTTTATGATAGCTTATCAATAGTTTGAGGTAAAAGTTTCGTAAATTTTGGAAGCGTGAACTGCATATTTTTGAAGTTATTGATGTTCAAATCTCAAGGCTTTTTATTTGGACCATTCGATATAAAATCTTAAGCTTCACAAATCTTGAGACAATGTGAAGCTCAAGATTTTCATGGCTGCGTTCTTTTTTATAGTTTTACTAACCAAATGATTGAACCGACAGTAATTGAGGGGGGCCCTGCGGTCCAAATTAATGCCCCCCCCCATTACTGGCAGCATCGGGCCTGTAGGACCCTGTTTAGCTAAAATTCAGCTCTTTTTTAGAGAGCCAAAAAAGTTAACAACAAACGAACAGACAGAAAGATAAAGACACACAACTTGCTTTTATATAGTATATATATATATATATATATATATATATATATATATATATATATATATGATGCAAACCCACAAGGAAAAAGAAAAATGATTTCAAGTCCTTTCGTGTATTCAGAAGTACACCTACCTCGTCAGGGAAGTACACCCCTGACGAGGTGTATTCTGAATATAAGAAAGGCCCATCGTGCATCTGTGAACAAATTTCAAAAATGCATTTACGAGTATATTTTTTCATATTTTAGTTAAAGAATAAATAATGAGCAATTTGGGAAAACTGAAAAATTTAATAAATGAATTAAAAAAGATAAAAAATAAATTAATGGAGAGCAAATGTTATTCTGTCACATCTGCTTTTAACAATTAAATTTAATCTCCATTTTTAAAGTGAAGTTTTTAGCTTTTCAAAGGACGACTTTTTTTCTTCTTTTTTTTAAACAAATGATAATGGAATCCCTTAAAAAGAAGGTCCAACAATCGGGGGCTGCGCTTAAATTGTTTAATCCTTTATAATTAAATGTATAACGTTTCTAACATTCGAAAACCCCCATTACCCCTACATTGAGAGGGGTAGAAGGGAGTGAATTCTCGGGAGAATCATCCGATCCCGGGCAATTATGGGGGAGATGGCGGGGGTGAAGGGGTACGTCGTGGCCAGTGTCGTAACACCGCTTCCGGTCGATCACCGAAGTTAAGCGACATTGGGTCCGGAGACTAGTTGGATGGAAGACCGCCGTCCGCGTCCAGATTATGTAACGACTCGTGGTTCGGATCCAACGTAAAACAACTATAGGTCCCCTTCCACCATACAACCTTATAGATGTTGCGAAGAAGTTTAAACAATCCCATCGTTAAATTTTTGGCAAAGGAGAGAGTCGAAACCGAGTCCTCGAAACTTATAACAAACAAATACCTAAATGAAAATCCCTTGAAAAACCTCTGAGAAAGCCTATAAACCTCTGAGAAAGCCTATAAACCTCTGAGAAAGCCTATAAACCTCAGATCATACCTGAGCCAGTTCTAGTTTCGAAATGTTGTTGGAGTGAGAAGCCGCAATATCTGAATATCTCTTCCTGAAGGCATCATACTCGTCCTTTAGGGCTTCATATTTCCTGAGGGTGGTGATGTAGAGATGATTTATTGCTTCTCCTGAATCCTCCTGTGTCATGGCTTCCTGAAACCATAATTACGCACTCATTAATGACAGTCTCTATACAATCATCATAAATAATATATATATATATATATATATATATATAATATATATATATATATATATATATATATATATATATATAGGGTGGCGCAAAAGTCGCACATCATAGGAATTTTCAGTGTTGACTATAATACTTTTTCTTTTAGGTTGGGGATGGCTGCGAAATTAACAATAGACGAGAGGGTGAGCTTGGTTTTAAAGGTATGGAATACCAGGTACAACAAATCGATGAATCTGTACAGAATTTAAATTCTTTACCTATTCAGCGATTTGTAGTGCCTGGTATTCCATACATTAAAACCAAGCTCACCCTCTCGTCTATTGTTAATTTCACAACCATCCTCAACCTAAAAAGAAGAAAAATAATATATTATAGTCAACGCTGAAAATTCCTATGATGCACGACTTTTGCGCCACCCTGTATATATATATATATATATATATATATATATATATATATTTCTTAGCCCTAAAATGTAATAGAGACCTTAAGAAAAAGGGTGTTCAAATCTAACGAAAAGAAAAAAATAATAATTTACTAGATTTCTGAAAGGAAAAACCTCCATTTTATGTACTTATATTGAAGTATCATTGACGATTCATGATATATTTGAACAGTGGTAACTCAGCGGTCCGTAAACAACGAACCACCGCGACAATTCATCAAACGTTCAAACACTTCTGATCTCTCATTTTAAATGAAAGTCCTAATACGTATTAACTTATCTTATCAAATCATTATCTCTTATCAAAATGTAAGTTAAAACTTCTAAAATTAATAATCAAAGCGAGTGAAAAAATTACTTTTCTTTAAGATTAAGCTTACGACAAGTTGCAACATCGCTTCCCGTAAGATAAGTGAGGTAAAGCAACGTTGCGTTTATTTCTTTCTCGGATGGAAAACTGTTCTCCGCGTTCAGATGATGCGAAGACCCATAGATGGTTCAGGTTCCACGTACGGCTGTAGGTCCTCCGTTATAAGACCTTAATACATTACGAAGGAGATTAACGCAATTTAAGTATTATTATCATCATTATTATTTACTGAAATTCAGAGCGCCCCGGTAACTCGGTGATGACGGTGGAGGACTCAGCGGTGAGGCTCTGGTTCGCTCCCGCCTGCTGGCTCCTGGGTTGGGTTTGAGTTAGGCGTTTAACCACGTTAATGAGCTTCCTGAGTGTCACCTTTTTATCACACAATTTAAGGTCAAGGTTATACGAGCGACTTTGTCGCCGCGACGAATCGCAAAGAATAGGTACCGTTGTTCCCTATGGGACGAGTTACGCGGCAGACAGTCGCTGCGACAATTATTCCCCGTTGCATCCGGCTGCGTTGTATCGTTCCAAGTGCGGTAGGCTACACGAGCGACTTTGTCACAGTGTCACTGCCACGAGGCGCTAAAGACAAAGAAATCGCAGCGACTCGTCGAAGCCCACGTAGTTCGCAACAGCCACTGCAATTGCGTCGCCGCGACACTTCGCAACTCTGACGCAGCGACAAAGTCGCTCGTGTAGCCTCGGTCTAACGCGCAGAAATTGGCGTGTTAGTCTGTAAAATGTCCAAGTCTTCAACAAATTTTGTAGTTGTACGTAAAGCCTGTAAAGCGTCTGCACACTGTACGTAGTTTACAGTATATATATATATATATATATATATATATATATATACACACACACACACACACACCAATTAGAGATTTACCTTTGTCTCTGCCACTCTATTCGCAGGCTTTAAGTCATAAAAACGTTGAACTTTAAATAAATAATAAAATAAATCTTTATTCAATTATTAATAAGACGTCAAATCTTCCTTTGTTAATAAATTGCAATTTTATAATTAACAAAAATATGGGTGAAAAGTAATGAAAAAAAATTATTAATTACAGAAATATATATATACACACTTTTTTAATCTGGAAACTCACTCACTCACTCATTCTCTTTATGGAGAGAATGTGTGTGTGTGTGTGTGTTGCACGACAAAGAGGTATGACGTATCATCTGCGTCATAACGGGCTGAGATCAAAATCGCAGTGCAGTATTGTTGTGAGCGAACGGAAAATAGAGGGAAGCTCTCTTAGATCTAACGTATATATATATATTTAATCTACTATTCTGGGTAAGGCGGAAGGAAGAGATTGGGGGAGGGGTGTAAAAGGTAGATGTGAAAAGGAATACTAAAAGAAAGAAATACTAAAGAAAGACTAAAGCTCGTTCGGCTCACCCGTCTTGACGGTTTTCTAATTATTAGTGTTATTGTTAAGAGTTAAACATCACAACTTTCGCTTTTGATTTTCGTGGTGTGTGTCAAGACAGAGGCCGAAGTTACATTTTCAATGGCATACGACTATATATATATATAGTAACTAAATAAAAACAATTTAGAAAAACCGTCTCTCTCATTGTCCTGTTCCAAGCAGTCCCGCCATTATTGTCGTACGAGGCTTCCCGATCAAAGCTTATAAGATAATGAAGTTAAAACGAAATAGCGTATAAAAGAATCATTAAAGTTTGCAGTACAATGTAAGTTACCAGGATTATTACTATGGACAAGATAGAAAACAGTATCCTACTCATTACGATATACTTCGTCAGTTCGTATGATATTTACGCCTGAAACCGTTTTGTTTTTAATACGTAAAATGGAGGTCTTTGAAAGTGTGCGGGAGGGGGGAGAGGGACCATAAAATGGGCTGGTTTAAAAGGTATATTTGGATAGAGTCTAAAGAGATTCATCTGGATGAAGTATCTCGGGTTTCCAGTTTAGCGATAAGAAGGTCGCAACAACAACAACACCTGATCGTTTAAAAAAAGGCAACAGCTTCGGCAATAATAATAAAAAATTCACAAATGCTAACTCTTCAAAGATAACATAAGCACCGCGCTATTACTAAAAATTTGTTTTTTCTACAAATGTTGCTGTGGGACACGTTATTCGATAAGTCCTATTGGCCTACCCACCCGCTCAGAGACGTAACATCGACACACTAAAAAACCTACTCTAACCTCGCGTAACTTATCGTAATCTAACCTCTAACTTAATCAAACACGCAATAACTCTTCGATTTTACGTCACGTGGATCGGATGTCGTTAGTCAGATTCGAAAAATGGCTGTAAAGTTGGAATATCGTGTTCAAGCGGATCAGAGAGAGCTTTCATTCGATGAATGTCAAGTACGTTCTGGTCTGGGGTGGACGTGATGTACATTGCACAAGGAAATTGTAGACACCAATCAACCAAGGAAGTACTTAGTGGGGGAGGAAGGTGTTAGGAAGGAGACCGAGCGCTGGAACTCCCATTTCTCCCGTCACTGTCCTTCTTAGCTGATCTTTTTGTCTCACCTACCCTGTGAGCAGTCCAGCATGCTCTCAAACATACACTTCTCCCTCTGTTCCTCACTACACAATACACATACACAAATCTTTCATACTACTCAATCTTTTCAAAATTTATATTAAAAACAAAAATAGCATTATTGAGGCTTGGAAACCTTGTTTTTGACTCTCCTCCTCCTTCTACAGAAGGGTCACTTTGGTCACTTTTGCGAGAGCTCGCCCTAAGCACCATCCTTAAGTGGAATAGCGGCAGGTGTGGATGTAATATATGAGAAACTGATTAAATATGGAGGTTTGAAAGGGCTGGAGTGGTTGTGGTGCGTGTGTCAACGTGCGTGGAGAAATGGGAATGTGCCTGAAAACTGGGAGAAAGTAATAGTTGTCCCATTGTACAAAATGAAAGGCGAAAAGAGTGAATGTAAGAATTACGGAGGTGTAAGTCTGTTGAGTGTAGTGGGAAAGGTGTATGGCGGGATAGTGATACAGAGAGTTCGTAGTATAACAGACGGCTTGATGAGCGATGAGCAAGGAGCAAGGAGGGTTCCGAGGTGGAAGAGGCTGCGTGGGTCAAGTGTTTACAGTAAGACGAGTTATTGAGAAAGCGTGCGAAAGAAATTGCGAAGTACGTGTATACGTGGCGTTTATGTATCTTGTGAAAACGTATATTAAAGTGAAGAGAGAAGCACTTTGACGGGTCTCGAGTATATATATGGAGTTGACGGTAGACTCATGAATGCGGTGAAGAGTTCCTTTAACGGAAGTAGCGTATGTTCCAGAGTAAAGAAGCGAGTGATTGGTTTGATATAAGTGTAGGTGCGGGTCAAAGATGCGAGATGTCTTTATGGCTATTCAATCGATGTATGGATGGAGTGATGCGAGAAGTAGGACGCCTGTGGAAATGAATGCGTAAGCTTTATTTTCTCTTTTCTCCTTTCTGCTTTACATACACGTTTTACTGCCTTCTCACCCCAGATCCCTCGGAAATGAATTTTTTTTGTGTACACACACACACACACACATATATATATATATATAAAATGTTATAATGTTTCAGACCAACAAAGACCCTAGGATCCACTCATGGCTGGTCTACCTAACTGTGTTCGTAATTGTGTATGTTCTCCGTGGTGGCGGAGGGGACCTACAATTTTACGTGGGTTCCGAACCACAAGAACATAAGAAATTTATGTAACAACTTCCTGTACACTGTGTACATTAGCAACGACCAATTTAGCAAAACTAATTAATTATCGATTTAAAACTAAAGATAGAATCTCTGGATCCAGAGGATCACGTCATAATAGACTACTATCCACAAATGTTACACTCTATATCTATTTATATATATACATTTTAACTGCAAACACGCAGTATAATTAACGTAAAGAACGACGCTTGTAGGAGAATATTCCGCGCAAGATGAGGAGAGAGAACGAAACAAATTTGTTCGAGTGAGGCCCGTAGTGTAATGGTTATCATATCTGACCGGCAATCGGAAGATCCCGGGTTCGATTCCCGGGTGGTTACCTCATTTTTTCATTTGTTTCGTTCTCTCTCCTCATCTTGCGCGGAATATTCTCCTATACAAGCGTCGTTCTTTACGTTGATATATACAGGGCGTCCCAAAAAAATGTATACACACTTTAAATAATTATAAAGGCAGTGTTTATTAAAATACATTTCATTTTCAAAATGTAATAGAATCTACAGACATTATTTAATTGTTTTGTCAACGCCTGTTTTCAAACTGACGTCCGTTCTGGTCCAGGCACTGCTGATAACGCGAAGCAATGGAATCGCAAACATCACGAAACATTTCGTTTGGTATTTGTGTGCATTCTCGTTCAATGGCTGCTCTCAATTCAGCGACTGTTGCAGGTTTTATAGCGTAGACTTTGTCTTTTAAGTATCCCCATAAAAAAAAGTCTAGTGGTGTGAGGTCTGGTGAACGCGGAGGGTATTCTACGAAACCCCTTCGTCCAATCCACATCCACATCGTGCCAAGTACCACTCGCAATACTCCACTCTTCGGTCCGGATCATCATCTTCATTAATAGCATGGACTAATCTTGGAATGTAACTTTTCCATTGACAGCGCTTCAAAATGCGTTGGACAGACGATTCTGAAATTCCTACCTCACGACTCGCTTGCCGCACAGATTTTCTTGGACTTTGGTGATACGTTTCCAGTACTCTTTCTTGCTTTGTGGGGCTTGTCGATGTCCGTGGTCTTCCGGAACGCTTCTTGTGGACATTCTGAACAGTTCCATCGGCTTCAAACGTATCTCTAATTCGAGTGATGGTAAGTCGCGTTGGTGGATCTGTTTGAAACTCCCTCCTAAACTGTCTTTGCACTTCAACTGCGTTTTCACACTTCCAGTAGCATTTTAGAATGAATTTCCTTTGTTCAAAGCTTAGTCTGACTGCCATTATTAATTCTAATGGGTTTAACTTGGAAAGAAAGAAACATCAATTGAGCTATCAGCTGTTAAAGTGTGTATACATTTTTTTGGGACGCCCTGTATATATATATATATTTAAATTACGAGCAAATATTTTTTTCTCCTAGTGATAAAGGCCTTGTATCAAATGTGATATCTATAAACGAGGCCACACGATCGCATAAATTTAACAGTCAACGCACTAGCTTTCATGGCCGTATATATATATATATATATATATATATATAATATATATATATAATATATATATATATATATATATATAATATATATATATTCTAGTTCTAAATTTTTTTTACAAGAAGCCCTGTGATGAGTGTGATGTACTCTTACCACCTATATTTGTATTATATTATAACATAAATATATTCTATACATTTGTACATACGCAGAATACGATAAATGCATACATAATTTATCATATATACGAGTTGAACATTCGTGTCTGACAGTCGACTCGAGCGGATTTCTTTCGAGCTCGGTTTCGTCTTACCTTTAAAATACGATATCAACAAGACGTGTCAAAGAGCCTTAGCTTATACATGTGTTTAGACTAAGGCTTATCCGATAAGCACATAGCAAATATGTCGTACGCAGCAATAAAAAAACAACAACAACAACAACAACTGAGAACAAATTACTTCCAAACAATTTTTGCGTCACAGATGTGCAACTTTAAAGAAGCGAGAGATGGTACCCCTAATAAAGACTCTTCGAATAGTCCAATATAGCGAACCTTATTTCCATAAAATGTACTTAATTTATACGAGATAAGATAAAATGGCCCATTCACGGTCACCGAAATATTTACTATCGCGAATTACGGCTAGTAAAAACCGTAGACTTCGAGGATAAATATTTTCCCCTCACCTTCTATAAGTAATATAAATTACGGCGAAGCAGAGGGTGTCTCCTGGGAAACAGGCCTTAAACCTAGCTCCCAAAGGATATAAAGCGTGACTCCAATAAAATGTTAAACAATAATTTAGCGACTTTTCATTGAAGAAATAATACTTCATCCAGATTTCATTTCTCTTATCTTTTAAAACAGTCAAATCGCTAATAAAGAAATAATACTATATATATATATATATATATATATATATATATATATATATTATATATATATATATATATATATATAGTTCACAGCAACATTAGAGACTAAGCAAAAGCAAAAATTATTGTATACGAAGACTTTATACCTAAAAAATTGTCTTCGATAAAGAATCCCCCATTACACTATCCTGAGGGCAGGGTTCAGCCCCGAGGGAAATCAACTATAAAAAAGAAACTCGGGTTGAAGTTAATCCATTCAATCTTGATAACAGAGTTACTTCTTAAGAACAATGGGGGGGAAAGGGGGGGGGGGGGAAGCTATGCCTAAAAAAGGAAAACATTAATTTCTTGCCTGAAAAAAGAAAAAAAAAAATATATATATATATATATATACTAATAATTACGAGACAGGGAAAACGGTGTAGTCAGCTTTAATATATAGATTTAAACGCATAAAGTCCCTGCGCTCATCTTCCTCCTTTTTTTTTTTCCTTTCCTACAACGCACACAAAGAACAACTTCGCTCACGAAAAAAAAAAAATCATCACACACTGACGAACATCTAAAACAAGGGGGAAAACCAAGGGGGGGGAAAGGTATATCTACGAGAACTACAAAATTAATAGACAAACAAACTTGTTTACGCACACCATTGAAATCGCTACATGCCTTTAGAGAATGCTTTTTATTGTTCGAATTTGTGAAAAGCGAATTCGAGTCTTCTCTCGACAAATATGCGTACATTTTTCATGTGTCGAGTTAAAAACCAGTCCAAGGTTACGGGAGGATTGAAATATCAACTCTACAAATATTGTCGCGCGTGGGTTTCTAGTGGATCTTTGCTAGAATTTTGTTAGATTTAAGAAGACACGATGAAATCATGAACTAAATAAAGATTAAAAAAATTGAAAGCGCAACTTATTTTTAACTTAAATGACCATTTGCTGTAGCTATTAATACAAAAATAGGGAAATTACTCAACATGATATTTCCTCCCGAAAAATGACGTACGACGCGCGTGTGTACGCCTTGTGCCGTAAGTCTGTTTGGTATCACGATTCCTTCAAATGGACAAATTAGCTAGATTTCGCATGACCCACGAGAAAAAAAATAGTAGAATCTACTCTCATTTTAAGCGAGAATCTGATGTACGTTTGGTAAAAGTCTACGAAAAACGTTTGTAGGGTAAAGTAAAACAAAAAAAAAAATTATTTGCCCTGTGGTGAAAAAGGGGGTGGGGTGGTCAGTGAAAAGATGAATTTGTACTCATACGTAATGGCCAGCAAATATTACTGATAAATCTTTCTTTATAGGAGAGAAAGTACATCGGACCAAAAGAATTTCCACAAAAGTGAAATTTATCTCAAAGCCTCAATTCAAAGATATCTATATATAGCACTTTCCTCACTACAGTATGTATATGTATATATATATAAAGAAAAACGAAGAGAACACACTTACTATTACACCTTCCTGCAAGATGCGTAATAAATAAAAAAAAACAAATTAACAGACTTTGGAAAAACTTTTAAATTAGTTTTCGTGGTTATTATTTGGTGGTTTTACAAAAATCACTTCTCTAATTATTTTATTTATATACAAAAGGATTGAGTTTAAATTCAACGGCTTTACGTAGAATCTCATGCAACCAACATGTTCGAAACATGTTCAATCAAACCAAATCTTCCAATTTGATATATATATATATATATATATATATATATATATATATATATATTTGTGGTGAAAACTTTAGTCGAATAAAGGAACAACCAGTGGCGCAGCAATAAGGTGGCGTTGGTGGCAAAATTTCGAATAAACAAAAGTAAAGAAATATTTATTTTTTAATTTTTTTCTATTTCCATCAACTCCACGAAAGAAATTAGATAATTTTTTGGAAGTAAAAGGAAGGAACAAACATTTAAAAAAATATTTCTGTACATTATATTCATAAATTTGATGTAAACGTGTCTCAAACTCTTTTGTGTTTAGTTTTGCTAATATACTGATTTCGTATGTTTTGAAATATATATATACTCCATCTAGCGGAATTTTTATGTTTACATTAAAAAATGTAACCCTTCTTCCTCATTCATTATATTGGATTAATTAGACAAAGAAACTTAATAGGCTTTACATTTTTGGTTCCAAATTAACCATAAACGTTGTTGGGTTTTGGGGAGGGGCCTCCGAGGGGGCTTATCAGTTAAATTTGGACACGGGCCTTTCCGCTCCTAGCTACGCCACTGGGAAGACAAAGCTAGCCCATTTTGCAAACATTTAATAAATAATGAAAGCTTTCGACATATTCTAATGTCATCTTCAGTGCCAAAATGAGAGATATATATATACAATTAAAAACCAACTATAATTTAAAACAATTTTAAATATTAAACACAAATACCACAAACGAAATTAAAAATTAAAACTCATGAAATTAAAAAGTTAATACAAATATAAAATATTATAAAAGAAACCCATAAAAGTGGCTTACCTTCAACATGGGAGCAAAAGTAAAAAATAAATTAATTTAGGGAACATTATGGAAAATAGTCTGTGGGCCTGTATTGTTAAAAAGGGGTCCAGTGTGCGTGGTATGTCAAAATTTGGCAGGGTTTTTTTTTCTTCCGCGTCATAAGAATAAGAAAAATCCTGTTGCCATTTTTTTCCATCCACATTTACTGGTTCAAACCAGTCTTTCAAAACGTGCCCTTACATTCAACAAAATGAGACGCGTCATTGTGCTATTACTGTCATAAACCAGGTTTCTATGAAATTGTGTCGGTGCATTTGTGAATATGAGTGTGTATGTGTGTGCCAAATTCGCCTAGAAGCATAAAAAAATTACCAAATGGTAATATTCTGCTTTCCTCTGGTTATTTCATTCATTTCGATAACAGCAGTAATATTTCGAAAACAAAATCCAGTCTTACTTATGCTTTTTAGAGATTTTATGTTTATAGGTGATTGTTTATTAGCGTGTAGCGTCATGAGCGATCTGGAGGCACATTTCAGGTTTTGTACAATCAACCTTGCTGATTTCAGAAAAGAAATAAAAAATTTTCTGCAACAAGCAGAACACCACCTTTTTCGCATGTAAAGAATACAAAATGCTTGTTAATTATAGTTGGCAACACTGACTGACATGGTACTTCTGGCAGCTTTCTAATTATTCTCAGTGAGTCATCCCCTGCAATTTCTTAGTTCTACGCTAGCTCGCTTGAGAGAAACGAGTGTTTTTGCTGTGGATGGGGTGTTCAAAAACCCCAAGATACTAAGGAAAGGTGCGTTTTGTGATATATACATTATACACATTTCTTTGTTTTGTTGTGTTTTACATTGTTTATAAGTTTGTTATATGTCTTAGGGTATATATATATACCTATGGATATTTATATACATAATACATGTGTGTGTGCAGTATATATATATATATTGTTTACCAATAAACCAAGCCTTATATATATATATACTCATAATCATATATATTTTTTATTTATACGTTTGTGTTTTTGTTTCAGTGTTCCTGCGTGATACTTGTTGAGTTTTGCTGGTACAATGAGCACGCAAAGAACACGGGGATCTGCCAGCCACATTGTCTTTGGTTCTCCACTATCAAAGCTTCCTCTGTCTGAACTTCCAACCCGTATACAAGTTGCAAGGCATTTCCTCTTCTTGAAGGAGAACAAGTACACCAGCAACAGGGGGATTCTTCCGGAGGTATGTCAAACACTCATTGACTTTTGGAATCGTGCTAACATTCCATCACAGCCAATCAAGAATGTGAAGCCCAAGCTGCTCCGATTGATGGAAAAAGGCTTACAAGCATCGAAGCAAGGCAAGCAGGCCACAAAAACCAAGAAGTTCGAGGAAAGCCTGAATCAATTGTTTGACATAGCTGTCTGCCAATGCGATGATCTGCCTGCATGCCACTGTGAAAAAGAAATGAAAGTTCCACGACGAGAGCATGCCTTTCTGATCGACCAGAGAACCACGCGGATCATGCAGATCAATCGGGTGGATACGAATGTGACTCAGATGATGGAGAGAAGGAAGTCAAGAGAGGATCGGATGCAAGAAAGACAAGAAGAGGAAATAGAAGAAAAACAGAACGGCAAGAGGTAGCATCCTCTGCGGATGTGGTCGAATCAGCTCAAGCAGAAGCAGACTCCAGTGGTGAAAGTGTTGGTGATGAGTGGATGGGTGATAGTGCCCAGGAGGACAGGAACATCACACCGATTCCCACTGTTGCTTTGGAAAGCTGACCGGTATGGTGTATCGAACAGGGCTGCTGCAGCTATCAGCACTGCAACATTGGTTGACTATGGCATCATTAGTTCTGATGATCAGATAAACGTAATTGAACACCACAAAGTATGGAGAGCACGGCAGAAGGTACGGAGGGATCTGAAGGAAGCAGTAACTTACCACGATGTGGAAGTCACTGCTTTATTTTTTGATGGGCGGAAAGACATGACACTTGTCAAAGAGAAAAAGGGGAACAAATGGTACAGCACAAAGAAAGTTGAGGACCACTATGTGCTGGTCGGAGAGCCTGGAACCTTCTATCTAAGCCATCTGACACTGGAACGAGGAACTGGCACTGTCATTGCGGATGGACTTCAAAA
Source organism: Bathynomus jamesi (assembly GCA_023014485.1). Lineage (NCBI taxonomy): Eukaryota > Metazoa > Arthropoda > Malacostraca > Isopoda > Cirolanidae > Bathynomus > Bathynomus jamesi. Next base: position 516,060 of record JAJOZX010002307.1, on the reverse strand, counting down.
TGCGATTGAAGAAATGGGTATTGCAGACAAGATAATTGCAGTGGGAGCCGACAGCACAGCCACAAACACACGCACAGAAATGGAGCAATACACCTACTAGAGTGCCGCCTGGGTCGCCCTTTGCACTGGTTCATCTGTAGTCTGCATTTAAATTAACTCCCACTGCGCCACTTGTGCAAGGAACTCATCGGCCCAACAGAATCTGCAACTCAATGGAAAGGACCAATTGGCAAAGCTTTGGCCACATGTGAAAGTTCGCCACTTTCCTCTAGAGAAATTCAATGTATTGCTGATGGCCACACTCTCCCGGATGTTGACCTTACTGAATTGAGTCGTGACTAAGCCTACCTCTACAGAATGATGAAAGCGATACGGACTGGTGTCGTTAATGAAGATCTTCTACGAGAGAAGCCTGGACCAATCTCCCATGCAAGATGGGTTACAACTGCCAGCAGAATTTGTCGGCTATATGTAGCGATGGCGCAGCCGTGATGAACTGTATTCACTCACACAGTTTGTCGTGTGCCACTATGGACCCCATGTGGTTTAGCATCAAGTGCCATCCAAGGTGCACAGATGGCCCTAAACATTTCCTGAAGCAAATCAAGCTGCTACGATTACTGCCACCAGCTAGCAAGACTGTCACATGGCCTGTGATCCAAAGAAATGCATATTGGGCTCACCATGAAAATGTTCTACTGGCAATGCTTGCAGATGCAGATCAAGCAAACCGGAAATTGGCCATCGATGTAATCAAGACCATTCGACGAGCTCCCAAACCTGCTCAACAGCAAGTCAGAGAATTTCGGCCACCAAAGATCAAACAAAGTGCTCAGAATTTGAAAGATTTACTTCCACCAGTGGAGGAGTGCACAATGGAACCACCACTCACGAAGCAGTTCTCTGTCGAACAACTCGATAAGATCACTGAAGAGCCCCTTGTTGTCCGGATACCATGTCACTCCCAAGGTGTAGAACGCTGTGTTAGGATGGCAACTGAAGCGTCTGGGGCAGTGTATGGAAAGGATTCAAGAGATGGTTACATTAGAGCAGTACTTAAATCCCGTGACTTTATGCCGTCATTCAAAACTAAACAAGATTTTAATGTATCATTTACTAAATAAAACTATCTGGTCTACCTACCTACAGTGTATATGTTTATTCCAAAAATAAATTTTTCTATTTTTCCTGAAAAGCAGTACATTGTAAGGGGTCAAATGATAGCTCAAACCCTAGGAGAACAAGTGTCCAAAAGTTATGGGTAACTAGCAATTTTCACGATTTTCACATGCGAAAAAGGAGGTGTTGCACTTGTCACAAAAAAAATTTTGTTTTCATTTTTTAATTTAGGGAGGTCAATTGTATAAAACCTGAAATGTGCCTCTTGATCCGTTACACTTTGCCCAATGACGCTACACGCTATTGTTTATCCAAATCCGTACAGTCAGTTTAAAAGACCATCTACATTTATTTACAGTACTTCAATGACAGAATAAATAATAGTGATAGATGGTCTACTTTCGATCACACTGAATTCAAGTGGGAAAGAAAGGTTCTTTGTGACTGCTCAAGAACTTGCAAGGTTGTCAGAAGCTCATGAAATAGCTGGATCTACGAGTACTGTAAGGAAAGAACATCATGAGCTGGCGAGAAGTGTTCAGGCAAAGCACTTCTTGCGAACACTTGATTCAAGAGTGAAGGAGTATGATGAAGCACACCTTGTGTTTGACAAATACAATGTTCCAGAATCATTGAAGACAGCAAACCGTGAAAGGAGTGGTGGAATCACACAATGTGACAGATACCACTGCAATAACAAATGTTACTGGAAAGCAGTTCCTTGCCAGTACGAAGACTAAGGATGAATTGACGGCCTACTTAGCCATGAATAGTCTTGAGCAATTTAGAGATAGTGACAAAACATTCATTGTGACGTCCAAGGAAGATGTCTTCTCAAAGAAAAGAGATGTCAGTTATCTTACGAGCTCCCAAGAAGAGGCTCATACAAGACTCATTTTGCGTAGTATAGATGCTTCTGCGAATGGTGCCACTGAAGTGCTGGTTCTGGCCCTGAGACGCTGCTCTAGATTATGCAAACACACTTTCTTCGTGACTAGTACGGGAAACGAAAGAAGGAAAATACCTCTTGCACCAATCTACGAATCGCTGGAAGAAGATCTGGCATCTACATTGCCAGGATTTCATGCCTTCACTGGTGCAGACTAAACTGGAAAGTTCTCAGGCAAGGGCAAGGCCACATGTTGAAATACATTTCTAAAAGCATCAGAGGACACGCATTTAGCTTTTGCATCATTGGGGTGCCGAGAAATATCATCAGAAACCATGTCTTCCCAAGAGAAATTTGCCTGCCAACTTTATGATGCAGGGACACAAACAGCAAATGTTGCTAGTCTCCGATGGCAACTCTTCACAAAGAAGCAGGCTGAGGGGAAAAGACTTCTTCCCACTCTTGCAGCCCTGGTGCAAGCAATTCGCCGAGCCCAACTCCAAGGTATTATATGGAATCAAGACTATGTCCAATACCCCAGCATTCCATCACCAGAGAGTTATGGATGGAAACTTGAAGGCAACACATACATCCCTATCTCCACACTGATGCCACCAGCTCCATTAGCTATAATACAGCTGGTGAAGTGTGGATGCGAGAAAACAAGCTGCACAACTCAATGCTCATGTCGTCTTCACAACCTGAACTGTACAGAACTGTGGTTGTGGTGCAGAAGACACCTGCACAAATACAGTATTCTCCAAACACTAGAGGGATTAGATAATGACGAAATCTTTGACCCCTCTGTATAACTGTTGTGTGTATCTACAATGTTACATACATTGCATGACATTGTTTCATGCAATACACGTAACATTGTCATATAATCATATGTCCTGGGTGATCATTTGAGACTGCTTTATGATACCTCGTCTTTGTTTCGCGTGACTGTGTGGCGTTGGCTATGTAGCTTTTTAAACACAGATGCAGAAATAATTTTCTAGATATAGGAATATAAGTCGAATTTATCAATAAAACCATAGATCCTGAATTTCATCAGTTGACCTGACCTAAGAGGGCAACCACTCGAAACATCAAACAATTATCTCCATTAAAGTTGTAGTACATCAAAGATCTCTCTAATAGCTTCTGAATTATCTTTCTAGCACATCAGACGCGCAAATGGCTCGGGGGTTTGATACAACTCCCCACCATTGTTCCGTCTAAGTTGGCGAAGTCCGGCGACAATTAAGCTTTGGCCAATAGGAAAAAATGGCAACATGGTAATTTGTAAACCTTGTCACCATAGGACCTTAACTCCACCATAACTTTGCTTTTAACAAGCAATGCACACGAGACCTACATAAGCCTATAGACTAAAAGTTGAAAATATAAAACGTTAAAGAAACGAATCAGGTACGAGTTACTCAATCACAGACGCAACAGAGAATGAAAGATGAGAAAGGTTGATATAGTTTGTTGAAGGAAGCTAACTTGGTTGGTTGGTAGGTGAAGAAAATTTTTATTGAAGGATATTGAGGTTATGGAATTGGGTTATGATGATTTATATCTGGTTTATGTTTGAAAATGAGTATTGTTTCTGAGAGAGTAGATCGTGTTTATTGTCTTTAGCAATTATTAAAAGGTTATTTGATTTAATTGGGTGGTCTAACTTATGGGAGTGGGAACGTCTACGCGATTGGGAGGGATTTAAAGGTCTATTTTTAGCGCGACTACTAATACTCTCACGTTCATCGATACAAATTTGGAGTTGGCGTGTAGTCATGCCAACGTACGACGATGCGCAATCGTCACACGTATATTTGTAGATAACCGATTGATCCTAAGTCCGTAATTTTCAATTTAACTAATAAACAATTAACTAAGTTCGAAGCAGAAACACTCCCTAAAGAACTTAAATTTTCTCTTCCACTTTCGAAACTTAACTTTGAGCATCATTTCTTATCATTTGAAAAATTATACGCAGAGTTAAACCCATTCTCCCAATATTAACATCAATCCAGATGACGCACGTAGATTTAAATCAGCTCTCAAAAATCTGGCTTTTTCTTTCGATTATAATAATTAATTATAACAAATTTAAATACAACTATATTTTTAGTAAAGACGAGTTTCAATGCATTAAACAATTGGCTTATGATAATAGCATACTAATTTGTAAACTTGATAAAGGTAATGATATATATCAATGGTACGATAGTAACAAATTTTTAAAAATTTCTGGAAATCCACTTAATAATATCCTCAAATTAGAAAACAAACTAAATCGTATCTTTCGTAAACTGAAACAATTCGGAAAACTCTCTAACGAACAAAACTCTTAAGCTTTGCGCGTCTGGCTCTCAGCCAAGCGTTTTATATTATTCATAAGAATATCTCTCCGTGCCGCCCCGTTCTCTCCGCTATAAACCCTTGTAATTATAATAACCTTGTTAAATTTTGTATTCCTCTATTATTCGAGTTCACTGTCAATGAATATTCTGTTGAAAACTCTCTCTCTCTGACTCCGTAGGTATGGCCAGTTTTGACGTAACATCTTTGTTCGTCAACATCTCTCTCAATGAAACTATCGATTCGTGTATCTTCTTCTCAAATCTCGCAAATCGACAGTTCTTGATCTTGGTGAAGACAACATACGCTCGCTCCTTGAAGTTGCTGCTAAAGACTGCATCTTCTTTTTCATTAATGAACAATATAATATACAAACGGACGGAATATCAATGGGCAAACCTTCGGGCCCACATTTGCAAATTTATTCTTTTCTTATCATGAGAAAAAATGGTTGGAGGAGTATCCCCAGCCAACATTTTAAACCAATCTTCTTCTTCCGTCGTTAGGCGAACGATTGCTTTTTTTCTATTTAAATCTTCGGACCATATTTAACTTTTTCGTCAATATTTAAATTCAAAACATAAAAACAAAATTTAATTCTGAAATTGAAAACGATAATTCTTTACCATTCTTAGACATAAATGTTACGCGTAGCAATAATCATTTCGTAACATCATTTTTTTCGTAAACCCACTCTTTCACTGGCTTGGGAATGAAATTTGATAGTTTCGCACCACTTAAGTACAAACGTAACGTTATCCTTGCCCTCTTAAACCGTTCATCCGAGATTTGCTCCAACGAGACATCAGTACGAGAGTATTCTTGCACTCGAGTACGGGTTTTTGTTGTACTCGTTTTCAATGCAATGCGTTCATATGGTCTAATAAGCTTTGCTCATGGAAGCAGCCAAGCACCAATTAAAGTTTGAAACCACACTCTTACACGCGTACTCGTACTCGAACACTAAAAAAAACCGTGCTCGTGCTCAAGCACTAAAAAGGTATACTGTACTCGTAAAACTCCATAATTTTGGTACTCTTTCCACCTCTAGCTCCAACCACCATCTCCTTCATACCGAATTGGAACTCCCAAAAAAGTTTTTACTGGATAATGGTTTCTCTTCTAAACTTATTGACATTGTAGCAAAAAGATTCATCAACTTTAAAATTTTCTAATAAAACTAAAATCGTCGTAACTACAGTACAAAAGAAGGTTGTATATTTTAAACTTCCCTTTTGTGTACCTGAAAGACTCGTGTTAAAGAGGAAAATTAGTAAACTAATCAGTAGATTTTATCCACACATTTGTTAAATGTATTTTCACATTAGAGCGTAAACTACACTCTTTAAATTTAAAGCTAAAATTCAAAAGCCTTTGTCAGACGCGTATTCACATATGGGCCAAATGGGCCATGGCCCAAGGCGGCAAAATTTTGAGGGCAGTAAAATTCTGGAGGAAAAGTCGTAACAAGAAAGCACTCTTTAGGTAGGGAAAAAATCCAAAAATTTCTGGTATTTTTTTTTTTTTATCTAAAAAACCGGAAAGTTAGTACCACTTAAAAAAAAATCTCATTACGTTTGAACGAAGTCGATTTCAAAGTTGGTCCTTGGCCTTAATGTATTTTATTAATTTTAATAATATCTTTATTTTAAAGCTAATATTTTTATTTCATTTCAGATTTATTGTTTACACTTTACGGAGTATCAAACCAAAAATTGGCCAATTACTTTGTTTAAAGTTTTCTCTATAAAATTGAATTTATATTTTTTCTATTTTGCAACTTTGAACTTTGAAACTGGACAACATTTAAAATTTAAAGACAAGATTGTGTTTATCTCAGTTTAGTACAGTAATGGTACTTATACAAGGTAAGAAGAAGGCAGTTTTTAAGACAATTTTGAATTTTTTATGTTAACTGCCTATATGGAGTTAGCTGTTAGAGACCTACTCAGCCTGGCTGAGCTATTTTTTTTAAATATATAATTATAATATATTTTATTAATTTTAATAATATATTTCTATTTTAAAATATATTATTTATATTTTTAATTAATTTCAGATGTATTTTTTTTTTTCAGATGAGTGATGGGAGAAAAAGACTAAGCGGCTCGGGGTATAAGAAGAGAGCTCTGGAGAAAGCTGAAAAACGAGATGTCATTGACAAAACTGCGAAAATTTATACTTTCTTCAAGAAATCTGATATAAAGAGCAAAAATGTTGAAACAAATCCGAATGTTCTTTTAAAAGAATTAGAATATACCGAGATTAGGAGTTTTCAAGAAGATCAAAATGTTAATGAAGGTCCTAGTAATTTTAGATTATCTGGTAGAGAAATTTAAGAATCCTGCCTACCCTATACTAAAGCCTTGTGATGTACTGTAGGTAGCATCACAACTACCTCCAGCAATACTTCCATTGGACAAGACCCAGCATCATGGGAAGTTAATAATGCTACACGTCATTATGTGTCAGAGCATGGCATAAATCAGGACCTAGAAAACATGAACTTTTCTCAATCAAAGAGACGTTTTGGTGAACGATTCAGATATTTTTGTAAAACCTTATTTGAAACACAGCTTGTCAACGGAGAGAAGGTGAAGAGAACATATTTAATGTATTTGGAGAGCACAGGCTCAAATTTGGTTCTGTCCACAGTGGAAACTTATTAATGGCTTTGGAGCTTATTGCTGAATTTGATCCTTTTCTGGCGGAACATATTGCAAAATACAAAAATCCAGGAAAAGGTCATACCTCATACTTGTCTTCGTTTACATGTGAGCAATTCATCAAACTAATGGCTGACAAAGTTACCAAACAAATAACTGAGGAAGTGAAATGTGCGAAGTGCTATTCCATTACAGTATTGTGAACTCCACCCCAGACATATCACATATCGATGAACTTGCAGTTATTCTGAGATATGTAAAAGAAGATGGGCATCCCGTAGAGCGATTTTTGGCATTCCTTCCCAGCGTAGGCCACAAATCAGAGCAGCTTTTCAACTCAGTTTCCAGCATATTAAAAATGCATGATCTCGACATTGCAAACCGCAGAGGACAGTCGTATGATAACGCTCCCAACATGTCAGGGACTTACTCTGGCTTGCAAGCCAGAATAAAAGAAGCGTCCCCAGTAGCAGTTTATGTACCCTGCTCTGCACACTCATTAAATTTGATTGGACAGTGTGCAGTAAGTTGCTGTAAGGAAGCCATTGATTTTTTCGCACTTCTCCAAAATCTTTACGTGTTCTTCACTGCCTCCACTCACCGATGGGAAATACTACAAAATCATTTTACCAAATCTGAAAATGTAACGCTAAAGAGCTTATCAGACACTCGATGGTCAGCCCGTGAAGAAGCGTGTAGGAGTCTCAATAAAGACTGGGAAGAGGTTATAGAGGCACTTACGTCCATTGAAGAAGAACCAGAAAAGCCTTGCACGCGCAGTGAAGCATCAGGCTACCTCAATCAACTGCAACGCTTTGAAACTACAATTCTTTCTTTAATGTCGGGTGACATTCTAGAAAGGTTCAATGCTACTAGTAAACAGCTCCAAGCAGTTAACATTGATCTTGGTGTCGTAGCAGAACTGTATGCATCATTGACATTCTATGTAAAAGATGCGAGAGACAACTTCGACTTTTATGAAGCAGCAGCAATTAAGAATCCGCGAATATGAAGTTACAATGAAAAGAAAAAAAAAAAGAAAATTTCGAGTCGACGAAACTCGCGAAGGCGAGGTAGAATTAGATGGACGGAGGGAACTTCTTCATTAATACTTATCTTGTGGTACTTGACAGATTATTGTCGGAAATAAACCGTCGCAAAGATGCGTGGGTTTCTTCTGAATTTGGAGAAAACTCTTACGAACATTCTTGAGATGAGTGAGATGATCCAAGCAAAAGGATTAAAAGAAGTTTACCCGTATGTTGATATTGCGCTCAGGATCTTCCTATGTACGCCGGCTTCCAACTGTTCTGCCGAAAGATCTTTTTCTGTACTGCGACGACGAAGAACTACCTACGGTCAGTGATGTCAGAAAATCGTCTCAACTCTTCAGCTATCCTTAGTACTGAATCGGAAATCACGAGAGCTCTTAGCTATACAGATCTTATTGACTCCTTCGCTGCTCAGCAATCTCGGCGGAAACTGCTTCGAGTATTCTACAACGGTCGATTTCGTAACTAAACAAAGATCGTAGAGATAACCTACAATTCATTTCTGTTCACACATTTAAGGGATTGTTATATATGTATGTATATATACCGTAAGATGGGGTAACTGGGTCCTACTAATTTTAAGGTAAATTTCATTATTATTTTTTCCATAAATTTTAGGTACCTACAATTTAAGGAGTTAATTAATACTTTTATATAACGAAATTTACCTTAAATTTAGTAGGGCCCAGTTACCCATCTTACGATATATATATATATATATATATATATATATATATATATATATATATATATATATATATATCCCCGCAAGGGGGTTCTAAGCTCGTGCTCTTGAGTGCTCTTTGTGCTCGTTTGTACGTGCTTGTTCCTGGAGGTTTCACGTGTGCCCTCCCGGCCCTAGCACCCAAGGATGATGGGGCTCGACCCTGCAGTCCTTGTCATCCTTGGTCTTTTTCCACTTCGACTGTCCCCTCCACCCTTTCTTTTTCCTCTGTCTTTCCTCTCGCTTTTTCTTTGTTTTTCCGCTGAGATATGCCCTTTAAATAGAGGCGAATCGGTTCTTCCTGAACTAAAAAAAAAAAAAAAAAAAAAAAAAAAAAAATATATATATATATAATATATGTATATCGTATATTATGATTGATATAAAAATATCTTATGTGTTAAGATATATTTTTCCAGAGTAAATGCCTAAACCATTTGACTCCATTTTATTGAAAACCCTTATATCAAATAACTATTTATTGCTAAATGCTAACTTCGTAAGTGTCCGAAGGGCAGCTAAATCAGTATGGCCCTTGGTGCAAGGAAACCTAAATCCGCCCCTGGACTTTGTGCTTATCGGTTATCTACAAATATCCGTGTGGCGATTGCGCATCCTCGTACGTTGGTATGACTACACGCCAACTCCAAATTCGTATCGATGAACGCGAGGGTACGAGTAGTCGCGCTAAAAATAGACTTTCAAATCCTTCCCTATCGCGTATACGTTCCCACTAGGGTTTCTTTCCCGGGATCCCGGCTGTTTTTATTGGATTTGAAAATCCCGGGAATTGGACAAATATCCCGGGAAATCCAGGAATTTTAAAATGTCTTAATTTATTTTTTATTGATTTATTTGTTTTTTCCTTTTGTTATTAGAAGGCTCTTGGGTACAATTAAAGAAAACTGCATAATATTTACCACATTCTATTCTATTTTTCCGCTTTCTTAAATGAACACCTACTAGCATTAGCAACTTAGAGCAATCTAAAAGTGGGCCCGTATGCCAAAAAACTGGCCGAGGGAATGTCGCTAGCGCTGCGTATAATACAAGGAACCGAGTCTCAGTATATTATCTAGCGATCGCAGGCAACTCATCTTGCTCAGAGTTTTAAGCGAGCATTTGAAGCAAGAACTGCAGTTATTCGAGACAATAGGGAACAGAACTTCAAACATCACGAATTTATTTGATGCACTGAAAACCATTCCGCCAACCTCTGTTGAATCAGAAAGAGCCTTTTCTGCAGCAGGTTTATTTATCACGAAGTTGAGAACTCGTCTTAGTGATAGAAGTATCGATTGTTTATGTTTTTTAAGAAGCTATTTTAAAAATGTTGATTGACTCTTTAAATATTTTAAGATAAAAGGATGAAATTATTTTTTCTATTGAAGTTTATTTTATTTTTATTTTTTTGTATTGGCTAAATATTTTAAGATGAAATATGTTGAGATAAAAGGTATAAATTATTTTTTTTGAATGAAGTTTCTTTTTCATTTTCTTTTTTTATTTGCAAATGCACTTAATTATAATTAAAGGAATATAATATTTTAGCCTTTTATTTGTCCCCTGCAGATGAATAGCATGATAAATATTATGTTTAATAAAGCTACCACTGATTGGTAAACTCAATTCAAGTATTACAATGCAAAAGTGGTCATCTAGGCATAAGTAATTGGTTATCCCAATTCTAAAAGGGTATTTTATCACTCTGAACAATAAAAAAAATTACCACTCTTAAATATACAACCATTTCCTAGGTTTCCCACAGGATCTCAGGAATTGGCATCATTTTTCCGGGAATTCCCAGGATTTCCCGGGATGAAGAAAGCTGCATATAAGGAGAAACCCTAGTTCCCACTCCCATAAGTAAGACCACCCAATTAAATCTAATAACACTTCAATAATTGCTGAAGCCACTAAACACGACCTACCCACTCTTAAAAAACAATACTCATTTTCAAACATAAACCAGATACAAATCATCATACCCAATTCCATAACCGCAATATCCTCCAATAAAATTTCCTTTACCTACCAACCAACCAAGTTAGCTTCCTTCAACAAACTATATCAACCTTTCTCATCTTTCATTCTCTCTTGCGTCTGTGATTGAGTAACTCGTACATGATTCGTTTCTTTTAAAGTTTTATACATTTTAAACTTTTCCATAATGTTCCCCTAAATTATTTTAATGTTTTTATTTACATTTACTCTTATCTTAAAGGTGAGCCCCTCTCCCACCTTTTATGGGTTTCTTTTATAATATTTTATATCTTAATCGTATTAACTTTATAATTTGGTGTCATAATTTTTAATTTTTGTTCGTGGCATTTGTGTCAAAATTTAAATTTTATTTTAAAATTCATAGGTTGGTTTTTATTTGTATATTTCTCATTTTAACAATGAAATTGACATTAGAATATGTCGAAAGTTTTCATTATTAAATATTTGCATACGGACTAGTCTTGTTGCTCCTTATATATATATATATATATATACAGTACTGGCCAAATTATTAGGAATTTTTTTAAAATTTCATTTTTTGGTATAAAATGTTAAATTAAACCAATTTTAAACGTTGAAAAGTTATTTATTTCTACACAAGCATACATGGTCATTATTTAGCAATAGTTTAGTACTTAGTTTGACCCACCTTAGCTGCCATAATGGCTGCGACACGCTTCGGCATGCCATGAATCAATTTTTTGCATAATTCTTTAGTCGAACGAAGCGTGTTTGTTCGTCAGTTGTCGTTTGGTTGTCGTGCGATGCGGCTGTGTTTCTCTTTCTTTTACGTGTCATTGTAACTAACGTTTAATTTAAATAGTGTATTTACCCAATTTCGGCAATTATTTGTTACAGTTTTTAAGTGAATTTGAAAATGGGGCGAAAGAATGACTTGAGTCCACGGAAAATTGGGCAAATACAGGTTTTATTAACTTCTTCTACATTTAAACAAAAGGAAATCGCTGCCAAACTCCATGTTTCACCACAGTCAGTACTTCGTATTAGAAAAAAATGGTATTTGGAGAAAATGTAGGCCCCAAAAGGGTTGGAAGATGCGGCAGAAAAAGGGTAACGACTCCAAGAACTGATAGACAGATTGCAATTTTTCTCTTAGAAATAGAAGAGCTACTTGCAAAAACATTTCCAGTAGTCTAGCGGCTGATGGCATCAATATTAGTCGTAGAACAGTCAACAGGAGGCTTCTAACTGCCGGCTTCAAAGCCTACCGCCCAAGGAAGAAGCCCAGGCTCACTGAGGCTATGAAGAAGGCACGTTTTGCATGGGCAAAGGAACACATTAACTGGACTAGTGAGGATTGGGAACAGGTAAGAATAATATTTAACATTAAATAGAATGTTAATACAGTAAATACAGTATGCATAGAAGTGTATTTACAGTACGTGATAAAACTGCAGTAAAAATATCTGTAAAGCAGCAAGTCATACTGTACTTCGTTTTAGCTGTACTTCATACGCTATGCACTGACTCTTTCACAGGGCTTTCTTTGATTGCAGGTGGTGTTCTCCGATGAGTCAACGATTGCCGTGCTTGACGATCGTGTTCAAAGTGTAAGAAGGAGGCCCGGAGAAGAATTTTTGCCTGAGTGTCTGATGAAAACGGTGAAATTTCCACAAAAGATCATGGTTTGGGGAGCAATTTCTGTGCATGGAACTAGTCGTTTGAGCATTGTTGAGGGGAATATGAACCAAGTCAAGTATATAGAAGTACTAAGAAGACGTCTACTGCCTCAAATAAGGGAATGGTATGGTAATAGACGTTGGATTTTTCAACAAGACTCAGCTCCATGCCACACGGCAGTCGGTTAAAAAATGGTGTCATGAAAATAATGTTCGGTTGCTCCCATGGGCTGGAAATTCTCCAGACATGAACCCAATCGAAAGTTTATGGTGTATTTTAAAGGACGTAATCCATGAAACGCCGATAACAACAAAACACCAACTCATAGAGCGACTTATTCAAGTCTGGTTTCACTCTACACGTATTAAGGAATTATGCAAAAAATTGATTCATGGCATGCCGAAGCGTGTCGCAGCCCTTAAGGCAGCTAAGGGGGGTCAAACTAAGTACTAAACTATTGCTAAATAATGACCATGTATTCTTGTGTAGAAATAAATAACTTTTCAACGTTTAAAATTGGTTTAATTTAACATTTATACCAAAAAATGAAATTTTTAAAAAATTCCTAATAATTTGGCCAGTACTGTATATATATATATATATATATATATAATATATATATATATATATATATATATATACAGGGTGTCCATAAGTCCGGCATCATAGGAGAAATTCATATTTTTCTTATTTCTACAAACCATAATTCATATGCTCGGGATGCCAATTTCCCGTCCACCATTCTGCTCAGTGACGAGGCTGTTTTTTATGGAAATGGTGAGGTAATCGACAGAACACCCGCTACTGGTCTCAAAACAAACCCTCACTGGTATACCTCTTCAAAGGAACAAGATGCATCTCGGGTGATGGTATGGTGTGGCATTGGAAGGATCGCATCATAGGCCCCCTCTTTTTCGATGAACATGGCACTGGAGGCACCTACCTACGTACGCTCAAGAAAGAAGCATTTCCCAGTGTCTTGAACGAAGAAGGAAATTTCCCAACATGGTTCCAGCAAGACGGCGCTCCTGCACATTACAGCACCCAAGTAAGGGAATACCTGTACCAACAATTCCCTGGTCATTGGATAGGACGTCGAGGGCCTGTGGAATGGCCAGCTAGAAGCCCGGATCTCACGCCACTAGATTTTTATCTCTGGGGCCACTGAAAGCGCTGGTATACGCAGAGAAAATTAAGAGTGTTGAACATTTGCGGCAGCGCATTATTGGGGCATGTAACACCATTACTCCTGACATCATTCACCGTGTGCTTGCTGACTGGGTATCACGTCTGAATTTGTGTATTGAAAACAATGGTGGACATATTGAGCACGTTGTGTAAATAAAAGCTTTTGTTTTGCCTTTTTTTATTATTTTTCCTATGATGGCGGACTTATGGGACACCCTATATATATATATATATATATAATATATATATATATAATATATATATATTATTTCACGAAAGTAACACATGAATAATATTTATGATGAAAATAATCACGAAGGAAAAAGGAAACACAGAATGGTGCGCAAGCGCTTTCGTCTGATGTTCCTGAAGATGTCATTAGACGAACGAAAGCGCTTGAGCACCATTCTGTGTTTCCTTTTTCCTTCGTGCTTATTTTAATTTTATATATATATGTTACAGTAAGGATTGTGAAACAAGTGATTCCGTGAAATTCCTCAAATTTTCAGTTATTTCCTGTAATTACCGTTTCACTCAGGGACTTCAGGAAGTTACTGAAACTATCAAGAATTTAACCTAACCTAACCTAACTTCCTGAAGTCTCTGAATAAAACATTAATTATACGAAATCACTCGTTTCACGATCTTACTGTAACACGCACACACACACACACACACACATATATATAATATATATATACATATATATATACAATAATAATAAAAAAAGACATTTAAAACATCAATAATTATTAAGAGAATAGTTAAAAACATCAACAATAAAAATCTGTGTAAACATCACACCACATCATCATATGGTCATCATCATCAGCAGCAGCAAGGGAGGTCAGAATCAAGGTCAGGGAGGTCACATCCCCATTTAGTGATACGTGGACCAATAAGCTTTTAGATCGGAGCATTTCATATCCGTGATTCCTTAATTATATATATATGTATATATATATATATATATATATATATATATATAATATATATATAATATATATTATATAAAGCAGGTATAGGGAGGGGTGTAAACCAGGTGGGAAATCAGCGAGGCGTTGGGGGATAAGGGAAAAAAAAAATTTGATAACGAAGTACCGTGTGCAAATACCCTGATGCCATGGACCTACCTGTCTTCTAAGTGGGTACCTTTTAAATTTCGGCTGGGCAGCGAATAGGGGAAAAATAAAACACGCTTAAATTTTAAATCACACACACACACACACGTACGTTAAGAGATTGATATACGAGGGTTTAACCCATTAGTGCCCATTGGTAAAATTTCCTACCGCCAAAATTGTTTGTCATTGTTGCATCACTTTTTATTGTATTCACGTGACCTTCGGTACGAGTCATTGATATGACGTAATCGTTTAGAGTGCGTCATATAAATCAAACCGATATCAATCATACCGAAAATCTTTGATTGATATGACGCAATCTAAAAGATTGCGTCATATCAATGACTCGTACCAAGATCACGTGAATACGAGAGAAAGTGATGCAATAATGACAAACAATTTTGGTGGTAGGAAATTCTACCAATGGCCACTAATGGGTTAAACTTCATGAGGTAACTTCAGGATATAATAATGAATACCAAATTTGAAGTGAAAAAATAAATAAATATTTTACAATACACAATCGTTTGTTGGACTTTAAAATCACCCAAATCATATTCCAAAAACTAAACTTTATTGTTCGCTATTTCATTATTAGTAATTATTATTATTATTATCATCATACGCCTATTTCTATTATCATCATTATAATTATTATTATCTGTTATACGAGATACTATTATCAGTCGATATCTAATTATCATCATTACCATTATTTTAATAGGTAATAAACGCTGTATTCGACACGAGATTCGGTAAAGCTTTTTTTAACTCGTAACTCTTAACTGTAAACTCTCTTCAAACAATAATTATCGGCCTCCTCTATCAATTACTCAATGACTCAAATTATTAATTAAAGACCGCGGCCCCCCCTTCCCCGTTTCTCCTCCCCCATCCAGTAATTTGATGCATCGCAAAACTCTCTTCGATGAAATACGACACCGTGCTGCAGCGGCGAAGGTTCCGCCCGAGAATCCATACCGAGGTAGACGACATTATTGACGTCCGATTTAACGTCCATTTTTGTTTAAATTCATGAATAAAATGCCGATTTCCGCTCCCCAACTTTGGGGAAGGAAGGGAGCGGGAGACACGGAGCGCGAGGGAGATAATCCCCGATAGGGAGGGGTTTTTTTTTATAACGAAGGAAACGCTTCTTTTATCCGCTTTCCTCTTGGGACTGACGAGGAGTCCAACGACCTTGATCGAAAACGCTAAATTTTCAATCTTTCTTCGACAGGCGCCCGTCTTTCGACCAATCATAATCACTTCCAATTAAAAAAAAATACGTAACACACACACACACGCGCGTGCACACGAAAAAGTGTGGTGTGTGTGCTTGTGGGGTAATAGACAGTAATTTAATACACTAGACTAATCCGAGGGTAATTAATAAAGCCACCCGGGGGCCGGAGGTAGGGGGTCCACAATTAATACAATAATATTAAAAAACACCCCTCTAAAAGGAGGGGGGGGGGGAGAGTTATTATTCACAAAATGTGCTCTTTAAGAAAAAACAATACTACAGTGGAGGAGGGGTGGGAGGGGGTACAGGAATCAAGGGGTATTAGTATTCGAAAGATTAAAATGACACGTAATTTATGGAAGGAAAAAAGTTCGCCTCCAAACAGAATTTCTCAAGAGCATGAAAAAATTACTAATTGGTATTATCCCGTTTCTCTTCGGACATTTTATTAGTCTTCTTCGAAAACGGGAAATAAAATTTCATGAAACAAAAACCCAATCGTTACTAATTAGTAACATTTATGCTTTTTTTTTTTAAACAAATTCTACATTTCTGGCGAACTTTTTTCCCCAAACTGTATATGTATATATATAAAAAACGTGGAGTGCCATATACAAAAACAATGTATAATGAGTGAAAAACGACCTCCACATAAAGTAAAAAAAAAACTAGTAAAAGAGCCAAAAAAAAAATTGTGGACCTACTTGATTCTCCTACTGTACATTTGAGGAGTTGACCTAAGAATGTTTACTTCAAATTCACTAAATTGGCGGGGAAGTAACGACGCTTGGTAAAGCAGCAACTAGATTTGTTTTTGAGGAGTTGTCAAATGTTCGAACACAACCGTTACTCCCATGGTTATAATTTAAAGGAATTAGCATACATTTGTGGCATGACAACATATTAAAGAAAAAAAAAAATATATATATATATATAGGGTGTCCATTCGTCCCTTTTACCCTCACCCTATTCTCGTTGGAAAAGGTTCAGAGGTAAAAGGATATTGGTACACCCTGTATATTTATTTTCTGTATTATTTAAATTTTCAGAAACAATTTCCTTTATCTTCTTCACAATCACAATCAACTTGACATAGCTTTAAATCAACGAGCAGAAGAGTATTTACTTTGAGATCAATCAATCAATCAATCAATCACTCAATCAATCAATCTCTCTCATCTACTACTGGTTAGTGACTTTCATTGTCTTCATACGATTAATATTACGGGAAAGTTATTTAACAAAAGCCTGTTTGGCAGAAACTAATCTAGAATGTAGAACATAGGCCTAATCCAACGGCCTATCAACAATTTGATATGTCAATTACGTGGATAAACGCTTTCACACAGGCAAACTTCATTAGAAACGGTTAGGTAATGAATAATAAAATATACAATGAACATCTTGACAACAACAATATTCGACACGAACGATTATTGTGAATTAAAAACAAATTATCGCGATAACATGATTGCAATCCAAAGTTCTTTTGAAAACGCGTCGCTGTTATCAATTATGACAACGCTTCAATTATCGTAAATTAATTGATTCGTTTCGTCAATTTCCAATTAATTTAAAACTGAATGTCTTTGATCAATAATGACGGATGGCAATGAATGAAATCGTTAATAATGTCGGTGAAAAGAGGATTCGATTAAAAAATCAGTGACGTTGTCGAGAAAAAGCCTTCAACCAACCAAGTCACAGAAAAAAAAAATATGACTCCAGTAACTTGGCTTTAGATAAAAAAAAAAAGTCAACGGTATCTCGATAATTACGTCACTGAAAAAAATAGAAAAACCAACTAAAACGAAATCACTGAAATGAACTGACCTGTTGCTGACGTCTGAGATCAGCGATCTCTTTCCGATCTTCCTCCATAATTGTCTGCAGTGACGTCACTTCATTTTCCAACTTCTGCTTCTCAGCCAAAACCTGCAATTATTATTATTATATTATATATATATATATATATATATATATATATATATATATATATATATATATATATAACGCATAACCGCGCATATTTACATATACAAAATTCATTCTCACCAGGACTCGAACCTGGGCCAAATAGTCAACGCTCCCGTGTCTCCTAGTAAGAGGGCCCGGGTTCGAATCTTGGTGAGGGTGAGGGGTACACTTTGCGCATATATATATATATATATATATATATATATATATATATATATATCTGCTTGCGGGAATGCTAAAAAATATTATTAGACCACTTGTTCCGAGTGAATATTCCTGTTCGCAACATTTTTTCACTCACCTCGTCGTACTGCAACCTGAGGTTCTGCATGCTTGTGTAAGTAGCTCTTTCCTGCTTCCTGTAATACTCAGCGTCTTTGACTGTGGTATCGTATTTACGGGACAGTTCCATATTTTGCCTAGAAACAAAAATCCAAATACATTACGGCTGAAAGAACCAATAATTATAATTGGTTGACCATATCACGTTTCGACCTTTCATAACAGATCACTCACTATCAGGCGAATTCCAGAGGGGTTTAGAAAAAAAAATATATACATATAGTGTGTGTGTGTGTGTGTGTGTGTGTGTGTGTGTGTGTGTGTGTGTGTGTGTGTGGCAGAAAAAAACAGCTTAAAAAAATCTTTTTTCGGAAATTCCTTCCACTTCCCTAACGTCAATTTCAGTTGTCAGAAAATCAAAGACTTTTTATACGAAGACTCAAGTAAAACGTGCAGGTCGGAGGAGGGTTTATCTTCGAGTAGCAAAACAACGTCCGAAACGTGTCTCTCATAAAATCGGTCTACGTTTATTCTAGTTATTTATGATACAATTTACTGGAAGAGTTATTAGTGCATTTTATCACGAAAGATCAAAATAAATTCTAGTTTCGCTCAAAAGCAACATTTGAGAGGAAATTTTTTTTTTCCGGATGGTGAAGTGGTAAGAGACGCGCTCGGGACGTTGCCTCACGACGCGAGGACGAACCCTCCCCTCCGTGCCGCGCGTTTTACTTCAGTCTTCGTATAAAATCGATGTGCGGTTATTGTAGTTTTTTGTAACGACTTTTTGTTACTGAAAATGAAAGATACGATAAGAAAAAATTGACGAGTAAAGTAACAGATCTCGCGGTACAATTACGGAAATAAGTTCGCCTAGGGAGGAACGGAGAGAGTGGGTCACGAATATCAATAACACCCCCCACCAATACTTAACATAACAAGAACTATGTCGGAACAGTCCCTTATCTTTTTGTGACCTTGACCTTTGGTGCAAGAACCAGAGTATTGCTCGCGACACATCGTCTTGTGATGATACATATGTGTATGAAGTTTCATCATTTTATGTCGAATGGTTCAAAAATTGTGACGCGGACCTCCATTTGACCTTGGATATAGGGACCTGGGTCTTGTTCAAGGCACATCGTCTTGTTCTCATCGAACATTATCGAACATTATGTACCTCCTCGGTATGGGCCGCAAGGCCTTTTGAGGTACTTCTTTTCCTTGTAACTCCTTGTAACATTTGAAACAAGAAAACTTAATATTCTGACTTCACTAACTTATGTTCTACCTTGATGGAGTTTATTATATTATTATTATTATTAATACATAAAACTTGTTGACTTACTTTCTCAGGAGCTGGATATCCATAATTGCCTTTTCGTACCTGAGATTCAAGGACTCGTATTCCCTGGAAGATGTCAACGATTTGTCACTGACTGACACTCCTCCGTGCTTATTCAGAGTCTCTGAAACCAAGAAGAAAAATCCTGTAGTTTACCCTAGTATCATGTACCCTGTTAGGAACATAATGAGGTCTTTTAAAAAGTTAAAGTTATTTCAACAAAGACTGGTTTGCCGATGTTTGGAGTTTGTTTCCTCACAGCAACAATCCCGAATCATACAATTTTATTTTTAACCCTTTAATGCCCAGTGTGTGAAATTTTCATCGTTAACTTTGGAAGCAATTTTAGACCTTCCAGTTCCCAATGTGTGAAATTTAACACATTTCGTATTTTATTAATTATGAACAATAAAACTTTGTAAAATATATTTTTCAGTTATTTTGGGTCCAATTAAACGATTTTTATATCCCAATTTTTTTTTTTTTTACTTTTCGACTTAATTTGGGTATGAAAGGGTTAAGGTTAAAACTGCAAAGTTCAACCCTTCAATACCCATCCTATCACTTATCTATTTTATTCTTGTATTGATGCCAGACAATTTTGTAGTCTTAAAATAATTTCCCCCACCCCCACGAAGTTCAGTCATAGATTGTCATAGAAATTTTTATTTTATTTTCTTAAACGAATTAATATTTTACAATGACCACGTGATAACCCTTTTCTATACACGATTAAAGCTAAAATGATGAAATGTAAATACAGGGTCTCCCATAAATCAATGTAGGAATTAAATACAACAAATAAATAGTCAATACACTGACTTATGGAACACACTGTATATTACTTCTCCGTATTATCACTTAAAAAAATATTTCTACGAGATTCCACGTATATAAATAAACACTCGCATAAGCACTGAGGCATTTCCTCAACTCGGAGTGGTTCCTCTCTATTCCTCGAATGAATACCTTCATTTGCATAATTTTAAAAAATTTTATACCCTCACTTAATCATCGTTGAATTCATAGTTTAAGCGAAAGTATGAAGAGTTAATTATCTTTTTACACAGAGCACCATTCCGTCCATACGTCAATTTCAGGGTACGAACAGCTAGCAGCAGCAGCAGCATTGCCGAGCAAATAGGGGGTCAAAGTATTGATGAGGCTTTCGTACGTGGTTCATTACCAGTGACAGCAACAATGCTCCGTGTTAGTTTAGTCCAAAGAATATCCGAATCCGTATCCAATTTATCGCATTTTTAGCAAGATGTAAATTTCTACAGTGTTCGAAACGGAATTTTCGTACGAGATGTTTACTGTTTGAAACAACTTGTTTACGAGTTCTGAAGGTAAGTTAGGCTACTGTTTGAAAGTGAATTTGTATAAGAGCCGTAAAGGCAAGCAAGTTTACTGTTTGAAACAATTTGTATACGAGCTTCAAAGGTAAGCCTACACTGTTTGAAACTCAACTTTTGTAAGAGCTGTAAAGCCAAACTTACAGTCTGAAACAAAACTTGCGTTTAATAGTACGACAATAAAGTTTATTTTACAGTGTGGTCCTCGTGTGAACCTTAACGAAAACGATATGGAACTTGAATGAAGAGGAATAAATTTTGGTGCAAGCAATACGTGCGCTTTTTCATACAAATAACGAGTAATTAATTATCGACTGAATTAAACTCATATTATATCTGTTAAGTCAAGATTAATGGTCATTTCAGACTTTTTTCTGACGAACGACGGACGACTTTGTTCCGTTTTACAACAGGCTTCCGTTCAACAAAAGGTTAAGATCATCTTTCAAATTTGCCCCGAGTGAAAAGGGTACTACAGAAACGAGACCCTCCTTGGAAGAAGTGGATAAGCGACAAAAGTAAAAAACGCCAGAAAACGCAAGTTAAAGTTGAACTCTTGAACTTTTGAAGGTATCTCGTCGAAATATCTTCAAAAGTTCAAAAGTTATGGATGATACTTTCAAATTGATACGTTGACTGCGTTTTCTACTTTTGTCGCTTAGCCACTTCTTCCCAGGAGGGCCTCAAATGCACTAGAAGTACTGTGGTTATAGTTCCCGTAAAAGTAGTTCTGGAACAAGTCGATCAGTGTAAAAAAGGGTACTAGGCTTATCTGACGTATTAAAGAGAAAGAAAAGGACATCCTTCTTTTGAATAATATTTCTCTAATCACAAAACAGTTCTGGAATATTACTCACAAGTTAATAATTATTATTACATAAATCCAAAGATCTCCAAAAGGCATCCCCGGTAGATGGGTTTCCTGAACATAGGGGCCCAATCCGGAATGTATTGATGATATCCAGAGAATTAATTCTAGCTGGTTGGAGATTCATGTAGGCATGGGCAGTTTACCGGTGCGCACGCGCACGCACGCACAATTATTAATTTTATACAGGGTAATCGTAAAGTCACGCAACCACACAGATAATAGCTCAATTATATTTATGAGAAAAAAAAGAAAAATTATATATATACAGTATATATATATATATATATATAGTGGCAGAGACGTCTTCAAATACTTTAGCGATGTTCCATCAATACAAGCACGACCAAGATGACGTCACAGCGAGAGTGTGCTTCAAGGCATGTCCTTATGCCTTGCCTCACACCTCAACCTCGTTACAAGGACTACTTCAAGCATTCCTACGCCATCATCGCACTTCAACTCTCTCTCTCTTCGAAAACCAGTGACACGAGAACTACCACCATATGAACACCTTTTGTGCAGGGCCCATTTAGGCCTGGTGTCATTCACCTAACTTTATAAAAAGACTAATCATTACCTCGCGCGTTATTAATATTGAAGTCATTAAACAAATATGCACATTCAATTTCAACATATTTTGTCTCATTCATAAATCATTAATTTTGTTTAATAAAGAAAGAAAACTCATTCTATCAATCAACCTAATTTTAATAACATTATTTAATCTGTAAAGATAATGGTGACTCTAGTCTCAACAGCATCATCAATAACAATTTAATAAATTATAACCATTATCAATTAACCATTTTTATTATCATCATTATTATAATTGTGCCAAAACATTACGCTATAAATTGGTGAATATATATATATATATTTTTGGTGAATATATATATATATATATTTTTTTTATTTTTTTTTTTTCTAACAAGCAAATATTTTTGCTGAAGATTCACTCGAAAATTTTTATCCTCATTAAATTTTTCGATGCATCGCTCTGATCCAAAAATAATTTTAAAAAAAATTACCCCCCCTCCCCACCAAAAGGGTCGACTCCAATTTTTTTTAATTTATTAAAAGTTCTCTGAACACCTCTGAAATAAATAATTAATCACTAGAAAATTGACAAGATGTGTGAGCTGACAGAAATTGAATGCGAATCTCCCTCTTCCTACCCTACCCGCCTCCACCGAGCGAGTGACTCGCATCCCCGGTCAAGGTCGCTTATCGAGGAGTGGATGAACACTGTTCGTTCAACATCATCGCGATCAATAATATTTATTGTCAACCTTCACCAGTGGTTTCGTGTGAAAATGCCTCCATCGCACCGGAGTCAGACATAATCCTAGATTTAGTTTGGTTGGAGAGAGAGAGAGAGAGAGAGAGAGAGGAGAGAGAGAGAGAGAGAGAGTCGCTCTTCGGGACCAGACACACCCGGCTCATCAGAGACTGTCCGGAGCCGTGTATCTCGTTTTCTCTCGAAGACATCCACAATGACATCAGTAACGTTTTTTTTATTTCTTCCAAAGAATGATTTAATAATTTCGGTCCTCTAACGACAAAGTTATTTTCACGCGAGTTATGAAACTGTTCCTGACATCGTTTATAATCTAAATATGGTGCGTAATTTGCCTTTCCCCCTTTCCAATGTCACCCGGAGTATTGTAGGTTTTGTCTCAAGATTAGACCCCAAATTTCAATTATTTTCCGCGTGAAGATGATGGTGTATCTCTCTCTCTTAACCTCTTCCACCAATCAAAGTCTTCTTGTCTACTTATTTTATCGTCACTCGGAAGCAACGATGCCGCGTTATCTTAATCAATGCGTAATCAACTTCATGATTAATTTCCTGGTTTGTATCGTTAGTTTGCATTGCAGACGCTTCTCGCTCTATAGGTTTGGGTGCGTGATTAATCACGAGTAAGATACACCCAGGTTTGTGTTTCTCTCCTGAGGCAACAAAAATTGCGCGTCTCCTAATCACAAATAAATTTTTATCAACTCAGTTTTGCTCTACACGAACTGGACCAAATATTCAGAATCTGCAATTTAAGCTTTCATTCATCATTCATGGTTCTGGTTTATTTAAGCGTGATACTAACTAATAATTGTTTTATATACATACCTTAATAATTAATTAATTATCTAATTAGAAATTACCTAATTATTATTACTTACATAATTAGAAAAAATTATAATTAATTAATTTAACCAAATTTGATCTAAATGGGTACAACTTACGCAAATATATTTAAACTAACACAACTTCGCGTAACAACTTATCATAACATTTCTAACTTAAATATACCGTATTTGTTCGTGATAACCACTGTATGGGGTTGCATTACACTTAATAACGTTAAGGTGATTTTTATTTAATGCCAAGTCACATGACAAAAGCCTTAGCAAAAGAAAATAAATAATATAGTCAACACTGAAAATTCCTATGGTGCGCGACTTTCGTGCCACCCTGTATAACAATACTCGTAAATCAACTGATGTTCATCTCAGCGTGCAGGGAAGAATACAAGTGGCGCGTTTAACAACAACAACAACTACTAATATATATATATATATTATATATATATATATATATATATATATATATATATATATATATATATTATAGTATATATATATATATATATATATATATATATAATATATATATATATATATATATATATATATATACTATATGATCAAAAGTATTCGGACACCCCGGAAAATCCGCATTTCTGCAAATATCACCTTCGCCGAAAGGTATGCTGGGAAAAAGCGTGGCGAAAACTATAATGCTGAGGTGTTCTGTTAAGTTATCAGTAACTGTTGTGAAGCCATGCCACGCGGACGTGAACTCTCCGAGTTCCAACGTGGACTCGTCATCGGATGTTATTTAAGTAACGTTTCTATACGAAACATTGCAGCCAAACAGGATATACCAAAGTCGACTGTAGCGGATGTTATCATGAGATGGAAGCACGACGGTGCAACTAACGCGAAAAAAACGTTCCGGACGACCACGCAAACTGACGGAACGTGATAGAAGAAGTCTTGTACGACATGTCAAGAAGTCCCGCACGTCCTCTGCCGCTTCCATCGCTGAGGAGGTAGGAAGAGCATCCGGTACCTCCGTTAGTACTGTAACTATCCGCAGAGAGATGCACAGACTCGGTTATTATGGTAGAGCAGCTGTACACAAGCCACTGATTACAAAAGTTAATGCCACGCGTCGTTTGGCCTGGTGTGTCTCCTGTCGTTCCTGGACCGTGGAGGACTGGAAAACTGTTCTTTGGAGCGACGAGTCGCGGTATTCACTCTTCCAGTCTGATGGGCGTGTTTGGGTGTGGCGACAGCCCGGAGAACGGCTTCTTCCTGACTGTGTACGTCCAACGGTGAAGTTCGGTGGAGGGTCCATCATGGTATGGGGTTGTTTTTCCTGGCTAGGGCTCGGCCCGTTGGTTGTTATACCCACTACCATGAACGCTGACGTTTATCTCGACGTTCTGGACAATTCGGCCCTCCCTACACTGTGGCAATACTACGGAGATGGCCATTGTTTGTTTCAACAGGATCGAGCTCCCTGCCATACTGCAAGGCGTGTGCAGGACTGGTTTCGTGAAAATAAGGTGGATTTGTTAGACTGGCCTGCTCAGAGCCCGATCTCAACCCAATCGAGCACATGTGGGACGAACTGGAGCGACGGATACGAAACCGCACACCACGCCCGGCTTCACTTGCATCTCTTACATCAGCTCTGCAAGAGGAATGGCGAGCCATTCCTGCACAGACTTACCGAAAACTGGTGGAAAGTATGCCTCGACGTGTTGACGCTGTAATAAAAGCAAAGGGTGGACCTACTGGTTACTAAATGCCATAATAAAACCATTTTTCCCAAAACCATGCGGTGTCCGAATACTTTTGATCATATAGTATATATATATATATATATATATATATATATATATACAGGGCGTCCCAAAAAAATGTATACACACTTTAAATAATTATAAAGGCAGTGTTTATTAAAATACATTTCATTTTCAAAATGTAATAGAATCTACAGACATTATTTAATTGTTTTGTCAACGCCTGTTTTCAAACTGACGTCCGTTCTGGTCCAGGCACTGCTGATAACGCGAAGCAATGGAATCGCAAACATCACGAAACATTTCGTTTGGTATTTGTGTGCATTCTCGTTCAATGGCTGCTCTCAATTCAGCGACTGTTGCAGGTTTTATAGCGTAGACTTTGTCTTTTAAGTATCCCCATAAAAAAAAGTCTAGTGGTGTGAGGTCTGGTGAACGCGGAGGGTATTCTACGAAAACCCCTTCGTCCAATCCACATCCACATCGTGCCAAGTACCACTCGCAATACTCCACTCTTCGGTCCGGATCATCATCATCTTCATTAATAGCATGGACTAATCTTGGAATGTAACTTTTCCATTGACAGCGCTTCAAAATGCGTTGGACAGACGATTCTGAAATTCCTACCTCACGACTCGCTTGCCGCACAGATTTTCTTGGACTTTGGTGATACGTTTCCAGTACTCTTTCTTGCTTTGTGGGGCTTGTCGATGTCCGTGGTCTTCCGGAACACTTCTTGTGGACATTCTGAACAGTTCCATCGGCTTCAAACTTATCTCTAATTCGAGTGATGGTAAGTCGCGTTGGTGGATCTGTTTGAAACTCCCTCTAAACTGTCTTTGCACTTCAACTGCGTTTTCACACTTCCAGTAGAATTTTAGAATGAATTTCCTTTGTTCAAAGCTTAGTCTGACTGCCATTATTAATTCTAATGGGTTTAACTTGGAAAGAAAGAAACATCAATTGAGCTATCAGCTGTTAAAGTGTGTATACATTTTTTTGGGACGCCCTGTATATGTATATATATATATATATATATAATATATTATATATATATATATATATATATATATATCCTGCAGCCGCAATTGTTAAGGTACGAATCAACTTTATCGACTGCATCTTTCACCGTCTTTCCCAAAATCACCTTTCGAAAACGGAACACGACAACTACGATCTCTCTTCCGAGATCGGCGCATCAATAATATTTACAGAATGGAGAAATCTATAGAATTTTAATTGCATTTTTTCAGATTCAAATTTTCACTCTTCACGTCTCGACGTCAACTCTTACGAGAGAGAGTTTCACTCAAATTTATACGTTGGACCCAAATTTTTAATTCAAAATTTCAACTTGGATTTAAAATTGTCAAAAACTGCAACCACTGTTAATTTAGCGTCAATTTTAATTCTACTTCTAGCTTCTAATTCGACTCTGAGCTTTGGTTCCAAACTTGAATTTGACACGAACGTCTTTCAACTCTGACCATGAACTAGATTAGGAACGACTGATTACGATTCTGATGTCCATCGGTTTGAATAGACGGGGATCCATTGGGTCAAAAGGTAGGTGTGGTTAGTGTATCAAGACTTTTGCAACCGATGCAGGAATGACATTGGTACATTTCCAATATTTGATATACTTTACTTAAAAGTTTACGACCATCGTCGATGGTGTTCTTGGGGTTGTTTGACCTCCTTCGTAACGGCCTAAAGGTCATGTGGCGGAGGAAACCT
This sequence comes from Bathynomus jamesi, assembly GCA_023014485.1. NCBI lineage: Eukaryota > Metazoa > Arthropoda > Malacostraca > Isopoda > Cirolanidae > Bathynomus > Bathynomus jamesi. Next base: position 488,619 of record JAJOZX010002307.1, on the reverse strand, counting down.
ACGACTTTACGCGGGATCCGAACCACATCTACGGGTCACTACGTGATGTAAAGCGGAGGATGCCCCCCCCCCTCCAACTACTACCCAGATCCGATTCCGATATCGCTTAACTTTGCTGATCTAACGGAAAGCGGTGTTACCCATGACAAAGCCCTGAGTAGGTAAGACTTAACGTAGTTCAACAAGACTTTTGACTCTCAACTATAACGTTTTGAACAATACAATTAAATCATTCTTCACTATATACTCAAATCATAAATAGCGAACCACGGCCAATACCTAATTCTGAATAAGGAATTTTCAAAATTTAACTCTTGTACGAAAAGAAATAACCGATTATAATTATCTAAGATGCAGACAGACATATACCCTGTATATATATATATATATATATAACTGCATGCCGCCGCCGCCTCCTTTAAGGAGAGCACGCAGTACCAGTCTTTCTACACTTCCTCATTCCTTTTCTACTCAACCGGTCAACTCTGGAACAACCTTCCTCAATCCATCTTTCCTCCTGTCTACGACCTCCCATCTTTCAAACGCAGTGTCTCTAGGCATCTCGAAAACCCTGGACCTTGATTTTGACTCTCTTCTTCTTCTTCTTCTATAGGAGAGGCGCTTTTGCGGGCATTTGCCCTTGGCCCCCTTTCCTGCATAAAAAAAACTCAGTTCAGTAGCACAAGGAAGAGTATTAGCTCCACTACTCTTCATAATCATGCTAACTGACATAGATGAGGACGTTACCAGAGACAGCACAGTAACATCCTTCGCCGATGACACAAAGATCAGTAGAAAAATAAGAAAACCAGAGGATATAGGATCTCTACAAACAGACATGAACAGACTCTACGAGTGGACGGAAGACAACAATATAAAGTTTAACACTGAGAAATTTCAACTGTTACAGTACGGAAAAAGGGAGGACCTAAAATCCGTGGAATACTATACCACAAATGGACAGGAAATTCAGAGAAATTCTAAAGCAAAAGAATAGGGGTTGTAATGACTGATGATGCGAAATTGAAACACAAAATAAGATAGCAGTAAACAGAGCAAAGAGAATAACTGGGCAGATACTGAGAACCTTTAAACGAAGGGATAGGAATATAATGATTCCTCTACTAAAAACACTGATCATACTCAAATTGAAATACTGCTCGGTTCTAACATGCCCATATAAAAAAGAAGACATTAAACAGCTAGAAGGGATTCAGAGAAGCTTCACAGGCAAGATCAATGGGTGCAAAGAACTAAATTACTGGGAAAGGTTACGCGAACTAAACCTATATTCACTGGAAAGGAGAAGAGCGAGATACACCATTATTTACGCTTGGAAAATAATGGAGAAACTAGTCCCTAATCTTACTCTGAACCCTGTAACTCCCCAAACAACAGTGAAAAGTAGAAAAGGAAGACTGTATCGTGTTCCCAAATTAAAAGCGAGACAGGGAACATCCTTAACCCTGAAAGAAAATAGTTTTGTTGTGAGAGGATCAAGACTCTTTAATCAGCTGCCCAAAGAACTAAGGAACACGAGTGATGTTGCGGTGGGCATCTTCAAAAGAAGATTAGACGCCTGGCTCAGAACAATCCCCGATGAGCCGGGCGTACCTGGCTATGTGAGGTGGAGAGTATAAGAAACCAATTCACTACTTCACCAGGCCAACTCAGAGGAGGGACGACAAGCTTGACCTTCGTGAAATGAGGAATCATCGCACGCAACATTTGAAAGGGTTTTATATATATATATATATATATATATATATATATATATATGTAAAGAACGACGCTTGTATAGGAGATATTCCGCGTAAGATGAGAGAGAGAGAACGAAACAAATGAAAAAATGAGTAATATCTCCTATACAAGCGTCGTTCTTTACGTTAATTATACTGCGTGTTTGCAGTTAAATGTATATAATGTTACGGCATGCGGGAGGTGCCCCCTTGGGGCATTGGTTTCTGCGCGTATGTAGAAGAATTACGGCATTTGAATGAGTGAGGCCCATGGTGTAATGGTTATCATATCTGACCGGCAATCGGAAGACCCCGGGTTCGATTCCCGGGTGGTTACCTCATTTTTTCATGTGTTTCGTTCTCTCTCTCTCATCTTACGCGGAATATCTCCTATACAAGCGTCGTTCTTTACGTTAATTATACTGCGTGTTTGCAGTTATATATATATATATATATGCAAATAAATCACAAAGCAACACGTGATCTTTTTAATAAGCAAAGAACCACAGGGAAAAGGAAAAGGAAACACGAAGTCCGAGCGCTTTCATGATATATTCACATCTTCAGAGACAAGAAATAGACAGAATTTACAAAGTAAATGAGTTAAATACACAAGCGAAAAAATTCCGCTTGTGTAATTAACTCATTTACGTTGTAAATTCTGTCTATTTCTTTCTTGTCCCTGAAGATGTGAATATATCGCGAAAGCGCTCGGACTTCGTGTTCCCTTTTCCTTTTCCCTGTGGTTCTTTGCTGATATATATATATATATATATACACCTTGGTTACTTCGGTTTGTCTCCGCCCGAATTGTTCATTCTGACGAAGGTCAAGCTTGTCACTCCGCCTTAGACCTATATTTTAACTTGGAATCCAAACCACGCCCCACCACGGGCGAGCAGAAATTACAGTCCTCGCCCGGACTCGATCTCACAACCTCCCAATCAGCAGCAGCCTAGCGTCTTAACACTCGGCTTCCAAGGGCAGGGGTGTAGTGCTGCGGGAGCGCACGGGAGCGCCGTTCCCGCACCTCCATTCATCCAAATTTTATTTATTTATTTTCTTTAGTTGATACTTGGAAGTTGGGAACAAAGCGACTGAGATGAAAGCACTCGCTTCTAATTGTGATTTCAAATTTTTAATATTCCAAGTCTAAGTGAAGTATTATTATTATTATTACTAGTACAGTTCCCGCCGCTTCGCTGACGGTTAGACAGGCTAAACTACAAAAAAAGAACCCAGCCGTGAAAATTTTGAGCTTCACATTGTGTCAACATTTCTGAATCTGGTATCTCCCAAAACCTCCTCACCCCCATTCATACAACTTGGGGGCTACCCCCCTCCCCCATTACCCCCACCCCCACCCTTCCCCATTGCTAAACTACAGAAAAGAACACAGTCATGAAAATCTTGAGCTTCACATTGCCGCCCGTAACACAATTTCTGAATTTTTTTTACAATTTCTGATTTTTTTTCTCACAATTTCTGAAAGTGTGACGGACGGACAGACGGACAGACGGACAGACGGACGGACGGACAGACAGACAGACAGACAGACAGACAGACAGACAGACAGACAGACAGACAGACGGACAGACAGACGGACAGCTCTCTTATTATAATATAATAGATTAGTATATTCCTTAGAGTTCCTTCCTGCACCTTAAAATTTGCCACTACACCCCTGACCAAAGGGTACTCATTTATCTACCAACCAGTTTTTATTGTGTGGAAGGATGAACAGCTGGGTTTTGCTGCGCGCAGCCTGCTGTCACCGGGTCTCGATCCCGGGGTCGATGGATTCGTAGTCAACGATGCCACTACACCACCGAGGTGCGTATCTCTCTCTCTCTTCTCTCTCTCTCTCTCTCTCGAGAGAGAGAGAGAGAGAGAGACTATACCGTTGAGCACGTAAACATATAAATAATTCAAAAATTATTAATTTTATAAATAGAGCAACTTCCCGAGCAAGGAGGAAGAAGAGGAGGAAGAAGAGGAGGAAGAAGAGGAGGAAGAAGAGAAGTCTTCCTACTCTGAAAGTGAATCTTGTTCGGAGATGGCTTCTTTATGGATCATCCATAAACTCCGTTGTGCCCGGTCTTTCAGTCAACTAATAGATACCCACCAATTCTCTTTACTCTCTTTTTTAAGCCACAAATAAATTTGCGAGTTAGAAAACTGAACTGACCGTACCTCCAAACACTAATTAATCTCCATTTATCTATCTACTCGAGACTTCGGGTAGGGGGGAGACTAAAATCTGGAACCGCTCAAATCCAGACCGCACCGCGATAAAGGGTTTGGACGAATGATGCCGCAATCACGCGGGAATTAAATGCGGACAACCTCGTGGATAATGGTAAATGTCTTCGGGACTGGAAAAATTTTTTTTCCGGGTTCTGGTATGATATAATACGTACTGCTGGTGGACGGAATTCAACAGAATATACAGGGTGTCCACAAAAGAAGTGTACAAATTACATTTGAAATCTAAATTTGTACGATTCTTTTCTGAACACCCTGTACAATTCTGAATTCGGATAACAAGTAGGTTTTTTTTTTAAGATTATATTATTCTGTATGAACTAAATGCATGTTCAAATGATTACTACTATCTTTACGTGATCCAGAGACCATATGTATGGTGGAGTAGTGGTTAGCGTCGCTAACTACGAATCCATTTGCCCCGGGTTCGAGACCCGGTGACGGCAGCCAGCGCGCAGCAAAATCCAGCTGTTCATCCTTCCACACAATAAACAAAGTGGTTGGTAGATAAATGGGTACCCTGGGTGGCCTAGTGGTTAAGACGCTGGGCTGCTGGTGGGGCGTGGTTCGGATTCCACGTTAAACCGTAGGTTTAAGGTGGAGTGAAAAGCTTGACCTTCGTCAAAATGAACAATTCGGGCGGGAGCTAACCAAAGGTATATGGGATTGAACTCAGAATCGTATCATATATATATACAGGGGGTGCCAAAAGTCACCCGACAGTTGAAAGTAAACTATTAATGAATAACTGTCGGTTGACTTTTGGCCCCCCTATATATATATATATATATATGGGATGAACTTCACAATTAAACACGTGAAATAAATGACTGATGCAAACCCACAAGGAAAAAGAAAAATGATTCCAAGGCCTTTCGTGTATTCAGAAGTACACCTCGTCATTTCCCTGACGAGGTGTACTTCTGAATACACGAAAGGCCTTGGAATAATTTTTTCTTTTTTCTTGTGGGTTTGCATCACACACACACACACACACACACACACACACACACACTAGCTATTATGCCCAGCACTCGCTAGGGGTGGGCTGATTGTATTAAATTTTTAACATTTATTTTATTAATAATAATTTTAATAAAGGCTTTCTTATTTTCTCTTCCTGACTGAAATGAACTTCTTTATTTTCTTAAGCGCCCTTACTACAAAAATGACACGATGAAGACGGCAAATTTTTCAAACGAAAGGAGAAAACATCATAGCACGCCTTTACTTTGCCAAATGTTGCACACTGGATTCTCTCACTCAGATTAATGATAATACGGAGGCATTAATATCTATACTATAAAAAGGCAGTCCTATCTGAAGACCAATTGTATCCCGATTGGTTGAAAGTTTTTACTCTCGCGCGTGACGATTTTCATCGCTTGATAACAATGGGTCCTATGTGAAGTTTTTTAAGATTTTCATTACTGCGTTCTTTTCTATAGTTTTATTGACCGAATAATTGACCCCTCAGTTACCGAGAGTTCAATTATTCGGTCAATTGAAAATATAGAAAAGAACGTCGCAATGAAAATTTTACGCTTCACATCCGAACCTATTTTGTTATTTTGTATCAAGATTTGTGAAGCTCAAAATTTTCATGGCTGCGTTTTTTCTATACTGTTATTGACTGAAAACTATTGACAACCAACCAACCAATTAATTAATTAATTACGTTCTATTTAGAGACCCAAAAGTTCACGGACAGACAGTTTCACACACAACTGTGTGGAACAAGGAACTCTCTGGGAAAATTAAATCCACTATAGTCCCAATAAGTAATGGTAAATGACAAATACTAGTTTTTCTTTTTCATGATGGAAGCCCAACGTGGGCAACGGGTCACTAGTAGTGAGGCCCCAAAATATAGCTTCCCTCACCAACAGATCATTATCATAAAATAGAAAAACTATAGTATTTGTCATTTACCATTACTTATTGGGACTATAGTGGATTTAATTTTCCCAGAAGAGTTCCTTGTTCCACGCACGGTCTGTGTGTAACATGAAAGCTTCTCACAGGACCATTCTGAGTTGTAACATAACCTTGGTAACCTTGGTTTTGCTTCCGCCCAAATTGTTCATTCTGACGAAGGTCAAGCTTGTCACTCCTACAGTTTAACGTGGAATCCGAACCAGGCCCAACTAGCAGCCCAGCGTACCCACTTATCTACCAACCAATTTTTTTTTTTATTGTGTGAAAGGATGAACAGCTGGGTTTTGCCGCACGCCGCCTGCCGTCACCGGGTCTCGATCCTGGGGCCGATGGATTCGTAGTGAGCGACGCTAACCACACCACCACCATATATATATATATAAAACCTAACCAAGTGACAGAACGCCGGCCTGTTGATCTAAAGTTCTTGGGTTGGTGTCTCGACCCGGACTTCAGATTTGAACAATTAAGATGCTTCTCTGAGTTTTCCTTGGAGGTGTAAGGGTTCAAATCCCAAATCAAATTGCAGGCCCACTTCTCATATAACCTTTATGAACGTATGCTTGACTCCAAATAATAATACTCCAAATAATAATAATAATAATAATAATAATAATAATAATAATAATAATAATAAGCATACAGGTTCTTCTGAAGGCCAATTGAACAGCAAAGCAAAACTAACTTAAGAACTTTATATGCACTGGGCTTCAAGACTACAAAATTATTAACTTAACAAGGAGGAACTACAGTATATAGCCAAACACTGTCGGAGTAAAGAATGACACAAAATTGTGTGTAAGTCCAATGACAGACAGCTTCTTGCACGGTTATCTTCCTATTATCAGATGACAAAGATAAGAAGATAAGAAAAAATTAGAATTATCACTCTAATAATAATGGTAATGAAGAGGTTAAGACAGAACTAAAGGAACACGCAGCAGGTTCTGAACGAGTAATCTACAAACCACTGTCATCTAGCTAAGCGAGTCAGCTGGAAAGACGCGGTAAGGCCTGCTGCTGGCATGGTTTACGGGATGCTGTAAATTGAAACGATTCTGTTGGGGGGAAAGCAGGATACATCTGGTCACGTGTAGGATTTACTCAGTTTTCCGATATTTAGTACCATTTCTTATCTTTATGGGTCATTAAACAAATCATTCGTAGTGTTTACACCAAAGATAAAACTGCATTGATGAGTCATCCACAAAATTAAAAGAATAAAATCTCACTCACTCGCAATGTGCGAATCTCCGCATAAGCGAGGTATCGAATTTAAATCAATATACTTTATTAAAAAACCTAATTAATTGAACCAAATTTAACCAAATCTCTCTCTGCTTTAAGCTACACATATTGAGCTCGCCTATTACTTTCAGCAAAACTAAGTACAGTACGAGAGGCAAACATCTGGGAAGCCAAACAAAGATCTAGGTGGCAATTTATACAGTCCTTTAATGTACAGGGTGTCCACAATGTTTTGTCACCCCAGTAAGCTACTAATTAATTTTCGGAACAACATATATTGTCTAGTACCCGAGACCATGAACGACCACGTAATGGTAAAACCAGTGAAAATATTCTTGCAAACTTCCAGGACCGATTGAATCGGCCCCGGGATCGAGACCCGGTAACGGCAGGCGGCGCGCAGCAAAACCCAGCTGTTCATCCTTCCGCAAATACCAAAAAAAAATTGGTTAGTAGATAAATTGGTACCCAGGGTAGCCTCGTGGTTAAAACGCTGGGCTGGTGATGGGTCGTGGTTCGGATTCCACGTTAAACTGCAGGTCTAAGGTGGAGTGACAAGCTTGACCTTTATCAGAATGAACAATTCGGGCGGAAGCAAAACAAAGGTTAACCAAACCAAGTATTTTACTGGGGGTGACAAGACAGTGTGAACACTGCAGAACGAAACGTTTGGAACAACTGGTTTATTATCTCAACTGCGCAATACCTGTTCCCTCATGAGCGTATTTGATGTCGCACACAAAATAGGACATTCTTCCTTCATTTCAGAATCATCGCTTGAGGCACCAAAAAATATACTGGAATATGACATGGATATTTACATTCATACATCTAATTAATTACAAAAGAAACATTTAACCTTTTAACGCCGAACGTTTTTGTAGGGTTAAGTCTAAATGCGTGTATTTGAAACGGTATGTATTCGACCCAGTCGGCGTTAGAGGGTTAATTGAAATACACGCGCGTATTCTCATGTCGATATTGCTCAGGATAAAAGTAAACAACTTTTGTCGTGCTCTTCCGCCTGATTTTCATATATTTAAACCCTTTATCGACGCGTGAGTCGAATATGTATCGTTTTAAATACACGCATTCAGACTAGGGGTTAAAACCGGTATTAATACCGGTATTGAAGAAGTACAAATAATACCGATACCGATATTATAGGTTTTCGGTATTGACAAAAATTGCTATTGTAAAATTTAGGCAATTTAGTCCTCCGATGGGCAAATAAACTGTTTTTGGAGGATTCGGAGAAAAAAAAAGTTTCGGGGTATTTTGCAGTTAACCTCTTTTTTTCGTTTTCTATTCCTTTCTATCAAAGAAAACTATTTATTGCACTAGCTTTAAGAGTGATTCATTCAACTGTAGCCATTTCTTCAACAGAGTGGGAAATTATTGAAAACCTTTATGACACCTTACGTCCTGTTGAAATAATTTAAAGGGTTATGCTCGAAAGATGCATCACTCCTGACAGCTGAATCATCAATGAAATTTATTTCAAAGAAACTAGGAGAGAAAAATAATCCAATAGCAAAAGAGTTAAAAGATTGTCTTAGAAATCGTTACATTTCAAGAAGACAGCAAGACATTGTAGGTTAATCAAATATCTTCATAATCCCGAAGTTTTAAAAGTTCAAGAAGAGGAAAGTTTTTCTGTTCCATCAAAATTAGTTCTCAAAAGAACTGCAGAAAGGCTCCATAAAAGACTTTTCCCTAAGAATGTGGTTGATTTGGAGATAGAAATGGAAGAACAGGAATTTCCATGTAACCCTGAAAATGTAGCTGCAAATAAGACTGAAGTGGAAGCAGATTCATTACTGAGTGAATACATGCAAGACATGGACAAACTAGGAAAAGTGCCATCTAAAAAAAATTCCATTGATTTTGATGTTACTAATGAATTTAAAAGCTTGGAAGTTACTTTACAGAGAAGTGAGAATTTAGAGAAGCTGTACAAGGCACTGCTTTCAATTAAACCTACAAGTGCAGAATCAGAAAGAGCCTTTTCTGCTGCAGGCCTATTTCTGACGAAACTGAGATCAAGTCTATCTGAACAATCCCTAGATGCTCTTTGTTTCCTCAAAGCATACTTTCAAAATCAAACTAAGAAATAAATATTTAGATACTAATAATTTCTATCTACCCAGTAGTTGTAATAATAATATGCTAAAAAAAAATTCAAATAATATTTTATTACAATTTAGTAATTTACTGTATAAACTTTTTCGAATAGAATGCCATCTATTTGGAGTTGGGTCATTAATTTATAGTAAATATGGTGAGTACTGCAAGTCCCTCAGACTTGTGGGAGGGTTGGTAGGGTGGCACCATAATAAATCAAAATAAATTATTTTTTTCATAATACCGGTATCAATACCGGGATTAGCATAATTGCCTCCAAATACCGGTATTGAAAATTTTCGGTATTATGCAAGCACTAAAAATTTCAGACTTAACAAAAACTCCCGCCGTTAAAAGATTAGTACAGTTCTTTAACTAAAGGGCTGATTACCATCACACCATTAGCATAAAGTTATTTAACCTAATTTCGCGCACAGAACAACCAACACTGCCTGATCAGGCAGTGTTGGTTGTTAAAGAACTGTCCTGTTTACTAATCCTTTAACGGCGGGAGTTTTTGTTAAGTCTGAATGCGTGTATTTAAAACGATACACGTATTCGACGTAAAAGAGGTGCCATGAAATTTCACGAAATTCAATCACCGTAATTAATTAAAAATTAATGTAATGATGAGAATATTTAACCTCCTTCGCGATAACTAAAGTCGTATGACAGAGGGGACCTACAGTTTTACGTGGGACCCTAACCACCAAGAGTCGCTACATTATTTGAATGTAGAGACCGACTTCCCATCCGACTACTCTCCAGACTAATGTCGCTTAAGTTCGCTCATCGACGGAAACGAAGTTACGACACTCGCAAAGACGTAAGACGCCAGAAAACGCATTTAAAGTTGTACCACATTTGAAAATACCATCATTTTTTAACTTCTGAAAATATTTTGTCGAAATATCTTCAAAAGTTCAAAAGTTATGGATGACACTTTCAAATTCGGTACAACTTTAATCGCATTTACTGGCGTTTTTAAGTTTTGTCGCTTAGCCACTTCTTCCTAGGAGGCCTCAATTATTATTATTATAGAATAATGGTCCAATTATATATTTAAGGGCGAGAATTTACATAAAACTCAATAGCGAAAGTTAGCTCCGAACGCATTATTTTAATAAATATGAAAAAAAGCAAGGTTTTATTCGTAATGTGAATATAATGTATGGGAAATAATAAATAAAATAAGAATTGCACAAAAATCGAAGGAAAATTATTATTTATGACCTCATAAATATACTACAGTATAATAATCTAACGCATGTTCTGGCCTTCGAATGAGTCCCATCTGCAGCCTTGGCTCTCAAAAATACAGAAAATGTAGACGATAAAATCCATTAAAATATAAAAGGCAGAAAAATTATATATGTATATATATACACACAGGGTGTCCCGTAAGTCTGGAACAATAGGGCAAAATGATAAAAACGGCAATAAAAACGCCGAAGAGACTTTTGGGGACTGTTTGTGAAATGAGCGAGGATGGTAGCGGCTGTGTCATCGTCGGTGGATGTCCTGAGAGGTCCAGTGCGTGGTTTATCTCCTATGGATCCCGTTTCCCTGAACTTTGCTACAATTTTGCCGACACAGCTGCGTGTTATCGGCGCGCGGTCCGGATGCAATCTGTTAAATTCCTCAGCGACCTCCCTCTGACTCCGATTTCCTATGAGCAGAATTACCTGGATGCGTTCTTCCTTACTCAAAGACATCGTGGGCACTTGCATAAACAGAAAAACATGAATTACTTATTTTACCCTATGGTTCCAAACTTATGGGACACCCTAATATATATATATATAATTAGGGTGTCTCTTATTGGGTAGTCAAAAATTGAAATGTTGAATTATTTTATCTGCGCCCCCTAAAATAGTTCCATTTAGCATAAAACTAAACTTGAAAGTTTGACACAAATTGGCTCATATTTAGGGGTCGCCCCCGGCTAATAAAAATGGTGACCATGGCATAATAGCTCCTGACATATGATTATGCTCATTATACACATAATTCCTTCCTTCTTTTTTTAGTTGATTCGTTTTATAAGTATAGGCCTTCTTATTATCATTGATCCTTTTCTAACCTATCCTTGATGTTGTTATAATCCATCCTTTGGTCCTCAATCCTTCTTTATCCCAATCCTTTTTCTCCTATCCAAAATCCTTCCTGGCTCTTTTTTTATATACAATCAGCAATGAAGCATTGCTACAAAAAAAAACCATTAGTTTATTATAAAGAGATAAATTCAAAATGCCAGTGCTATTTACATACTTTACTTTAATTACCATTATTTCCTTATACAACATTTATTTAATATACAATGATTATACAATATGGTGTATTTTAAGGTGCGACCTCATTGATGGTTATTTTTTGAGAAGAACAGTTTTTGATGGAACTGGGTTACTCTGGCGGTGTTTTGCAACAATTTGGAGCAGGAACTGGAGCTGCTCTTCCCCCACTGTCAATTTCTTATTCAGCTCTTGAACTAAAGCTACTGCACGTTCTGCCCGGTCATTTACAACAGATAGAGCTGCAACAATAGCTCTGGCCCTTAAATATTCACAGTTGGATGTCCAAGTGCTGGGTGCCTTGTTCAGAAATCCTTCTGGCAAATTCAGCTTAGTAAAGAATTCTCTAGTATTTCTTGTAACAAGTTGGTGTAGTCCTTCACCAGAGCAGAAGGTCGATTCAGGAATCCGAGGACGCTTGGGTGGTCTATCAGTGGACTCATCTTCTAATGCCTTTACCATGCGTTTCTTTACATCTGTAGTAATTCGCTCATCAAGAAAGCAAGACCAAATGCTTCTTCAGACAGGTACCATAAGTGGTTAGAGAGCTTTTTTTTAGTTGCATCAGAAATCTTTTTGTTAGGATAATTAATCAATGACCTCATAAGGAGCCAGTCATTAAATGGGGTTTCAATAGGGAGTGAGGATGTTGTCCAAGCCTTCATATAGATGAGAACAGAAAAAAGGGAAAGATCTCGAATTCCTCGTTCTTCAGTCTTAGTCATCTTGAACTGGTTTCGAAAAAGCCACATCTTGATAGAATAGAGCGCTTTGGACATCCAGCGAGCTCGATGCATGGCACCTGTGCACGAAACTTGATGCCTTTATTGGGGACACCTCCAAGAAAGATGATGGACAGATCCAAAAGTTCTTGATAGTCATCCCGTAGCATAGGTGCCTGGGATCTAGCAAACTGAATTAGTTCAGTTTTAGACTGGATAATTGCTTCTTTAGTAATCGTGTCTGTCTCACCTGTTTGGAACTGGCTTTGATCAACAGAAGTCCAATTGTCACGAAAACGCTTAAAGATCAATATCTCTGGACCAGTTGATGTAGATCCCAATGTTGCTTTAAATGCAGCTCCCAACAATAAATCTAAAACATGGTGTCTACAAGGCAAGTACAAAACATCATGTCCCAATTTTGCTTTCCACTATATTGACCCGTGTTTGAAGCTGTTGTATCGAAAAAAATTGCTTTTACTCTCTCTGTAATTCCCCATTCATTCAGGCAGTTAAAGACGGCTTCAGCTTGTGCTTCTCCAGTTGAGTTTGGGATTTTTGGGACACCAAGCAGCTGTTCAACACCAGGTCCTGACACAAGTACTGGGAGACGATCAATGTGCTTGTGCGAGGTGAAGTCCTCCATCATCTTGCCATCCCAGTGGACTGTCATAGAACATTCTCCATGGAAATGCTCCTTAAGTTCTTTAGCATGACGAGCTCGGTTCTTATCTCTAATATATTTATTTAATTGAATTCATCATAAATATGATGATTAATTAATTAAAAACATATGTTTAGTATACTTGACAACTGCTAGTAATTTCAAATATTAATTGCATAAATAATAGCTATATTTTATGAAGTTTAATAAGCGGGGGCGACCTCTAAAAATTGTTCAATCCAAAAAACATTTTATATGTGATGTTTCTTCAACCAATAGAACTGGTTGAGGGGGCGCAACCTAAAAAGGTCAACACTTCGAAAATAAGAGACACCCTAATATATATATATATATATATATAATATATATATATATATATATATATATATTATATATATATATATATATGAAAATTATTTCACGAAAGTAACACGTGAAAAATATTTATGATGAATAAAACCACGAAGGAAAGGAAACAAAAAGGTGCTCAAGCGCTTTCGTCTAATGACATCCTCAGGAACACTGAAGTACATAAAAGGTTACGGCCTATATATAGGTTACAGAAAGAAAAAAAAATAAATAAATAACATACACACAAACAAACACCTTTAAATGGGAGACCCAAAATGGGTGCACACACATTTCTACATACTGTACAGTCTTTACAGCCACACCTACTCTTTTTCTCGTAAGTGTATATATTGTAATGTATATGATTGTAAATTTTGACTTGGTCCGCTATCGATATGGACCGTGACTTGATGGATACCGTAATGAAATTGACTGGATTCTTTGGATCCGATATATTTGCATGTCCTTATAAATAGATATAGAGTGTAACATATTTGTGGATAGTAGTCTATTATGACTTGATCCTCTGGATCAGAGATTCTATCTTTAGTTTTAAATCGATAATTAATTAGTTTTAAATTAATAATTATTTAGTTTCGTAAAAATTGGTCGTTGCCAATTTACCGGCAGTTTTTACATAAATTTCTTATGTTCTTGTGGTTCGGAACCCACGTAAAATTGTAGGTCCCCTCCGCCACCACGGAGGACATACACAATACACTAACAGAGTTAGGTAGACCAGCCATGAGTGGATCCTAGGGTCTTTGTTGGTCTGAAACATTATAACATTATAACATATATATATATATATATATGCAATAAACGGAGAAGTAAAAATAAAAATTAAAAATTAAAGATTAGAGGATTAACAAAGAGGCATACAGATTTGTAAGGAAAAATATCGATTTTTAGCACAAGATCAAATGAATTAAAAATACAAATTTATACTGGAAATCTACCCGGGTTTTAACACTTTGCCTTTTAGTCAAGATTCGATATATATAAAAATAAAATGAAGATTAAAAGTTAATAAAGTAGCGTACAAGTTTACCAAAGATTTAGCGTCCTACCCTTTTTATCTAAATTTGTTTGAAGGAATTCAAAACAACGGATCGAGTTGAAAAAGACCTTTGCTTATGTGAAGTTTATTTGAAAGTTGGATAATGGCAGACTCAAGAATATTTCTAATGACAATGTTGCTAGAATGAAATAAAACTGAAGCATTATTCCAATCAATACAGTGGGATAACTCTGACAATGGACAAAAAGAGCACTGGACAACTGTCCTGTTCTAACGGAATATTGATGCTGTTTTATACGTGTGTGCAAATCCTTCCCGTCTGACCTATGTAAAAGGAATCACTTGTTTACACCCAATTTATAGATAATGCCTGAATTATTGGTAGGGCTATTTTTACTATGATATATTTCACAATATTGTTATATGAAAATACTACATTAATATCCAAAAGTTAAGTACATTAGCAATGCCTAAAAAGCCCGGGAAAAATGAAGTACTAAAATATTTTTGACAAAGTACGAGTGTTATTATTGACACGATAGAAAGTTCGTTTTGCCTTGTTGAGACAAGATTCCATAAACGCAGATGGTTAACACAGATCACTTCCAATACCGTTGATTTTTTCCAATTCGGCATCGATGTATTCCGGCTGGCGGAAAAGTGTACGTACACGTAAAGTGTACGTAGGACAAATTGTTTGTTGTTTTCCGATAGATACTAAACTTAAAACCTGGGCTTTCCCTATGTACCCGCACATCCAAAAATGGGATTGAATTGTCTTGTTCCACTTCTAAAGTAAACTTAATGGAGGGGACTTGATCATTTAACTGAAGGAGGAAGTTATCCAGGTCACGAAAGCGCTTGAGCACCTTTTGTGTTTCCTTTCTTTCGTGGTTTTATTCATCATATATATATATATATATATATATATATATATATATATATTATATGACTTACAACAGGCGTGAAACAATCGAACGGAATCAAGTTCTTCTGCAAAAGCTGCAGAATCGAAATAAACTCGTTTACCGTTTTAAAAGCAGAACGCAGAACGAGACTACGATGAAAAGGCAAAAGAGGAGTTTATGAATAGCGAACAGAGAGAGAAAAAAATAGAAGGAATGGAAAAGATACGAGAGGAAACTGCGAAAAACGAACTGGAATAAAGAACAGAAAAAGCAGAAATAATAGAAACAAAAGAAGAAGCACCAACAGAGGAAACAGAGGCACAAAATCAAATCCAACGCTTTCAAACAAAGGACATAAGCAGCAATAGGAAAAACAAGTAGACAATAATAAAACAATACTGAAACTACCAAAAACAAAGGCCCCGAGTAAAAATGGTGAAGAAACCATATGTAAATACTATGTAAAGGGAATTTGCAGATATAAGGGAGGAGAATGTATTTACGAACACCCTCCTGCGCGCGACTATTTTTACGATAATGGTCACTGCAAATTTGGTGAAAAATGCAAATTCTACCATCCGGTCATTCGCGAGACCTACGCGACATTTATGGAACCTGCTAGCGCGGGAGAAAATGCTACTACCATCATCTCCCGACAAGTTCAAAGGAAAAGGACAAGTTTCAAATGACAACGGAGGGAATGTGAGAAAAAAAAATATGTACCCAAATAGCAAACAAAAAGCAAATAGCGCACAAAATTTTTTCAACATCTCGGACACAATACGGCTGCAAAGTGTCATACAGCAAGTGCGGCTGACACAGCTGGGAACCCTCGAGCCGGAACGATTCATGGCAAGAAGCAAGCGGAACAGGTAAGCGGGAACGGATCCATCTCGGAGGACCACGAGGCGACAAAACACGCGAAATCAAAGGACATCGAACTTAAAATGTGCAAAGAACGTAAACATTGTTCTGGCAAATATTCAAGGAATAAAACCGAACAATTCTCAAAACAAAGTTTCGTATCTGAAAGGTTTTATGGACGAAACAAGGGCGGACATCGCGTGCCTCACAGAAACACATCTTAAAGATTGCCACGGAAACTGCGAACACTATCGATAAAAAAGAATTACATATCGATGGATTCAACAACTTACTAAGAGCGGATAGAACAGCGAGACGTAAAGGTGGCTGTGCCTTTTATATACATGAGAGGCATATGACAGAGACGGTAATAAGTAAATCCAACAGCTTCGTGGAAACCCTTGCAGTGAAAATAGAGAAACTAAACGTGGTACTGATAGTCATCTATAAACCTCCAAACTCCCGAAACGGAAAATTTTCGGATGCCATTGATGATATCAGAACCCTAATAAAGTCCCTAAACTTCCCATTCCCTAATATAATACTCTGCGGCGATTTTAATTTCCATTTATAAAATACAAAACGGTGGGAAGAAATATATTTATACAGCAAGATAAGGGGGGCACGAGAGAGGACCAGGAGCGAGCAATAATGCTGATAGCTCTCACAAACGAGTTTTATGCTGACACAGGAGATAACAGAAAATATCAGGAAAAATAACTGCCTATATCTGGTATCCACAAATAACGCGAACCTGATTGCCGATATAAAAATAATCCTAACTATTATCTCAGACCACAATATAATCGAGTTATCAACAAATATGGCGATAACTTTAAAAGACAATACATATACGGAAGGAAGAAGCAAATTTGGGGCTTTTAACCTAAACTCCAAGACCATAAATTGGGAAGAAATCAGATCACTCATGGCCCAAATAGAGTGGAGAACAGTTTTAGAAAATAAAACAACTGAGGAAATGCTAACAACATTGGAAGGAAAGACGTTAAGGATTTTGGAAAAATATGCTCCAAAAGTGCAGCCAAAAGGAAAGAAGAACTGGCTAGAGAGGCAAAAGAGAAGAATACTCTGCAAAAGAAAGAGTAGCACGAAGTTAGCAAATTGCGGAGACAACAATGCCAGGAAAGTAATACAAGAAAAACTGGAGAGTATCGATAGGGAAATACAAACTCTGATAAAGGGCCATACAGAGAGGGAGAGGAAAAGGCGGTAGAAGCAATAAAGGAAAATCCAAAATACTTCTACAGCTAACTATGCGAAAAGAATAACAAAAACGCGCGCTACTATCGGGCCCTTAAGGAAAGGAAATAATGAACTAACAGACGATCTAAACGAGATATCTGAAACATTGAGAGACCAGTATGAATCGGTCTTCAGTACCCCAAAAACTGACAAAGCGATACCTGGCATAGATGCATTCTTCGAAGAGAAATTACAAGGAGAATGTATAACAGACTTTGATTTTACCCCAGATGATGTAGCGAGAGCTATAGGACAAGTGAAATCACATTCAGCTGCAGGTCCGGACAAATGGAACGCACTATTAATTAAAAACTGTAAAAATGAAATAGCTACACCCTTATACTGGATATGGAGAAGATCCCTAGACACTGGGGAAATACCGAGCATCTTGAAAAGAGTAAACATTGTCCATATATATAAAGGCGGGGATAGATCTCAAGTAAAGAACTATAGACCAGTGTCATTGACGTCCCACCTCACGAAAATATTGAAAGAATAGTCAGAGAAAATCTATGACTTCTTGGAGACAGACACTGGAAAGAATCAAAGAAAATCAGCACGGATTCCGATCTGGAAGATCATGCCTATCACAACTTATAGAGCATTATAACAATATCCTAGATGCACTTGAAGGCAATAAAAACTATGATCTCATATACACGGATTTTGCTAAAGCTTTCGACAAATGCGATCATGGTATAATAGCACATAAAATGAAACATATGGGAATAACAGGCAAAGTGGGAAATGGATCTACAACTTCCTCAGAGAACGACTACAGGTCGTCAAGATTCAAAGTGTGTCATCATCAGAATCAGAAGTACGCAGCTCAGTACCACAAGGTACAGTGTTGGCCCCACTTCTGTTCATTATCATGCTAGCAGACATAGACAGTGGAGTTAAGAGCAACAGTATAGTAACATCCTTTGCGGACGATCCAAAGCTCAGCAGAAAAATCAGCGATATAAATGAAGTGGATGCCTTGCAGAGGGACACAAACAAATATACAAATGTTCAGAAGACAACAATATGACATTTAACACCAAAAAATTTCAGCTCCTGACATATGGTAGAAATGAGGAAATTAAACAGACTGCACATTATGCTCCAGATAGACAGGAAATTCAGAGAAGCACGAAAGCGGTCTACTTGGGGGTAATAATGACCGATGATGCCAAATTCGAGACACAAAATCAGATAGCAATAAACAAAGCAAAAAGAGTCGCGGGACAGGTACTAAGAACGTTCAAAATGAGGGACAAGACAGTAATGATTCCCCTGCTGAGAACACTGATCATACCAAAATTTGAATACTGCTCAGTTTTGACGTCCGCATATAAAAAGGAAGAAATTAATAAACTAGAAGAAACGCAGACACATTTCACAGCCAAGATTGATGGCTGCAAAAAACTCAACCACTAGGAAAGACTAGTAAACTAAATCTGTACTCCCTGGAAAGAAGAAGAGAGGTATACCATAATCTACATATGGAAAATGATCGAAAAACTGGTACCAAACCTCAAACTAAACCCAATTACCATCCAAACAACGCTGGAAAATAGGAAAGGCAAAATGTGTAGTGTTCCCAAATTAAAGGCCCGACAAGAGACCTCTTCAACACTGAAGGAAAATAACTTTATTGTCAGGGGCCAAGACTTTTTAACCAGCTTCCTAAGGACCTCAGAAACGTTACAGGGGTCAAAGTTGAAGTCTTCAAGAGAAGACTAGATGGTTGGCTCAGGACAGTACCAGATGAGCCGGGTGTACCTGGCTATGTGCGGTGGAGCGCAAGAGAGCAACTCGCTCCTCCACCAAGCCAGGACTAGAGGCGGGACCACCAGCTTGACCTTCGTGTGAAGAGAGACCGACGCACGGAACCGAAACGAGGTTAACGAGGTGTATATATATATATATATATATATGTATAGTGGCGATCATAAGGATTCGTACAAAGAAAGTTTCAATTAAATTCGTCCTTATCTTTCTTTCGTACCATGCAGAGAATCGTTATGAAAAGTTTAACATTCATTTAGAAAAATTTGATAAATAAAAAATTAGTTTAACTTTAACATAATGCAAAACATCAAAGAATATGAGGAAAATAAAAAGTTAAAATGCAAAAGTTTTCGTACATTTGTTACAAAAATATTTGATACTTTGTGTGTCCACCTCGGGCTTGAAGAATTTAATATTAGTAGTTGGCTCTTTATTGATCAGAGATTGTTGGCAATTCTGAATTTTCTCTGAATCTTCATGGAAGACGGATGACTACAAGTAATCCTGAATTCAAATAAATATCAGGAAATTTTAGAAGAAAATATATTGCCTCCAGTTCGGGAGTTGCCTATGGGCCGCAAATGGGTACTGCAACGAGATAATGCTCCAAAACATACAAGAGCATCATGAAATGGATTAAAAAAAAAAATTAAAGCTTTTCGAGTGGCCCAGTCAAAGCCCAGACCTCAATTTAATCGAAAATTTATGATTTGATTTAAAAAAGGTGTCCGCGAGAGAAACTCTTCGAATCTGAATGAATTGCAACAATTTTCTTTCGAAGAATGTGCTAAAATTTACACCGAGAGATATCGAAACCTTGTCCTAAAATACCTAAAACGAAACACTGAAGAAATTTAAGCAAAAGGTGGTGGCAAATTATTAAATAATATTGAAAGTAAATAACATTAATAATATTAAATAATATTAAATATATTGAAAGTACGAAAACTTTTGCATTTTAACTTCTTTTGTTTTTTCCTCAATTTTTTTAATGTTTTTACATTATATGTTGGAGTTAAACTAATTTTATTTATTTATTAAATTTGTCCAAACGAACGGTAAACTTTTCACAACTATCTTATGCATGGGATAAAAGATAAGGACGAATACAACTGAAATATTCCTCTCTACGAATACTTATGAGCGCCACTGTATATAAAAGTTTTGGGTAGACCAGTATTTTTGCCAAAGTTGAAATTCCTTCTAAAGATCGTGATTGACCAAAATTTGTCACGTGGGAAATAAATAAACAATTTAAAACACCACCTAACCTAGTATAATCTGGGCTCCGCGAAACAATATATACACCTTGGTTGGTTAACCTTGGTTTTGCTTCCGCCTGAATTGTTCATTCTGACGAAGGTCAAGCTTGTCGCTCCATTTAGACCTACAGTTTCACGGAGAATCCGAACCACGCCCCACCAGCAGCCCAGCTTAACCAACAGGGTACCCATTTATCTACCAACCAATTTCTTTATTGTGTGGAAGGATGAATAGCTGGGTTTTGCTACGCGCCGGCTGCCGCCACCGGGTCTCGATCCCGGGGCCAATGGATTCGTAGTCAACGACGCTAACCACACCACCACCGAGGAGCATGCGATTCTTCTTAATATATATATGTATGGGAATGAACTCAGAATGGTCCCCTGAGTTTTTTATGATAGCTGGTGAGGGAAGCTATATTTATGGGATCTCTTTGCGAGTGACCCGTTGCCCACGTCGGGCTAGCATCATGAAAAAGAAAAACTATGGTATTTGTCATTTACTATTGCTTATTCGGACTATAGTGGTATATGCAATAAAATCACAGAACACCTGATCTTTTTAATAAGCCAAGAACCACAGGGAAAAGGAAAAGCCTTGGGCTTTATAAATTAGACTTGTACATCGTTAGAAAGGTGGTGTATTATTTTGACCGCATTCTTGCCACTTAATTGTTTGCTTTAATTAAATAAATATTATTTTAATAATTGTTAACATTTTTATGTGTACATTTTAATTATAAAGGGTGATCCAGAGAAATGGGACCCAAAAGAAACCCCTGTAACTCTTAAAGTATAAGTCCTTTTATAAAATCATACGCATCGTTCGAAAGAGGATAGTTACAAGTTTGTACAGGATTGTATAGGTTTTGACAATACAAGACAAGATAAGATACAAAACAAAATAAAAGTGTTAGTTAAAACTAACCCTTCAAGATGACTGCATGGACTGTGGAACAGCTGCGTTTCATAACTGAGCAATATTATGAGCATGGAGAAGTGTAGTTTCAGCTCAAAGATCTTTCAAGACAAATTTCAGATGTCAAAATCACCTTCTAAGAGCTGAAACTACACTTCTTCCATGCTCAATTATGCTCAGTTATGAAACGCAGCTGTTCCACAGTTCATGCAGTCATCTTAAAGGTTAGTTTTAACTAACACTTTTATTTTGTTTTGTATCTTATCTTGTATTGTCAAAACCTATACAATCCTGTACAAACTTGTAACTATCCTCTTTCGAATGATGCGTATGATTTTATAAAAGCACTTATACTTTAAGAGTTACAGGGGTTTCTTTTGGGTCCCATTTCTCTGGATCACCCTTTATTATTTCTTTTATATAGTCTTTATGTACTTGAGAGTTTAGTCGACTTTGGAACAGGTTATCTATTGGGAAATTTTTTTTAGATTGTTTGTAGATTGAGTTGCCTATTGGAGAATTCTTCGCTTCCCAAGAGGTAACGGAATATTCTGGAAGGAGCACGTGACGACGATTGCACCATGTCTTTTGTTTCCTTAGATTCTTGCCACTTAATTGCCTGTTTTAATTAAATACTATTTCTAATAACTGTTATAATAACTTTTTTTTTTTGTGTACATGTTAATTGTCTAATTTCCTTTATATAGTTTTTATATATTCAATAATTTAGTAGCCTTTAGATTAAGTTATCTATTGGGAGAAAAAATCTTTAGATTGTTTTATTGTTTTTTAAATTGAGTTGCCTATCGGGGAATATTTTCGCTTGTGTATTTAACTCATTTACTTGGTAAATTCTGTCTATTTCTTTCTTGTCCTTGAAGATGTGAATATATCACGAAAGCGCTCGGATTTCGTGTTTCCTTTTCCCTGTGGTTCTTTGCTTATATATATATATATATATATATATATATATATATAGAGAGAGAGAGAGAGAGAGAGTTACAAGGACAAAAGGTACCTCAAAAGGCTTTGCGGCCATACCGAAGAGGTACCAATGGCAACGGGGGCCAGGGAAAAATTCCTACACATTGTCACAGCTAGCTTCTCGAACAGCCACCCCAGAAGACAGTGGCACACATCCTCAAATAGTGTGCAAGATTTGGTCTAACCTTTTCTTGAACAGACCACAGAAGAACTGTTCACAACTTCTGAAGGTAGCCTGTACCACGTGTCACAGATCTTATACGTAAAGTAATTCTCACACACACTAGTCCTAAACCGTTTCAAATTCAACTTCCAACCATTGTTGCGAGTTGGATTATCGTTTAAACTAAACATGCTTCTAAAATCGACATTGTTGAACCCGCGTAAGAACTTGAAAACCTCGATGAGTTGACCGCGCAACCTCCGAGTTTCCAGTGAAAACAAATTCAGGGCGCGTAAGGGTCGATTGTAGCCCATATGCTTAACGGAAGGGATTAACTTTCTGGCCCTCGCCTGCACTCACTCCAGCCTCTCAATATCTTTCCTGAGGGTGGGCAACCAGAACTGCACAGCGTACTCGAAGTGCGGCAGAAACAGAGAATTCTACAGAGCACAATCTCCTTGTTCCGAAATCGAAATTGTCTCCTGATATAATCCAACAGCTTCTGGGCTTTCTTTTCCACCTCTACGCATTGTTTGGTAAACTTAAGGTAGCTGCTAATTAGCACACCCAAGTCCTTTTCCATCAGTGGCCTCGATATTACTCCTCAACATGGAGTACTCCGACTTGGGATTGGCGTAGCCAATGTGCATCACCTTGCATTTACCCAAGTTAAACGGCATTTGCTAATTTTCGGACCACTCTCCTATCCTACGTAGGTCCGCGCGCAGTTGCTCGATCGCTTCGGGCGTCCCAAAATTGGCCCCAAGCTTCGTATCATCAGCAAATTTGGCGATCCTGCTGTCGATCCCAGCGTCGATATCATTTATGTAAATGATAAACATCAGTGGCCCCAAAACGGAACCCTGAGGAACCCCGCTAGTGACTGAGGCCCAACACAAGGTAGCCCCTTTAATTACAATCCTCTGCCGCCTATTCTTCAGTCAGTTTCCAATCCAGCTACCTACTTCCCCAGCGATACCCAGCGCGCGAACTTCGACCATTAGCCGGCAGTGAGGTACCTTACCAAAGGCTTTCTGAAAGTCGAGATAAAGTATATCAATCGCCTTACTCTTATCATACTCACTCCACATGACGTGGAAAAACTCCATCAGGTTGGCGAGACACGACCTAACCATGAGGAAACAGGGGCGAGACACGACCTATGCCGCCGAAACCCATGTTGGGAGTCCCCAAGCAACTTGTAGGAATCCAAATGGTCAACGATCCTATCCGCTATTATCCCCTCTAATAATTTACCTACGACCGAAGTGAGACTAATGGGACGATAGTTCCCTGGACTTTCGTGATCCCCTTTCTTAAAGATAGGGGTCACGTTGGCTTCCCTCCAGTCACCAGGCACCTGGCCCGTCTCCAACGATTTGTTGAAGACTGTAGCCAGGTGGGGAGCCACCTGGTTCGCGCACTTCCCGCAAGACTCTGGGGAGGAACTGGTCCGGCCCAGGAGCCTTAAACGCGTTCAGTTTGTCTATTCTATCGGCAACGTCTGTCGCGGTACACCGCGGTGAACACTCCCGCAAAGTACTCATTCAGCACATTAGCGATATCCGCGTCGGAGGTCTACAGCGCGCCGCTGGGGTCCTTTAACGGGCCTATCATGCTTCTGATGGGCTTTCGAGAGAGAGAGAGAGAGAGAAGGAGAGAGAGAGAGAGAGAGAGAGCCGACAGAAAAAATAATTGACACTTTGGCCTCTGTGGTGCCAAAGATGTCACAAAGAAATATAAAAAAAAAAAATATATATCATTTTCTTGAAAAGATGATGCCGATAAACACTAATGATAAAAATCACTCGGAAGAAAAATAATTACTGAAACTTACTTTGGCTTAACTGAAATTATTAGGTAAAGTTTAATTACAGTCCAATGATATCCGATTAGATTTCAGCTTACAAGGGCAATGGTACTTTTTGCAATACACATCGTTTGATCTATAGTCCGAAGCCTCGACATATTTTGATATTTCTCTGAAATTCAAGTTTTTTTCCATAAAAACATTCCGAACTCCTCAATGAAAAACAAAATACTCTTATTTCGTCTAACTTAACCTAACCTTAGCCAAGCTAGCCTAATCTGACCAGTTTGACCAGTGTGCAGAATTTGACTGATTTGCAGCAGAATGAGAGAATAATGCAACAACGAAAACTGCACCCACAGTTTCCAAAGTGTAACAAAGCCTACCTATATCTAGTCAGTTCACGTCCGGATTATAACACGTTCAAAGGATTTTCAAAGAGAATTTATTATAATTCAGTGAGAGCTCAACTGGCTTGAAACAAAGATTATATACGAGAAGATATGAAATTAACTTTTTTTTCATTATTTATTTACCGCGTTACCCCGCCAAATAAATATTCTTCGACACTCGCCACCTAGCGTATGGAGTAAGAACTAGGCTTTACACAAAGGCACGCTCACATGATTTACAAAATTATTAACAAAAACTGATTATTATCGCATGATTCTCCCAAAAGATACTAGTCAACATCCTTAATTTATCCGTTATTTAATCATACATTAAACTTTATAATAATAAATATTAAAATATAATTTAAATTGATAACGTTTTTTCATGGCCAATTTAGTTCTCCTTTCAAACACTAGATGGCAGAAGTTAAAAAAGCAAACGCAAAAGTGGGCGGAGTTTTCAGATCTTATAAATAATCTTTGCTTGAAGACCCGGAGGCATATACAAATGACCTTCCACGTTCATCTGATATACTGAACTTCATAATGTTTGCAGATGATACAATTGTCTCTTTTTCTTGCAAAGATGTTAATACAGCTAAGAATAGATTTCATTCAGAATTCATCAGTGTAACGAAATGGTTGACCACCAATAAACTCTTCCTAAATACCAGTAAAACATATTTCATGATTTTTACTAATAAAAGAAATGCATATCTTGATGAACTTAATGTTAATGAAATCGCCATAAAGGAGTGTACTGTAACAAAATTTCTTGGTGTAATGCTGGATAAGAATTTGCAATGGAGTGATCATGTAAATTATATCGCGAAAAAGATTTCAAGGAGCGTTGCTATAATGTTTAAACTTAGAAATGTAGTCCCTAAACAAGTTTTATTGACTCTTTATCATACTCTTGTTCTTCCTTATATAACGTACTACATACACCTTCGTTTGGGGAAACTCCGCTAACAACGCATTAAATGGTATCTTTGTCATCCAAAAACGAGCAATAAGGTTATTATCTGATGCTGATCTCCTTGATCACTCTAGTGCATTATTTAAAGAGCTAAACCTCCTAAAGCTCAATGATGTAATCAAACTGGCACATTTTATTTTTATTTACGAGTGTAAGAAAATCATTAATTTACAATGGGTAAATAGATATTTTGTAACTCATCAAGAAATCCACTCGTATTAGACCAGAAATAGATCAAAGCTCGTTATACCTCAATTTAGATTGTCTTCATCTCAAAAACTACCCATTTTCATTGGATTGAATCTATGGAATGACTTAAATGCCGATATAAAAAATATCGTGAATGTAAATTTGTTTAAAACCAAGTTGAAATCCCGATTAATAATGGCATGCTAACAAAAATCTAGGATTAATGTCCACTAATATTGTTTAATATTGTAATACATGTTTTAACTATTAATAATACTTATTTACTTATTTATTATTATTAATTAATAACAACTAGCCGCTTATTTTTAATAAAAGCCCAGTAAAGCCTAAAGCTTAAGGGCCAAATTAAATAAAATAAATAGTCGAGCTTCAAAATTATTCATGTCATTGTAAATTGAAAAAAATGTATTTATTTTATTATTATTAATAAAGGTTATTCTATTCTTTTCCAAATACAGCTTCAAAAATTCTGACCAACAAGTTTCAGATGTGCAATTCAAAATTTAACACTCTCTTTTTTCTAATCTCAGATTCACAAAAGAATAAGAAATTATGCAAAAGCATCATGGAGAGAACCTAGAAGCATGTGAAGAATTTGGTAAACTGAAACGGACGGAAGACGTAAAGTTAATATTTTATATAGTTTTTACTTGATAGATTAAGTTTTTACTCGGGTAAAGAACGGATATAAGCGCGCGTTAGAGTTAGTGTGTGTGTGTGTGTGTGTGTGTGTGTGTGTGTGTGTGTGTGTGTGTGTGTGTGTGTGTGTGTGTACACTATCTCGAATACATGAAAGGATTGTAAAGGGCATTAAGATTATGTTCCGTTTCAAATAAGAGAGCGGAAGATGTGGCGACAGACGTGTCTGATTGTTAAGATTCAGTAGGAAGGTCTCCTTAATTCGATCTTTGAAGCGTCGTCGAATAGCGGGAACAGCTTCATCCGATATCTGTTCCCGCGACGTCGGTGAAGCGAGCCAAAATGCCCGGGGAAACAATATAGGGAGTGAAGAGGGATACGGGAGAAGAAAGTTGGAAGTAGGAAAGAGGAAGTACGCGAAGCGGAAACGAGCCGATTAAATCCTTTCACGCCATAAAGACGTCCTTTACCGCGTGTTGCTAAACTGCCGAGGTAATTTATACATTTTATTACGCTTAATACTCGTTAATTACTAATCAAACTGTCAAGACGGATAAGCCAACCGAATTCCAGAGCAATTGAAGATTCTCATCAAATGCAAAAATCAGAATGGGATATTCACGTTCTGAAATATAAAAGGAGTCCGTAAATTCAAACAATTTTCAAGGTAATTTGTAAAGATAATTTATGGGTAACATCCAACTCAATATCATTTCCATTTCATTCCAAACGTGAGGCCGGCCGCAGCAGGATCGTCTCGCGACTCGAGTCGTGAGTCGCGAGACGATCCTACGTGCGGCCGACCTAAGAGAGCCGAGAATGAAAATTTCGGACGAGGCATTTTCAATTCGGTCTATTCCCAATTCATGCCATTCTCATCCACAATTTTCCCACTTTGGTCCGGGTAAGGTTAACCTATGTTTGATTAGATTGCGATCGGCTAGGTTTGGTTTAGTTTAGTTAGGTTAGGTTAAATTATTTAGGTTCGTGGCTCACGGATGAGAATGGGAGTGCCACTGAGTGGGAAGTAATCAATTTATGGACACCCTGTACTTTATTTTTCACCAATGCAACCCCTCGAAATTCCTATAAACGTATCTATACACCAAACTGGCAATCATTTGTTGTAATTAAAATTAAATACGAAAAATACAAATTCAACTAAAAAAGAGGGGAAATCCTCTTCTTTAGGGCCCATAAATGCCAAACAAGAAGCAAGACTAAATATAGGAAGAAACTCGGCTTCAATTTTTGTAGAAATTTGAGCGTAACCCTACATAAAATGTAATACAAAAACTAGAATGTTTTAAAATTCAAGTCCTTCACTTTCGAGCAACGATGAAAAGCCCCCCCACCCCACCCCCACCCCAACCCGAACTACAACGATCTTAAATTACAAAAAATGAGCAACCGGAGATTTAAAAAAAAAAAAAAAAAAAAAAAAAAATCTCAACAGTAACTTCACAAAACTCTTTTCAGAAAATGCAAAAATCTTCAAAGACAGATCACGTATCTTACTCTTTTTATTCATCAAAGTTTATGAGGACCTTCAAAAAAACCGTCTCAGCCCTTGATCCCCTCACAAAAAAGCGGGAGAGGGGAAACTGTCTCGTACTGACGATAAACACGAATAGGATAAAAAAAAATTGTCAAGATATCTCTAAATTAGCTTTCATCGATGTTCACAAACAGAATCAATGAAGCAAAACTGATTAACAGAAGATGCGCCGAGTAGAAGCCATCATTAATTACTTTTTTTTTTTTTTTTTGAGAGAGAGAGAGAGAGAGAGTTACAAGGAAAAGTAGTACCTCAAAAGGCCTTGCAGCCCATACCGAAGAGGTACCAATGGCAACCGGTGCCAAAGAAAATTTTCTACACCCTCAAATAGTGTGCAAATTTGGTCTAACCTTTTCTTGAAATGATCCACAGAGGAACTGTTCACAACTTCTGAAGGTAACCTGTTCCACGTGTCAAAGATCTTATACGTAAAGTAATTCCCACACACACTAGTCCTAAACCGTTTCAAATCCAACTTCCAACCATTGTTGCGAGTTGGGTTATCATTTGAACTAAACATGCTTCTAAAATCGACATCGTTGAACCCGCGTAAGAGCTCGAAAACCTCGATGAGTTGACCGCGCAGCCTTTGATTTTTCAGCGAAAACAAGTTCAGGGCACGTAAGCGTCGCTTATAGCCATATGCCTAACGGAAGGGATTAACTTTGTGGCCCTCGCCTGGACTCGCTCCAGCCTCTCAATATCTTTCCTGAGAGGCTGGAGCGAGCCCAGGCGAGGGCCACAAAGTTAATCCCTTCCGTTAGGCATATGGGCTACAATCGAGAGAGAGAGAGAGAGAGAGAGAGAGAAGAGGAGAGAGAGAGAGAGAGAGAGAGAGAGAGCCACTTTAGGCTAGCCCAAGAAGGAAGTAGGAAAGGTGGAATTAGCAATGAAAACTTATACCATGCTTACACTTGTAGACGTGTAAAAATTTCACGCAGGAATAGTATAATAGTAAAGTATAGAACGGACAAGGCTCTCTCCCTCCTCCGACAGCCAATCCTAACACCAAATAGTGATGAAAGAAGATTTATAATAAAGTAAGAAAAAGTACTACGAAGATGGAGAGAATAGCTTCAGAGTTCATTCACACCATGCGTACGCTTATCTCGTCTACTCAGTTTCCGCATTAGAAGACTGAAAAAAAAATAATGGAAATACTAAACTACTTTATCTAATCTACACCATACATTCTTTAAAGGAATTTTTTATTAATTTATTATGGAAAAGATGTCATCATTTCGTCGTTGCATCATTTCTCCGTAGCCTGCCAAAGCCACCATACCGAAGATTTATCGGGTAATACTTTATATTGCGTCCTTCCCCATGCAAAATGGAGAATAATAATTCATAAATATGCATAAATTTATTTTTTGCGAAATTCTGACGTACGCTATTTAAAACTAAAGTTCTTCTCTAACGAAGTAGCTTCCGTGAAGATGAGTAGGATTATTCGAAGATTTTGACTCCCGAGAGATCTCATCTAGCTTCCCATCGTCTGAGAACTCCCAGTACTCTGAAACCAGACCCGGCCAGCGCCTCCTACTACTTTTATTGCAAAAGGGAACATCGCTACTTCTATATAAAACTATAAAACTTTCTTTTGGTAGCTGAGAGAGAGAGAGAGAGAGAGAGAGAGAGAATTTAAATTCTGATCACGACGGTAAAAATAAATAGGAAAATTTGGTTTCTTTTTTTTTTTGTAAGCTTGTTTTTTTTAATGCGTAAAACTGATCGTGACGATAAGTAGGCTTCGAATTGCAGCTCGAGCTTCAAGCAAGGTTTCATAAGGACCCATAAATTTCAGGCGCACGCTCGAAGGGCCTATAAACCGATAATGATTTCGTAAAGACAGGTTGGGGGGAGGGAGGGGGATCTGCGAGTAAATCCCTCCCCCCCCCTCTGCCAAATGAGGTTCCAGAATCCCCATTTTCCCTACTGTTCGCAAACCATGGCGAACGCGATGATGAAAATAAGA
The DNA here is from genome assembly GCA_023014485.1 of Bathynomus jamesi. Lineage (NCBI taxonomy): Eukaryota > Metazoa > Arthropoda > Malacostraca > Isopoda > Cirolanidae > Bathynomus > Bathynomus jamesi. Next base: position 458,551 of record JAJOZX010002307.1, on the reverse strand, counting down.
GATAAGCACGCTCACTACGGAGATGAAGTGCCTCAAAGCTGTTCCTTTACTTTTAGGTTTGGACAAGTTTTGTAATTTGCATTTCGTCCAAAAAGATATATCAGTCAGTATTACGTCACTCTTAAGTTTAAGCGAAGAGGTTAGATTCATCGAGAGAAGTGACGGCAACTGAGACGTCGGAATGAAGAGGAGGAGGGAAAGAAATAGTAGTAAAGTTGTTAGAGATGTTCTTGGCTCGGTGCCAGAAAATTCGAGTAGAATTAGAATTAGATAGGTTTGCAATTTTTTTTTAACCTGATGAAGGAATTTTTGACGAGTCCAGGAACAGATCTTGCACGATTCTGGGCAGAAATATAAGTAGAGTGAGGGTAAGTAGTTGGATGGCAACGTTACCTTCTGAAAGCCTCCTTTCTGTTGCGGATAGCATCAGAAGAAGCAAAGTTTAATCAAGGTTTTTTTTTTTTTGGCATTTGCAGCACAGAAAGTACGCTTTCATGCCCGACAGAATCACCTCCGTAATGCAGCGCACTCGGATGAGTATAAAATTCTTGATACCTCATTTTTCTTCGTTAAGGATTTTGTTAGAGAAAAAAAAAGGAGGGAGGAGAGAAATGTCTGAGATGATGATCAGGGTACACCGTAAAATTGGATGTTAAATTAACGGTAAATGACTGTCATTTGTAACAGTATGTGAAAAAAGTTTTCCACAGGAAAATAAATTTTGGTTAAAATTTAAAAATATTATTGTGTCTGAATTAACGTATTAATCCTTTTATTGCGTTTGTATAAAATATGAATCCGTTAAATTCTCAATATTTGTGTAACTTGCCTCAAAATGCCCAGTAGATTCTGTGGCATCCTTTCGATAACCCTAACGACTCCAGTGTGCCACGTTTATAATCTTAAACAGAGATTACTAAATTCTAAATGTTCTTTTCGACTATAATAAATCACACAAAAAAGAGAAGTGTAGCACCACACTTATATAAATTCTTTTGCTAATATCATTATTAGAGTAGGATTTGTCAATTATAATAATCTTTGGTAAACGTGGCACCACGGGAGCTCCTCGAAGGAAAACACCTCGAGAGAGGAGTCCAGGGTTGCCAGATTGGGCTACAAGTAGCGGATTACGCTACTTATTTTTAATTTTGGGCTACTCGCTACCTTTTGGGCTACTTAAAAAATTGTTTGGGCTACAATCCACTACTTTTCGGTTTCATTTCAATATTCAAATTATTTTTTGTAAATTAGTAATAATTTCTAAATTAAACAGAATATGCTAGTGCTACCAATAATAAATTGTTTTTATTCGAATCTAAGCTATTTCCAGACATCTATATTATTGTAATGAAATATAATACATTCCCAAATTTATCAAAATAATTTTAAAATTTATTATTCCAAATGTTATGTTTAAAGTTTAATCTAATTACATTTAGCGAATAGCGAATAGCGAATATCTTGAGCTCGAATTTATAGTTTACATGTATGTAACATGTTTAGCCTCGCTTAAAGTTAGATGCCTCATGGCAGAGCAGAGTTGCCAGATGCTTATTCTTCAGCTCAGTAATCTCTAGTCTAGATATGAACCAAATATTTCCTATTATTATTTAGTCATTTTATTTGGAGCAAATTCACTTTTATATAATATCTAGAAATTTTATTTGTCTCCAAAAAATCCTAATTAATATTTACAAAATTTTGTTCTGAGTATGTGGTACAACTGCCTCTCCGGGGCCGCCGCCCGCGGCGAAATGCGAATGAGGAATTAGTCAGCGTTAATTAGCTTCAGTGACGTGTTGTTGCAGATGTTTATTCAGTGTTTTAAATCTGACAATTTGCAAAATAAAGATAAAAAGTATACATGTATGGTTAATTGTTAAACTCAATTAAGTGAGAGACCACTGTTTAATTTTTATTATTCAGATATCATACCCTTTAAAATTACAATGACTAAGTGGTCAAAGTATGATGAAAAGTTTCAGACATCATGGCTGCGAGATCCTCAGTTTTCAAAATGGGTAAAAGAGATAAAAGATGATAATACGAAAGTTTTGTGTAAAGTGTGTAAGGGTAACATCCACCAAAACTAAGCTACGAAATAGGATGGGGCTGCATCTTCTTTCTTCAATATTGAGACTGAAAATGACGCTTGAAAAACAAAATATTTGTCGCTATAATTTTTCTCCAACTAAGGCCATGCTGAACTATAAGTCAAGTATATACGAGAATGAATTGAGTGAAGAAGAGAAAGAAATACTCGATACGTTGGAATTTTAACTTTTAAAGGTAAGAATCACTTTGACTATGATATAAAAATCATGCTTTCTATATTTCCTGAGTTTTCAAAAATAAATTTCTTTATTGGGCTACTTTCTACCAAAATCCGCTACTTTTTCTAACTTTTGTGCTACTTTTTAAAAAATTGATCTGGCAACCCTGGAGGAGTCGACGCCTCACTACTCGACAGTCCGTGCCTCGGCCTTCGAGCAGAGACTACGAGCCTCACCCTCTGGGCAGCCGGTTTCAGCTCGGGTCTTTTTCTTCGTTAAGAACTCTCTAAACAAGTGTCACGTTAAGGATTTGATTTTCTAATTACTCCGCATCGTAAAAGAAATCTTATATTCTAAAAGTGATCTATCCTCGTGAAATAAAGACCTAAAAAGGTAACTCGTCATTTTATGTCCTTCCACGAGAAACATTCCTTTCTCTCAACGGACTGAGGGAGGGGGAAGCCATTGAGCGAGGGTATAAATTGTTTTCTGCACAACTCGCAGTCAGATAAAGAAAAACTGAAAAGAAGAACCGTGGACGTCAGAAGTAGAAAACGTCATTGACTGAACAGGAAAGTTAAAAATATCAATGATAATATCATTCCAACAAGTATTTTCCAGTTTTTAAAACAAGAGTAAAATACATTTTTAAAAACGAATTACAGAGAATAATTATCTAAACTCAATTTGGCTGTTTTTTTAGCAGTAACATTTTTCATCAGATTAACAATAATGTGTCATTTGGTTAATATTCGTTTTGACGTCCCTTTCGTTTTCGATAGAAAGAGTTAATTTTCGGTTATTTTCACTTTTGATATGCGTTCAACTATCTTTCTACATTCTTGGAAAGTCATTTTTTTGGAAATGACGAAAATAAAATTTGATGAAGAATTAAAAAAAAAAATTGTGATGACGTGATGGCGATGACGTCATGGAACAGTTGGCCAATTACCATGCGCATTTTAAAACTGACCAATAGCTCGGGTTGCCAAGTCAACAGATCTTGAATAAAGGACACTTGCACGCTACCGTATATTCCATTGCTTATCATGATAAAAATTTACTTGTGCAATATTTTTTACAATTTCTTTATTATATTCATAGATAAAATATGTCTAGAAAGTCGTACACTTGTAAAATCACACTACTGTATTGAAATGAAACATTTTTAAATTTCTTTATTATATTTTGTGAATTAAAGACAGGAAAATATTTACAAATCATTATAATAATGAAGCCCTTTATTTATTTATAAAATTGTACTTATCTTGACTTCGACCAGCCTTCAGTAAAGCTGTATCATTTTTTATTTTGCCAGCAAAATCGGCACAATTGTCTTTTAAATTGAAATAAATCAAACGTTCACTTTTTATTAATTCTATGAACATCTGTTTCTGTCATCTCGCCACTTAGCATTCATTACACTGAAAATTCTTTCGCAATATGCTGATGTTCCAGGCACCGACAAAGCATAGGACACCACTTTGAAAATATTTATACATTTAAAACCATTGCTTTTAAGATGAGGTGCCATTTACCTGCCGTACTTAAGCAGTTCTTAAAACTTTCAGTGTTGGAAATAGCTTCAAAGTTGGTTTGGAGAATAGAAAGCTCATCAAACAAATCATCCATGTTCAAACCCAGTTTATCAATCATTTTAAAATTCTCCACTACTTCTATAAAAGCTTCATATTTTGGGCATGCATTGTCTTGGAAGCAAAGGTTGGATAGTATACCAAAACACGAATTTTTGCTGAAATAAAATTTCTCTTTCAAATATTTCAAGGCAGTGCTATAGAATAGTTTGAAATTTTCTATTATTTTTCCTTTAACTGTAGCATCTAATTTTTTAAGATACTGGCAAACTTGGTACCCAAAAAATTCTTCATTGTAACGATTTTCTAACTGATTTTTTAGATCAGTGAAAATATAGTAGACATCCCGGCAGAAGTTTCATTGTTTTCTAAAAAAGGCGCTAAGACATGCGTAATGAGTGAACGCTTTAATGCATAAGGTTATTAGAAAAAAAATTAGACACGAACAAGCCTTAACTTTCAGTAGCGCGACACGTAAAATAATGTTTTCTAACTTTTAAGAGAGGGAAACCTAGTATATAATTAAGTATTCTTACCTAAGTATTCATCTGAAGATATTCTTCAACTCATAAAAAATAGAATCACGTCAAAAACTCATGAAGCCGGTTTAATATGGCAATTTGGCAAAGCACAAAAAATATGTTAGCGGGCGATGCCTTCCTCGTTCCTCTCCAGCAAGGATGACAATGGCAACGAACAATGGGGGCAGGATTGCCAACTGATTTACTAGAAATCACATCTGAATGTTGAATCTCACTTCTCCCGATTAACGAATTAATTAAGTTTGAAAACATCTCCGTCTCAAATTTTTAGTGATGAATAAAATTTTGAGTCAATTACTGAATTAAAGGACATACGGCGTCCTTCCCGAGTTTATCAAAGGACAAGGACACATGAGATGAAATAAAGAACTGTCCTTTGAAATAAAGGACACTTGGCAACCCTATATAATAATAATGGGGCAGCTGGCGCAAATCGGTGGTCCAGGTAAAATTGTGGAGATCGACGAATCGAAGTTTGGTAAGTCCAAGTACGGCCGCGGACGTGAAGTCGAAATGGGTATTTGGGGGCCATCGAACGTGATACGAAGAAACTTCTATTTTTTCCTGTACAATATCGTGACCGTGACACCCCGGTAAGCATCATAAAACAGCATATACGTCCCCGCACAACTATTTATTCTGACGAGTGGCGCGCCTATAATAGCCTAAGCGACGAGGGATATATCTACCACAAAGTTAATCACTCTCAAGAGTTCGTCTCAAGTTCAGGAATGCACACACAAAACATCGAGAGGGCCTGGTGCGACGTTAAATCCTGGGTGCTACGTTCAGGAAGCAAAACGGGGAATATCCGAAGATCCAACGGCTGCATCATTTCTTCGGGTCGCCGCACAAATGTATCGACATCCAACGCTGCAGTTTAATATATATATTAAGGGACTGGCTAGGAAATATTTCGGCGTAGGTTAGGTTAAGTCCCCTCCTTTCCCACCCCCACCCAAAACCCCCGATTCTCCACGGGTTACGTTAGGTCTCTCCCCCCCACCCAAAACCCCCTATTCCATACGGGTTAGGTTAGGTCCCCTCCTTTCCCCCCAACCCAAAACCCCTGATTCCCCACAGGTTCCCCTATAATTGTCGACACGAAAACATACTGTATTTTCCTGGTGTATTTTTGAGCGTTTTCTTCAAATCTGACCTTCATTTTCCGGTAAAAATCGTCATTTTTGGAGGATATGTCAGATCGTCATTTCCTCAAAAATGGCGATTTTCCCGAGGAAATGAAGGTCAGATTTGAACAAAATACACCAGAAAAATGTTTTCGTGTCAAAAACGAGAGAACAGTTAAAACGAATCTTTACCCGTCATTTTAACAGGTTTATACAGTACGTTCGAAAAGTCTCTCCGCAGTCAACGTGCTCGTTGTCAAAAGTTTGACAATTGTAAACGAGTTGCTCTGTGCCTGCAAAATGGTGGAAAATACTTTCAACACATGCTGTAAAGTCAAAAGGTTATGTAATAAAATCCTTAAATCATAGTTGAATGAAAACATCGTAGTTTTTCAATTTCTTACGCGTTTAACATAGCACTGCGGAGAGACTTTTCGAACGCACTATATACATAGCGTCATCCTCAAAAATACTTTAAAGTTTTCTTGGGAAAATCCCCTCATTATTTTTATAACACGATATTTGTTTAAACAGTGACTGTAAACCAGTGATGCACAAACCCTGGCCCCTACATATAAAACAGATGGTTGGTTTGGCCCTCTCATCCAAAAAGTTTGTGCACCACTGCTGTAAACTAAAATTGAACGGTAAAGTAGAATTATACTAGTTTCATCCGGTTTAAAAGCTTAAACTGTAAATTTTCAAATTATACGTACTATTATTATTTCCAGAGTAAAAATATATTATGGCTAAAAAAATGACTAAGCAGTACGTTTATCGTAACTGTTAATTCACCAAATTATTAGTTAATTTTCATGTTGATAGACTCTCTTATTTTAACAGTAAATGACTGTTCTAAAATTGTGCCTTGGGTGCGTACATTAACAGTTAAATTGACAACTTGGTACAGTTAATTTAAGAAACACATTCTAAATTTTCATACCACAAGCTCACTCTTGTTTTAACAGCCAATAATTATTGTTAAAACAATGCCTGTATCTTCCGTACTTACAGTAACAGCTCAATCGAAAAGTCAGTACTGTTAATTGAGAGGATACATCGCAAATTTTTATATTGCAATTTCAATGAATAATTAATACACTTCAAACTTCAAACACTGCCATGCTAAAATATTCATAAAACGCATTAAACACCAGTCAGCGTTTGAGGCAGCAATATCAGCATGTATCTGTTCTACTTTGTGTTTTAAACGTATATATTTTTGAGGTACCAACCTTCCATACTGTATTTTTAAGCTTTATCGATCACAATTAAATATTTAAATAAAAATTAATTAAAATTCAATGTTGAAACATGACATTTATATCCGAATATTTGAAAAGGACTTTGGGAGTAAAATTTTTACTTGTACAGGGTGTTCGAAAAGTCCCGTCACCCCCTAGAAAATGTATATATTATACTACCAATTTTATTTTTGCGTGATTAATTCTATTTATATGTGGTAGGTGTAATTTAAGAAATAAATCACAAGCAACAATTACTTTAATTATAGTAAATACAGTTACTAATGAAGAATATCTGCGCGCGCACAATCGTTTCTGCATGTCTGTATCGCTTAATTCATTAACAAATGACGGCGGTATGGTTTTTTGCCGAGATCTTTTGTCACGTGATCTCTCATTGTGGACATAGGGACTGCGAGTTCTTGCGATCGTTTCCGAAGTGATTTTTTTGGTGAACGAGCCACCGATGCAATCACACCTTCACAGTATTCTGATCGCGTTGTTGGTCTTCCCGACCGAGGTCTGTCCTTGATGGAGCCAGTTTCAAACATCTTTTTCTCCCAGCGTAATACCCTTTTGTTTGGTGGTGCGGCCTTACTGAATTTTGTGTTGAAATCATTCTGGATATCATGCATCGTTTTTCCAGTATGTGACCTTTCGTGAGCCCATGTGTTCATCACTATCCTTTCCTCCAGAGTGTAATTGGACTGGTCTGCCACTGTTCACACAACTCCAATATCTGGAAAAGAAAAAAAAGTCAGTGAATCACATACAAATTCAATTAATCACACAAAAATAAAATTGGTATTACAATATGTACATTTTGTAGGGGGTGACGGGACTTTTCGAACACCCTGTAGTACGTCAACAGGAATATGGAGACTCCCACATTCCGTTCTCTATGAATCTACTTACTGTACTTACTTTTCATTGTCCGTTTTTTCTACTATTTTCTCTCTATCTTACTGCTTTACTCTCGTTTTCGCTGTCTTGTAAACGCACGTAGACGGGAAGCGTGACCGGCATTAAGATTTCGAACAACAAAAGGACCGCGAGAAACTACAAAATGATCATTACTATTTACTGAGTTTTATTTATGCCAAAACAATTTAACAAATGGGGGAAAGCGAGTGCCGAATCACCGTCAACATTTTATCGAGAGAGAGAGAGAGAGAGAGAGAGAGAGAGAGAGAGAGAGAGAGAGAGAGAGAGAGAGAGAGAGAGAGAGAGAGAGAGAGAGAGATTTAAAAATTTTAGAATCACAATAACTTATTATTAACGAAAACCACCAAACTGGGACACACCCCGTCCGAGAACTCGCGTTTGGGTATGCTTTCGGTCTCAGACCACTTCGAGTGTTGCCAAATAATATTTTATATTTCAAACAATTTCATCTTACGCATCTTAATTTCGTAAAAACTATTAACTTTCTTATTAAACATTATACAAAACGTTATTACATTTATTAAACATTATTATATTCTTTATTAAAAAACCAACACACGACACTCGCCTCACCCCCTTGAAAATAAGTTTTCACTCGGAAACTTATTTGATTTATTTTCTTCTAACAAATGCAGTGATTTATTAAAAAATGCATTTATTTTTTCCAACTTCAACAAGTGTGGTTATAATAAACAAGAAATCACTTCACTGACAAATTCCACATATTAGATATTTTGTATCATTTCATTAAAACCTTAAGGAAAAAAAGAATTTATAGTTTAAACAACTTTTGCATAAAATAACATTTCATACGAATAATCAAATGTACAACCTGTAACGTAAAACAAGTAGGATAATTTTCTTGAAACTAGTTACAACAAATTTCAAGTTCACAATCTATTCCAGCGATTTCTCATCAAAGATCGTTTTACATTCGAAACAAATATTCATATAGTTACGTAGTTACTATCAGAAAACATAGAAAGAACAAGAACATGTTTACAAAACATAATGACCAGAGCGCACATACTATTTTACAAAACAAAACGCACGAAAACTACTTTGGACAATAATCGAATCCTTTCACTTATAATTTCACCAAATGATGATCATTGTACATTAATTTCTGGACGTTGTTCTGATAGCATTCCACTGTCTTTGTCGAAAGCTGACAACGCGCTTCTTAATTTTCAATCGCAGCTCTCCTGCTCACTTCGCTAGAATGCAACAGATCAGCATGCTTGAGGTTCTGCTCTCTCCAAAAAATGACGAAAAAGGTGTCCAATTCAAAGAGGATCAGAGGATGGAGATATACTGAAAGTGGAATCACGTACCGGAATTGAACGGAATTTGCTCTTCTAAAAATCGAAGAAACTCGCCACTCTCATCTCATTTTTTTTGGTGAGCGCTGCTCCTCTGCTAAGTCCGGCAGAAAGGCTCCCTACATGGCATTAGCAGACATGTCAACTCTCACGGATTTTAAGTCTAATAATAATAATAATTATAATAATAGGCATCCCCCGTTATACGATCGTTCGGTTTACGATTTTTCGCGTTAACGATTTTAAAAAAGTACCCCCATCTTTCGATTTACGATTGCCTTATTTCGCGTTAACGATCTCCAACTTGAAAGCATGTCTCAGAAAGGAACAAAACCGTGCCTACGTTGAGTCCAGCCCAAATGAGGAGGACGATGAGGACACAGTCAGAATGCTTGATCTCAAAACCTTGAGAGAGATTCTGACTGGATTTGACACGTACATCGAGTTGGTGAAGGACAAGGACCCTAACTACGAACGTAGTGCTGCTGCTGCTGTCAATCATATTGAAAAGGGTCTGAGCGTTTATCGGGAGATCTACCTGCAGAAAAGGAGGAACGCCAAGCAAACTACGATCTCCCGATTTTTCAAGCCTGCAACAGCTGCCGAGGCAGGAGAGAAGTGCGTCGTCAGCAAGTGCAGCAACAACTCCTGCACGTCGGCAGCAGGCTAGATCTCCAACTCCAATGCGGGAGCTGGCCCTCCTCCCCCATCACCACCACCCGGTGGCGATGAGTAGGCATCGTTACCTCGGACTGATGCATCGTTGACGACTTGGACCGGATTTGAATACGATTAGGTGAGTGTTCATGTATAAATTGTCTTTTATTAAACACAATTTCTTACTTTCAGACACTTTTTGTACATAACAGTAAAATATATAGCAAAATAATAGTGGAATCTGCAAATTTTGGGGGTCTTCCAGAATGTTTGGGAACGTATCCCTATTTTTCCCATAAGGCCTTCAGTTCGATATACGATCGTTCGATATACGATGGGGTTTTTAGGGACGCATCCCAATCGTATAACGGGGGACGCCTGTTAATAATATAATAATAATAATAATAATAATAATAATAAAATCGGGGGAGAATGAGAAATCTCACGGATTTTCATACTTCAAGGTTGACGTCTCTGCATTAGTCAAACGATCACTTGACCGTAGGTGATTTCACAACAAACCTACTCTGTGCCGGTATGAACAGTAAAGCCTTAAACACTCGTTCAAACGCTCGTGATTTGCCTACCGAGTAGTGAGACGTACGTTCAGCTAAGCATCGAAACAGTGGGATCAAGACTGCCCGAAAATACCAGAAAACCAAATTCGATCGAAACTGTCCTGCACTGAAATAACTGCGCATTAGATCCCGTTTCTCTCGTTGGTGATCAATCACCTTATTCCGGTCAACTAATCGCAATGGGTGGAATTTGGATTCAACTTAGTTCCTTCCAAATCGAGACTCTCGAAATTTTGAAAAAAAAAATCTAAAAATTTGTAGACTACTACTACTGAATTACCACTTTTCGCATTTAATTTACAAAGTTTCTCAACACCACTTCGAAACAATAACCATAATTTGCTCTGGCCAAATTTAAAGAAAAAATATGCCAAAAATTACAGAATTTCGCAAAACTTTGATCATGCCCTAGCTACCAATTAGGTCACTTATGGCAGTTACATCGAGGAAGATAATAAAAATATATACCATCGGCCAAACGCAACTAAACAATACTGCACTGTATATAATTATGAATGCGCTCATATATAGTAACCGTCATTATAATTTAAAAAAAAAATATTATAAAAAATATTTTTCAGAAATAAGATCGATACAATTAAATACAAAAGACAAAAATGAAAACCAGAAACTTCACGTCATCAATTCACAACAATGAACCAACTTAACACTCAGTTGGGGAGCGTACAACACGAGTCCACAAGATGGCACAAAAAAGTTACTACTGGCAATCAAAAAATGCTCCATTTGCGGTCAGTAATCAATCTACTGTAAAGATCGAACTGCGCGAGTAAACCCAAATAACATTTAAAAAATAACAATTTCCCAAACACACATTGATTAACAAAATTTAAACATTAATACCGAAAATTAGTTTAATACATCAATTCCAACCTGCAACGCTAAATTTTACTGGAAGAAAACTCATAATTTACAAAATACACCTGAGAGACAACTCTCTCCTTCGGCACGAAACCCAGCATGATTTGCAAATCAGAGTAATTCCAGTAATTTATCGTTGTTATAAATAAGTAAAGATGACATAAACGAAAAATACAGCACAGCCACAGAACGTAATAAAAAATTAAAATAAATATAATTAACTGCATTTTGAATCGAGTGTGTTTACATTTGTAAGCGAATCTCTCTAACTATTCCTAACCGAATCAAACTGCATTATATAATGAAATACTTTTGTAATATTTTCCACATAAACGCGCCAACATAAAAAACATTTCCAAATATTTATGCCCAGAATTAAAATTTTAAGCAAAAATACTACTTATCACAATGAAATATAACTTCAGAATAAAAAATATTTAATGAACCAGTCTATGCATACAAAATATTAATTGGAGTTTTCATTAAACCTCGTGAAAGAACGAACAAAATAAAAAAACAAAAAAAATCAGCCTATCTATAAAATAAAAAATTGATGATAAAAAAAATATTTCAAAGAACCGAAACAAATTTATCTTTAAGAGTTCATTGAAACAATTTCTGTATTCCGAATAAAGGCAAATTTTTTATTACACGAATTTAGCTTAATTGAGGTCTCACACACACAATACGACAATTAAAATAAACTCAGTTAGTCCGAATCGACCCGGTATAAATTAGCGTCTTTAAACATTATTTTTCGACTTTGGACAAACATTTTAAGATTAATCTTATCTCCCTTAAAATTATACACATATGGTCATGTGTCGGCTTGAAATCCTCAACCAACTTATTCAATTTTAATAAGCTTAATCTACTTTCCGGTCGAAAAATAATCTTAAAAACCTTGCCAAATAGATACTGGAAAATTTTGTCAAAATTTGTCACATTTAATTTTTACAATTCGTTAATATATACATATATATAATACACACAGACCGTGCATGGAACAAGGAACTCTTCTGAGAAAATTAATCCACTATAGTCCGAATAAGTAATGGTAAATGACAAACACTATAGTTTTTCTTTTTCATGATACTAGCCCGACGTGGGCAACGGGTCATTCGCAAAAAGGCCCCAGAAATATAGCTTCCCTCACCAGCTATCTGCAAAGCAGATAGGATCCAGCTTTGGGACAGGATCTAGGGGTTACAACTACACCTAGCCTACTATATCCAGAACCTCAATATAAGCAAGACTCGTTGCAATCGCGTCGGATTGAATACATTAAAGAAAAAGGGGGTAACCATTGTGTTTTCGGCCAAACACCAAAACTTAAACCTCAACTGGCAAGATTCAGCGTCCACTTTTCAAGGCATATAACCCCCCCTTTTTCCTCGATGTATTCAATCCGACACGAATGCAACGAGTCTTTTGCTTATATTGAGGTTCTGGATATAGTAGGCTAGGTGTAGCTGTAACCCCAAGATCCTGTCCCAAAGCTGGATCCTGTCTGCTTGTGCGGAACGCTCTTCTACACAAGCGTCGTTCTTTACATTAAATATACTGTGTCATTTGCAGTTAAAAAAAAAAAAAATATATATATATTAGTGATGTAGGTCACATCCGCATCCGCATCCGCGGAACATCCGCACATTTTCTCGCATCCGCGTCCGCGTCCGCATCCGCACTTTGGACTGCGGATGTCGTGCGGATGTGGACCGTTGAGATAAAACGTCATTAATAAGCGGAAATTATCAAATTCTACTATATTAATAGAACTAGTTCATTGTGCGCAAAAGTGATGCAAGCGACAAGACGAGAGGCTGTTCTTGTATGAAGTTACTCTCTTGCAACCTACTTAGATCCACGTTACAAAGCTAAGTTATTTTCACCTAGTACATTAGAACGAGTTAAATCATCACTTGGCAAAGCAGTTGAAGAGCTTCAATCTCTTGAATCTGTCGCTTCGCCACCCAACAAAAGAATAAAAGTTTCAGTGACAGAACCAACACCTTCAACAAGCAAATCTATCACAGAATCTGTCTCTCAGTTTCTTGAGTCAAGCAGCAATGACGAGACCTACGCGATGTCAAAAGATGTAGTAAAAATGATCGAGAGCTATCACCAAGAAAAACGCCTGGCTGCATGTGACAATCCTATTAGTTGGTGGAAAAATACGCAGAATATCTATCCATACTTGAGTAAACTTGCAAGGAAACATTTAGCCTGTCCTCCAACAAACGTACCAAGCGAGAGATTATTTAGCAGTGCTGGATTAATATATGATGAAAAGAGAAACAGACTGGCAGCAGAAAAGGCAGAAAAATTAATGTTCCTTAAGCATAACCTTCCTATAATTAAGTTTAAACATTAAACGATGAACATCTTAGTTTACTTTATTTTAATTACTCATTTATAAATATGCCTAATAAAACTTTAAACTTAATATAAATAGTTATCAAGCTAATTAAAGATCTCTTTCTATAAGGGTGGAGGTTGGGGAAAGAGGTCGGTGGGGTGCATTTGAGTTGGGTTCACGTCCCGCATCCTGGTAACACAATTATGGTTTCTAATTGTGGCTGAAACTCAACAAAATATAACGAATTTATTTGCAGACGAATTCACTGATTGATTTCTATATTAGTTAGATGCTTGATATTATTTTATATGTTCAGAGAAAAGTACAGCAATTATTGTACAATTAATCAATTATACTACATTATAGCTACAGCTCTCTCTATATAATACTTATTATATACGTTAAACACAACAAATCTCGAATATATCCTAAAAAATAACGAAAATGTAGACATCCGCATCCGCGGATGTTGAAATCAAACATCCTCATCCGCGGATGTGAAAAAAATGACATCCGCTACATCACTAATATATATATATATATATATATATATATATAAAAGGCGAGTCTCGGACGGAATTTCTATTTTTTAAATAAGTCTCTCTCTGCGATATTCAAAGAAAACGGGATGAATCGGTCGTAAACATAAGAGCTGATAAGAGAAAGAAAAGTTTTGACTCTAAAAAACTCGAAAGGTGGGAACCAAGAGTCAAGATGCTTCGACTCCGTTAAGATTTTGAAAATGATACGCGCCATATTGAATTGTTGAAACGAATTTTAAAGAATAGGAATGGGGAAGTGGGCCCCATCCAAAGGGTGTTTACCGCTTGCCACTGAGGTATACACTTAATTTTACTATTAAAATTAACTAAAGACAATATCTACTAATTTTATAAATACTATAGAACAGGTAGCAATTAATTTGGCCGGAATAAAGCTAGTTAGGGAAAACGTAGGAATGCCCTTCTTTCAATTCAATAGGGACACCGCTGGCACCAAAATGTAATGGAAAAAACTTTCTTTTTCTTTGACTTTTTAATTATCGCTCTTTACTTTCGTTTTCGCTGTATCTTACGAACGCGGGTAGACGGGAAGCATGGTCGGCGTAAAGATTTCGAACAAAGAGAGCGGGAAAAATTACAAAACGATCATTACTATTTATCGAGTTTTATTTATACCATAACATTGTAACAGACGGGGGAAAGCGAGTGCCGAATCACAGTTAACATTTTATCGCAGAGAGAGAATTAAAAATTTTAGAATCACAATAACATATTATTAATGAAAACTGCCTAACTGGGACACACCCCGTCCGAGGACAGGGGGGCCAGATGGTTGAGAGAGTTTATAGCAAACTTTCAGCCAGTTTTTGGCATTTTTGGCAAAGGATTTTTCAAAAATAGCATTTTTTTTGGCATTATCATTTTGGAAGGATATGTTACCATTTTGAAACCTCTTATATTAAAATTCGACAAAAAAGAAAAGAAAAACACCTTCCCATTTCAATCAGCGTGAAGAATTCAAATACGACCTCCAATCAGCGTAAAGAATTCAAATACGATGATTTGAATTCTTCACGCTGATTGGAGATCGTATTTGAATTCTTCACGCTGATTGGAGGAGGTAACCTGTATACATGTAACCTGGATTTGCTATGTTCACACCCTAAGTCATTAAGCGTTGGTATTTTGCTAATGTTGGGCCGTTAGCTGTTTTTGGCAAAGGATATTTAAAAAATGGCATTTTTTTTGGCAAAAAAAATTTTGCCAATAAAAAAATAGCAAATTTAAAAAAAAAAATACTTTTTTTGGCAATATTTGCCAAATTTAGCACGGTCTGGCAACCCTGTCCGAGGACTCGCATTTGGATATGCTTTGGGCCTCAGAGCATTTCGAATGTTGCCAAATAGTATATTTCAAACAATTTCATCTCGCGTATCTTAATTTTATACAAAACATTATTAATTTTTCTTATTAAACATTATTATATTCTTTATTAAAAAAACAATACACGACATTACTAATTTATTTAACTTTAAAACTATGATTGGATACAGTTTTTGTCTTAATCGATTCGGGAGGTGAACATTTCCGACATGGATCATACATCCACTGTTAAAATACGGCTTTAACAATTCCGTTCGAAATTACGGATCGATACTATCAAAAAAAAAGCTGTCATGCTTCCCAACTGCATATTCAGAAAAGAAATACTGTAATTAAACTAAAAAAATTTAACTTTAATCCCAACATTGTGTAAACCAGTATGGATGCATGTATATCTTATGTAATGTGTTCTTTCTCACTAAAGATCATTATTATTATTATTATTATTATCATAAATTTACACTGCCTGTTGTAAAAAAAAAAAAAAACTTGCTTCTCAAAATAACAGTATTTGACTATTGTTTCAACATCAACAACAGAAATTACTTGTACTGATACAGTTAGAATAAGTGCTGAACCTGCTTATCGCCTAAAACCGTCAAACGGTAAAAAACAAGAGGTTTTGCCCCGTTTATTTGGCACCATACGAATAAATTTTAAAAATAATGACACTGTTAAAACCATTGTTCAACCAGCTGTTAAATATTTGCATTATGATGGACAATGTCAATCATAAAGAGTAAAAGCTTGGCACCCATAAGTGCCAGTAAAATACTCGTTAAAACGATATTTTTTTTTGTCTTAAGTGAGGGAGAACGGGGGGAGGGAGAGGGGGCATAAAAAAAAATGCCCACTGCCCGAGCCACAGAGTGACCAACGAACGAACCAACCAACCAAACAAGATCGCTACGAACTCTCATCCAGCCTCACTCATTCTTACATAAAATTTTGATCCCGAATCTCACATTCCGGGGTTTTCAATTAATATACAAGAGCGGCCCCATATTCTTCTATCCTTCATCAATCTTCCTTTGATAACGGAAAGGCTCCCCCGCCTACCTCTATTTCCATAATTAAATCGCATCAGAAAAATTGAATTCGACGGATGTATACAATAACGTCCATAAATATTCGTACAATGAAATATTTCAGTTATATTTGTCCGTATCTTTTATATTATTCAAAGGATAGTTACGAAAAATTCACCGTTCGTTTTGGAAACTTTAACGAATAAAAAAACAATAGTTTAATTCCAACATATAATGTAAGACATCAAAGAATTTGAGGGGAAAAAAATGTAAAAGTTTTTGTATATTTACTTACAAAATTACTTAATACTTTGTGTCCACCTTAGATTTAAACAATTTAAAATTTTTATCAGTTGTTGGCTGTTTTTATTGATTACAGACTGTTGGCAATTCTGAATTATAGAATTTTCTCTGTGAATTTTCATGAAAGACGGATGGATTGTACGAGCCTTTAGAAAACAATGGGTCGTCGTCTACAAATCTTGAGAGGTCTGTTAGTGTTGCGCACGAGTCTGGAAAGAGTTATAGGAAGATAGGAGAAGAACTTTGAATTCCATTTACGACGGTTGCTGCAGTTACGCACAAATGGAAAGACTTGGTAACAATCGAAACTCAATGAAAGTGTGGACGACCTCGCAAGATTTCAGAACGTACAGTTGGACAGATTGAAAGAATGGCTGCTGCGAATCCACGAGCGACTGTAGTTGATATTTGCCAAACATTAAGACTAAGATCGATGTCCATCCCTCTACTCTACGTCGTATAGCGAGAAAAGAATGGTCTGCATGGAAGAGTTGCACGAAGAAAACCTGCTACGAAAAGCGCACAAAAAAAATCGTTTAAAGTACGCCAAAGATCATCAAAATGATGGCTTTGCATTCTGGAAAAAAGTTCTCTGGACAGACGAGATCAAAACTAAAGTATTGGAGAACAATGAAAAACGGTATGTTTGGCGAAAATCAAATACTGAATTCGAGGAAAAAAAAAACATCTTTCCAACGGTTAAATATGGTGGTGTAGTGTGCTTCTCTTCCAGGAAAGCTTGCTGTCATGAATGGAATCTCGAATTCGAATAAAATATCAGGAAATCGTAGAAGAAAATTAATTGTCTTCAATTCGTGAGTTGCGAATGGTGAAGTAGCTTACAACTTTTCTACCCTGAATGACCTAATGCAGACCTAATACTCGTGTCCCTGATCGCCTTGGAGACGAGCCAAATATTCTGGATTTATTTCTCACCTCTCATACTTCTTCTTACTCTTGTCTTATCGTGTAATGATAATTTAGGATTAATACATACTTTAACTATTAATAATATTTATTTATTTATTATTAATTAATAACTAGCTGTTTATTTTTAATAAGAGCCCGGTAAAGCCTAAAGCTTAATGGCCAAATTAAATAAAATAAATACTCCAGCTTCACAATTATTTATATTATTGTAAATTGTAACACCAATGTATTATTTTATTATCAATAAAGGTAATTCAATTCAATTAAAAAAAATGTTAAACTTTTTTTATCCGTTGGGATCCTCCAACCACAATCTTATATCTGGCTTCCCGTCCTATCGCTCCAATCTGGCATTTGGATCCTCCGGAGAAGCCTTTGGCATTTTGGCGTCGCAGATTGGGAGGCCCTCGAGCAGTACTTCTTTGATTTCCCATGGAATGATTACTGTTTCCGTGGCCGGGGCCCTTTCGAGTTTGCTGAGTGCATCACGGTGGTGGTTCTCTCGGGCATGGAGGCGTACTTTCCAGATTCTATTCCTACTACTAATCCACCAAAACCTTGGTTTAACTTTACTTGTTCTAAAGCTATCCGCAAGAGACAGGAGTCTTTCAGAAGGTACCGTCGCCATCCAACTCC
This sequence comes from Bathynomus jamesi, assembly GCA_023014485.1. Classification (NCBI taxonomy): domain Eukaryota; kingdom Metazoa; phylum Arthropoda; class Malacostraca; order Isopoda; family Cirolanidae; genus Bathynomus; species Bathynomus jamesi. The sequence goes on along the minus strand of JAJOZX010002307.1, from coordinate 440,238 downwards.
TCTCTCTCACAAAACTTATATTTCTGCCCGCAATCGTGCGAAATCCGGTCTTCGACTCGCCAAAAGTTCCTTCATCAGAAATAAATGTGAAAACCTAATTCTAATTCTTCTCGCTCTTTCTAGTATCTAGCTAAAAACCTCTCCAACAACTTTACTTCTTTCCCTCCTCTTTTCCATTCCGACAGATTCAGTTGCCGTCTCTTCTCCCGATAAGGTTGAACTCTTCGCTCAAACATTCCCCTCCATTTCAACCCTGGACGATTCCGGTGCTGTTCCTCTATCTCCTCCTCCCTCTGACTTAATAATGTTTGAAATTAGAATCTCCGAATTGTTTTTTCTGCTCTATCTGGGCTCAACTCTAGGAAGGCGTACGGTCGTGATGGTTTCTCTCCTGTTGTTCTTAAGAACTGTGTTTCTGTGCTGACACCCTGCCAAAGCAAACTTTTTCGTATTTGTTTTTCATTTGGTACTTTTCTTTCCTCGTGGAAGTTCGCTTTCATTCAGCATGTCCCAAAGAAGGGTGACCACTCTCAACCCTCCAACTATGGTCTAAATGCTTTGTTTTATTGCCTTTCTCAAGTTTTTGAATCTATCCTCAATGGGAAGATTCTTAAACATCTCTCTTCTCAGAACGTCAGTGTGGGTTCCGGAAGACACACTTGACTGGTGATCCTCTTGCATATCTCTCCGACTCCGAGACATCATCCTTTCTGAATTTAGGTGAACTTTTACTATTGCGCTATACATATCAAAAGCTTTTGAGAATGGCACAAATCTTTAATTTCCAAACTGCCTCCTTCGGCTTCTATCCTTCTATCTGTGCCTTCATCTCTCATTTCCTTTCTGGCCGATCTATAGCTGCGGTTGTAGATGGCCACTTTTCTTCTCCTTAAGCTATTAACACTGGTGTTCCTCGGGGTTCTGTCCTGTTACCCACTCTTTTTTTATCAATGATCTATTAAGTCACACTTCCTGTCCTATCCACTCCTATGCCGATGATTCCACTCTTCACTTCTCCACCCACTTCACAAAGCATTTCTTTAAACAGTCACTCCACAGTCATTCCATGATTGGCGTAGGACGGCTGTGGTGCACCTGACCTCTGATCTTTTCACTATTCCTGATTTGGGGCAGAGAAAACCTTGTGGCTTTTAATGCCTCAAAAACTCAATTTCTCTTTCTGTCTACTCGTCACAATCTTCCACAGGACTATCTCTTTACCTTCAACAACACAACTCAATCCTTCCCTCTTCTCTTAACATTCTTGGTGTTTCCTTTTCCCGTGATCTTTCCTGGAGAGAATACTCTTTTTTCCAAAACAGCTCCTAAGAGATTAGGTGTGTTGTACCGACTCCGCGGTTTCTTCATCCCCACTCAGTTGCTGTCTCTATACAGGGGTCTTGTCCGCCCCTGTATTGAGTACGGTTCTCATGTGTGGGGTGGCTCAGCCCCACACAGCTCTACTTGACCGGGTGGAATCAAGGGCTTTTCGTCTCATCAGTGCCTCACCTCTTACTGATCGTCTTCAATCAATCTCTCTCTTCGTCGCAATGTTGTCTCACTCTCTCTTTAATATCGCTATTAAACGGACACCGCTTTTCAGAACTCTCCAACTTCGTGCCTCCTCCTTTAAGGAGATCACGCAGTACCAGACTTTTAACACGTTCTCATTCCTTTCCTGTCCAATTCTCCAACGCAAGGGTTGATCAGTGCCAGAGAGAAGATTATTAGCTAAACTTCATTCTCACGGAATTGATGGTAATGTTCTCAAAGGGATCGAAAATTGGCTTAGTGGACGTAAAGAAAGAGTGGTCATTAATTCAAAGGGTCTAACTGGAAAAGTGTAACAAGCGACGTGCCTCAGGGATCAGTTCTGGGACCAGTTCTTTTCATTATTTATATCAATGACATCGACTTGGGAATTAACAGTACAATTTCAAAATTTGCGGATGACACCAAAATAGGGGGACGAACAAAATCAGTGGCACAGCTTTTGCAGATTCAAGATAATATTATACAGAAAAATGTAAAACGTTGCATATCGGTAGAAACAATGTTAAAGAAAAGTATTTATACGCGACAAGACACTAACGAATGTTACGGAAGAGAAAGACTTAGGTATTATTGTTGCCGACACTCTTAAACTGAGTGAGCAATGTGTCGAAGCGGTCAGAAAAGCAAATAGAATCTTAGGATTTATCGGTAGATCGTTTGAATTTAAGTCGGAGAAAACAACGCTAACATTATATAATTCCTTAGTACGCCCCCCACTCGGAATACTGCGTCTAATTCTGGTCCCCATATTTACGACAGGACATAGACAGAATGGAGAGAGGGAAGCGACAGGCTACTAAGCTGGTTCCTAGACTTAGAAACAAATTATACGCTGAACGTTTAGAAACGGTAAATTTATTCTCGTTCGTAAAAAGGTGAATTCGAGGAGATTTATTTAATTCAGGTGTTTAAAATGATTAAAGGTTTTGAGAATGTCGATGCCAGAAAATATTTCACCTTCAGGAACGTAGACAGAACTCGCGGTAATGATTCCAAATTAGTGGATTAGTTGGTAAACATTTTAATTCCAATGAAGCCAAACATTTTTCTTCAATCGTATAGTTAATTTGTGGAATGGATTGCCAGCGAGAGTAGTTCAAAGTAATTCGATCTTAGAATTTTCACTTGGATTCACTCCTCTTTACTTTGCTTTAAAACTTTCACTCGTCTTTAAATTTTCTTCCTTCTTTTAACCCTCGTCCCTAAACAGACAGCCTCATAGGGACCAGCCGGTCTGTTGCAGTTTGGTGTCCTTTGTATTCCTTTGAAACGATCTTCTTCAATCCATCTTTCCCCCGTCTATGACTTTCAATCTTTTAAACGCAGTGTTGTCCAGCCATCTCGAAAACCCTGGACCTTGATTTTGGCTCTCTTCTTCCTCTTTGGTGTGTATGGGGGAGCGTTTTTGCGGGCATTCGCCCTTGGCTCCTCCTCCTTGCGTAAAAAAAAGATATTAAATAAAATTAGTAATACAGTTATTTTTAAAACCGTTTTAAGTTCGCGTGAAAATTACTTCCGTTGAAAAGGCATTCATTAGATTTAGAAAGAGACTCGGCAAAGAAACGCGATCGTCTGTTCGGATTAACGCGTACATGGAAAAGCAATTTCTTGCCTTCATCTCGAACATAGATACCTTCCGCGAAAGTACACAATTTGGTGTGAACAGAGAATTTAGAGTTCAAATTTTAGACCGAAGATTTTTTGGGTTGGTTCAAATGTCTGGAACGAAGCAGTTTATCGTCTAGCCGTAAATGTTTGTCTCCGTTCGAAAGAAATGGAGGACTTATCAGGTACAGATTTTTCTGTTTTCTTTTTGTTTAGGATTTAAACTTCCTAGAGTTAACATTTAGGAATAAGGAAATGCTGAATGTTCTTTTCGTTCAAGCAAGTTGGGTCTTCTGTGCCTCGAACCTACTTGTTAAAACAAAAAATACTGAAGTGACCACCAAGTCAGTACAGTTGGAGTTCATTTCCGAACATTTTTTTTTTGTATTTGGGCGAGAAAATAAGTGGTTTCGAGGAAAGAATTTGAAACGAGTTAATTTGGAGAGAAAAGGAGGAGTTTCCCTTTCCAGGAGGACCCCTTAAGAACCAATCAAATGTCAAGGTCTTCTACACTGTCCATTAAAGGAAACTCTCGTTTATTTTGTATGGACAAACCTTCGTGATCAAATGACGTCATGAACTTTCTTGGACAGCTAGTAAATTTTGTGGAGTCCGGACAAAGTTGGTCATAGGCTAATGATTCGAGTAAAGGCACGATTTTTAGTAGTTTCGATTCTAATGAGGCGGAGCCCAAAATAACTTGATTTGGTAAATCAGTTCATGACATCAGTTTTAGTTCTTGTCCTCTGATAATTAAAGTGATTTTAATTCAGCTCTGAAATTAGCGGCGCCACTTGATTCCATAAGCCTACGTTAATGTGTCTATTATTCGAATATTTTAGCCCCCACATTGTTTCACTGTTCATACTTTGTTTCAAGATCAAGTTCGGCTATGGTACTTGCGTCGCTGTAAAGAACTTTGAAAACTGGTTTTGCTTTTTTTTTGTATGATTTTGGTTCCCCAAAATTTGTGGAGCGTGCAGAAGTTTGGTGGTTATTTATTTTTTTACTATTTCTGTTGTTGGTGGTGGTGTTATTGTCTAAGAAATTTGCATATTAAATATTGTTTTAGTTACGTATTGAGTCACCCATTAAAGAATCCCTTTCCTTAACTCATTTGAGATTTAATCCAAGTACGAGTAATTTGAAAACATTTTATACACAATTTAATGTTATTGTTTGAACTAAAATTTGCGTGTACACATCCGAAGGAATCATTCGGACTCCGGACAATTGCGTGCGAAATTTTAATCTAATGAAATAAAATTAAACGAAGGATTATACCGTTTCTATACCACCTTTCAATAAACCTCTCTCGTCAGTCGAGGGTAAAATAAGGTTAAAAGTTAGGAAATTGAATCAAATGGCCGTAAGCAAGCCGCATAATATTGCGCATAAAATGCCGTCGATTTGTTGGTATAGAGCAACGCTGTCCAACTTGCGGCCCGCGGAATGGACGTTTGCCAAATTTCATTTCTGAATTTTCTTCCCTATTTTGTCATTTCTAGTAGGGAGAACAACATTCAGCGGGTTTCTAAGTCGTATTAACCAACAGTGTATGATTATAGGCAACATCTTGGCCGCGCTTTATAGAAGTTGGACAGCACTGGTATAGAGTACTATGAAACGTAAATATTGTATCTCCACCCGAAAGTTTCAATAAACTAAGGAAGGATTTCTCCATTCCAATGATATGGTGGTTAGTGGCAAAGAGATTGTCCCTGATTATATTACAAGTTTCGGAGACACGAAAATTAATAAAGAGGGACCCAACATCAAAGGCGGTCATAAAAGAAAAGTGATAAAAAGGGATTCAACATCAAAGGTGGTCATAAAACAGTCGGTGGAAGCGTAAGAACGGATAAATTCATCAAAAGTAAAGGAATCTTTAACTGTGTGCAGTATTGGTTACGAGTAAAGGGATCAATAATTGGAACCAAAAATTTAGCCACTTTATTATAATTAGGGGAGTTTATAGCGGAGAAAATGCGACGTAAAGGGATACTCGTCTTACAATTTTTGAAAGGTCATAGAAGATACCGGAGTAGTACCGGAGGTAAATAGTTGGTTAAAAAAGTCTGTTTATATATTTTGGTTATTAAAGACCGAAGAAAATAACAAATTTTATCTTCAACTTTGATGATATGACTACAAATATCAACATCGAGTTGGTTAAATTTAAGAGAGTCGGAAAGAACTTTCAATAATTTCTTTATATAAAAACACGTCTATCAAAAATAACCAGGGGCGTAACTGGAGTAAAAAAGTTGGGGAGGGGGACGAACACAATCCTATCGTTAGAAGCACTCTTTATCTATGGGAATAATTATAAAAGTTGTCTTCCCTCCCCCATTTTTATAATTACTCACATATATAATAAATGCTTGTAACGATACGAGTGTGTTAGTCCCTCCCAATATTTTTATTCCAGTTACACCCATAAGAAGAACGACATCCTTACCCTCCTTGTCAGGTCTACAAATCAGAACTGTTTCTAGGACGTTGAAATCTTTATTTGAGAAAAGAGAGCAAAATCGCAGAAAAATAGCTCTTTATACATTAAGAATCTGACCCCATCCTTAAATGCACAAAATTTATTGTTAAATTATACACATTCTTCCGACCAACTATTTTCTCTCCTTTTCTCTCGTTGCTAATTATTTTTCTGGTCATTCCTTCAATTGCCCTTCACCTGTGATCATGTCCACTTTGGGTAATCTCTCATTTTATATATGAGGCGTCGCGAGTATGAGGGGTCGAACTCGACAAACCAGTTTTGAGATGAACGCGTTTAAACTTTATGACTATTGTGTACAAAGGGCACATAGTGCAAATACACGCATTGAAAATAACTACATTTTGAGCGTACGAGGTGGGTATTTGACTATACCAAATTGTCTATGACGGAGGAAGGGTTGAACTGTTCATTCGTGGAACAATCGCAAAACCGCCAATGTGGCGAGTTCGACCTTCATACTCGCGACGCCTCATATACACACACGTGTATTTTTATATCATTGTGTTTTCTTTTCGTCGTTTTTGTATTACTGTTTTACTTTATATCCTTGTTTTAACTTTTATTTTTTCATTCAGCTTTTCACTGATGGTGATCCTCACTCGGGGTCAAGCGTGTAACAGATGTCTGGAAGAGCCATCGTCTTGGTCTTCTTGTTCTTTATTAGACTTCCGTTCCCTAAGAATGATTCTGTCGCCACTGCAATTTGCCATAGTTATGAGGCCACTCAGCGAGACCTCCAACAACTTGAATCCTTTACCAAGAAACTTAAAGCTGGCCGTACACAGGAACGCCTTGCGACATTATTATATTTTTTATTAAAAAACCAAAACATGACACTCGCCTCACCCCCTTTGAAAATAAGTTTTTACAAGGAAAATTTATTTATTTCATTAAATTTCTTATTAAACATTATTATATTCTTTATTAAATAGCAATAGTGGTCCTGGTAGCAGTACTGTTTTTTAATAAAGAATATAATAATGTTTAATAAGAAATATACAGTAATAATGTTTTGTATGAAATTGTTAGGTAAAATGAAATTGTTTGAAATCTAAAATACTATTTGGCAACACTCGAAATGCTTTGAGGCCAAAGGGATACCCAAACGGCAGTCCTCGGACGCGGTGTGTCCCAGTTAGGCGGTTTCCGTTATGAATATGTTATTGTAATTCTAAAACTTGTAACTCTCTCTCTTTCTCTCTCTCGCGATAAAATGTTAACGGTGATTCGGCACTCGCTTTCTCCCGTCTGCTCAATAATTCGGCATAAATAAAAATCAGTAAACAGTGATGATCTTGCGTAATTAATCCTCGGTTCCTCGCATTGTTCAAATTCCAATGGCGCCCACCGGCTGAAGCGGTAAACTCGCGTTCGTTTATAAGAGACAGCAGAGAAAAACGAGAGAATTAGAGTAAAGAGCGATAATTAAAAGAAAGCGAAGAATGAGAGTAAAGCTCTTTCACTACACGATACTATGTGCGGCTGAACTTGATATTATTCGCTTCCTTTCGATTTGTGAAGGTTATGATTTTGTTCCTAAATTTATGACGTTTAAACTTTACAAACATTCTCCGCAAAATGCTTCCTTTCATGAATCATGGACCTCAAAGTGACTTTTACGTGGAATTAATTAACTTAAAACAGAAACTTGAACTTATCTCCAAATTTACGCTTCGTCTCTCTCAGTTTAAATCACGATTAAAAACTTCCGTTTCACTTATTCAATTTTTTTTGATCACCCGAAGATCATGGTCCCCAACCTTCGTTAGTTAGCCTTATAAGGCTAACTAACGAAAATATCACGACTTAACCTAACCAATCGTCAAGGGCGTACAGTTGACCTAACGACTGGTTTGGTTAAGTCGTGATATTTTCGTTAGTTAGCCTTATAAGGCTAACTAAAGAAGGCTGGGGGCCCTGATCTTCAGGTGATCCAATTTTTATGTTCTCATTTAATTCATAATCGTTGTTTAATCTTTTAAAATCATTCGTCTGATCGTCAAAATCGCCACTTCATTATGTAGGTTTATGTTAATTTTAATGTTAATTCAGATGTTATATTTAACTTTATTTCCAAGTCACTTAATTGAAGAACCAATTTTAGTCTTAGATCTTAATTTTAAATTACCAATTTTTAAGTTAAATTTTTATGTAACTACTTTATGTTTTGAGAAATTAATTCGCCATACTTTTAATCTCACCAAAGACTTACCCTTTCCACGTTACGATTATGTAAATATTAAATGCTTTGCTCATAAATTTTGTATAATTTTAAAGGTTACCATTCCTTCTGCCTTCTCTTCTCGAAAAAAAAAAAAAAAAAAATCAACGTCCCAAAATCATTACAATCCGATGAAACAAATGCCATTCGTAGACCGAACAAGAGTAAGGGTGTCGCAAAAAACTTCACTTTTTTCTACGTGAAGGTCAAAATATGAAAATGAAAACCCACTCTAATAGACAGAGTTTATTTCCACAACAGTTTCGATGCCCGCTGGCATCCTCTTCGGGTGGATACAGAAAAACGAATTCGTTTTTCTGTATCCACCACCCGAGGAGTATGCCAGTGGGCATCGAAACTGTTGTGGAAATAAACTCTCTCTATTAGAGTGGGTTTTTATTTTCATAGTAAGGGTGTCGTTCTTTTCGGTAGACCTGTTTATATAAACAAATTATTGAAAGTTCTTTCCGACTCTCTTAAATTTATCAAACTCGATGTTGATATTTGTAGTCATATCATCAAAGTTGAAGATAAAATTAATTATTTTCTTCGGTCTTTAAAAACCAAAATATATAAACAGACTTTTTAACCAACTATTTACCTCCGATACTACTCCCGGTATCTTGTATGACCTTTCAAAAATTGTAAGACGAGTCTCCCTTTACGTCCCATTTTCTCCGCTATAAACCCCTAATTATAATAAAGTGGCTAAATTTTTGCTTCCAATTATAATTATTGATCCCTTTACTCGTAACCAATACTGTACACAGTTAAAGATTCCTTTACTTTTGCTGAATTTATCCGTTCTTACGCTTCCACCGACTGTTTTATGACCACCTTTGATGTTGAATCCCTTTTTATCAGTTTTCTTTTATGACCGCCTTTGATGTTGGGTCCCTCTTTATCAATTTTCGTGTCTCCGAAACTTTTAATATAATCATGGACAATCTCTTTGCCACTAACCACCATATTATTGGAATGGAGAAATCCTTCCTTAGTTTGTTGAAACTTTCGGGTGGAGATACAATATTTACCAACAATATTTACCAACAAATCGACGGCATGGCGATGGGTTCTCTTCTTAAACCTTCCTTGCCTATCATGAGCAGATTTGGCTTCAAAATTATCCACCGCAGTTTCGCCCTCTGGCGTACAAACGATGATTGTTTTCTTATATTTAAACGTAAAGAGTACGTACCGTTGTTCCTTCATTATACCAATCATTACTATTCAAATGCAAATGTTAAATTTGTTCTTGAAATAGAAACCAAAGTCAATCAATCAATCAATAATCTCTCTCTCTCTCGAAACTCGGAGGCGGCTCGGTCAACTCATCGAGGTTTTCAAGCTCTTACGCGGGTTCAACGATGTCGATTTTCGAAGCATGTTTAGTTTAAATGATAACCCAACTCGCAACAACGGTTGGAAGTTGGATTTGAAACGGTTTAGGACTAGTGTGTGTGGGAATTACTTTACGTATAAGATCTGTGACACGTGGCACAGGTTACCTTCAGAAGTTGTGAACAGTTCCTCTGTGGATCAGTTCAAGAAAAGGTTAGACCGAATCTTGCACACTATTTGAGGGTGTAGGAATTTTTTCCCTGGCACCCGTTGGTACCTCCTCGGTATGGGCCGCAAGGCCTTTTGAGGTACTTCTTTTCCTTGTAACTCTCTCAAAATGGTTTTTCTACTTCTGTTTATAGGAAGAACACTACTACTCGCCTTAGAACGAATTACTTCAGTTCAATACCACTTCGTTTTAAAATATCTCGCATCACGCGTAAAATACGCCGAGCTTATCATATTTGCTCAGATTGGCTCCTGTTCCATAGAAAGATCAGTCACCCGCAGCAGTTCCTCAAATATAACCTATACCCAATATATCTATTTGATAATTCTCTCAACCATTTTCAGCCTCAACATTCAATTCTTACTGTTCCTAAATTAGAGATGGATATCAAACGTCTTTTCTTGGCCATACCACTGACGAAATGAACAGGCTCGTTTGTAGTGTCCCGTTAAGCTCCTTTCCTCAATATTGTTTGAAATTTATTAACAATAATTCCTGCTTCTCTTATAATTTCTGCCGTCATAAGGAACGCCTCCCTTCGCTTGTCAGGTCCTCCGTAATATACCTCTGCAGGTGTGCGAACCGTAATGCCCGGTACGTGGGCCAAACTGGCCCTCAACAAAAACAGAATCGATAAGCATAGGAGCCTTTCCCATCGGACTGACCGTCCCCCGTCTAATCCAGAATATTCTGATATTCGCAATCACAACGAATCAGCCCACCCGTCAATAAACGCTGATCAGTTCTCTATTTTAGCATCGCCATCTACCGAATTTGACAGGAAAATCACGGAGCTTTATACATTAAGAATCTGACTTCCTTAATACTTTGAGGACGATTTCAGCAGCCAATGCGGTCACACTGTTACCAAAAAGTGTTTTATTGTTCTTTAAAACTAAATATTTTCGTAATAACTTGTCACTGAAATTATACGCATTTTGGGTTCCCTTCCCGACAACTAAATGGCATTTATTTGAATATAACATTTATAGAAAAGAGGCATTTTAGTACAATTTATTATTATTATTTCTGGTGTCACTTTAAAGTACTACCCGTCGTGAAAGGGTTAAATGCACAAAATTTATCCGTTAAATTATTCACTCTATCTATAGACGTTCTTCCAACCAACTACTTTCTGCCCACTTTTCTCTTGCTGCTAATTTTTTTTATCTGGTTATTCGTTATATTGCCCTTCATATGTGATCATGTCTACTTTAGGTAATCTTGTGGGGCCGCGCAGTTAATTTTCCGCATTTATATTATTTTTATATTAGTTACCGACAAACCAATTTTGCGCGTACCAAATTGTATATATTTTATCATTGTGTAATTTTAAGAATCATATATAATCTTTATAAATAAGTATTGTACATAAATTTATATATATATATTTAATTAATTCAGCTGTATATAGAATAACAAAATCTTCTGTAAAATAACCTCAGCCAACCAAGAACTCAATAAACTCTGAAAACGACCGGCTTTTCCTTCAAGCCGCCAACCCCCCAAACGACAGGGAGAGAAGAGGACACGAGAGGCCCCTAAAAGAGATACTCAACAAAGCGATAGCTTGCCTCTCGTATCCTTCATTCTTCCCGGCAACTACAAGTAGCACCAAGAAGGAACCAGCTACAATTGGTGACCCCGGAGTGACCCGAAGCAGCCAGCGGAAGCAGCATCCTTCAGTCGCCGGGCGGAACAAACCAGCAGCAGACCCGAATTACATTCCCGCAAGATGGAATCTGTTGAATCAGGAGTGCACCATGTCACCATCAAGCCACCCACGTTCTCTGAAGCGGCGGCCGCAGGATGGTTCTCCATCATGGAGGCACAATTCCACATTTCCAGAATAACATCCGAAGAGACCAAATTTTTCCATGTTCTAGCCTCGTTACCCCCCGAAGTCGTCTCACGAATTTCAGCAGCAACTCTCTCCAACAAGTCGTACACCGATTTAAAAGAAGAAATCGTGAGTCATTACGAAAAGACGAAGCCAGAACTCTTCGAACGACTCATCTCCAACACTCCTCTCACTGGAAAGCCCTCCCAATTCCTTCAAGATATCCACCAAACGGCACTGAAGGTGGGCGTCAGCGATGATTTGGTGAAGCATAAATTCATCCAGGCGCTCCCATCCTCAATAGCGCCCGTCGTAGCAGCACAAAAGGAGCTGACGCTAACTCAACTCGGCAAACTAGCCGATGAGTTAATACCGTTCGCTCAACAAAGCTGCTACGCGGCGCCAACGTCAACTCGAGCCAATACAAGCCCAAGAACGAATATCCCCATCGGCCTAAAACCCTTCAGCGAGAATCAGCGGCCGGTGGTGTGCCGCGCGCACCTTTATTATGGCCCCCAAGCAAGGACCTGCAGGCCATGGTGCAAGTGGCCAAATAAAGATGACGCCAAGCTGCTCCCCTCGTCACGCCCAAATTCAAGATCTTCCTCACCATCAAGAGAAACGTCGGAAAACTAGATAAGCAGGCTGTGATTAACGCGACGTCCGGCCTGCCGCTGATCTCAGTCGCAGCTCGCATCGCCAGTCTGAAGGTCAATTTTATCATTGACACAGGAGCGAGCATCTCAATTTTACCACCAACTTGTGTCAATGATTGTCAACTCCACCCAACCGCAGTAAAGATTTCCACCGCAAACGGTCAGCCGCTCGAAATATTCGGAGAAGTAACACTGGACATATCAATTCCTAAATTACGAAGAATATTCAGGTGGCCATTCGTCGTCGCCCAAGTCTCCAGTCCACTTCTCGGCGCCGATTTTCTATCCCATTATGACATCCTTGTGGACTGCAAGCATGGCATTTTGAAGGATAGAGCAACAACTCTTCAAGCCACTACTAAACCTGTGCAATCCAAAGACCTTCACCTCATCAATATTAACCCTACCGACAAATTACCTCAAGAAATCAGGAACCTGCTTGACAAGTACTCCTCACTACTGAAACCAGCTCAACCGCAGAAAGTTTCCACCAACACTGTCAAGCATACCATCGACACTGGCAGCGCACCACCAGTGTTTGCAAGCCCTCGACGTCTTCCACCCGATAAATTATCCTCAGCTAAGGCTACTTTCAACAACTTACTTCAAGATGGAATTATAGAACCCTCAAAATCACCATGGGCCTCACCGTTACACCTCGTTCCGAAGAAGATACCAGGCGAATGGCGGGCGTGTGGTGATTATAGAAGCCTAAACGCTGTCACGAAACCGGACAGATATCCACTTCCTCATATAAGAAGTCTGTCAACATCTCTGCACGGAAAATCATGCTTTAGCAAAATCGATCTAGTCAGAGCATATCACCAAATTCCAGTCCACCCAGAAGATATCGAGAAAACGGCTATAACAACTCCATTTGGTTTATTTCAGTATTTATACATGCCATTTGGTTTAAGAAACGCCCCTGCAACATTTCAACGCTTCATGGATACAATTTTCAGAGGAGTTGACTGCGTATTTGTGTATCTCGACGATATTTTAGTCCATTCAAATAACGCAGTTGACCATTTGAAAGACTTAGAACGCGTATTCAAGATCCTTCAAGAACACAATTTAAGAATTTCCTTAGAAAAATGCATATTTCAGCAATCCAAAATTGAATTTCTGGGTCATGAAGTTTCCCCAGCAGGCATTCGTCCTCCTGTAAACAAAGTCTCCGAAATTCAAGATATTCCCCAACCGCAAGATTACCAAAGCCTCAGAAGATTCCTAGGAATGACGGGATTCTATCGCCATATGATACCCCGTTACGCCGATTTAGTCTCACCTTTAAGTGAAATCGTCAGAACTCAAGTCAAAAGCAAAAGTCTACAGTGGAACGACGAAGCAATTCAAGCCTTTCAAGATGTCAAGGATGCACTACGGAACGCCGTTACGCTTTGTCATCCTCTTCCATCAAGCTCAATCCTTCATTTAGTTACGGACTGCTCACAAATAGCAGCTGGAGCAGTTCTTCATCAAATAATCGACAGCACACCAGTTCCCATCGCCTTCTTTTCCAAGAAATTAACTACAACTCAGCAAGCGTACGCCGCATACGATAGAGAATTACTCGCAGCATACCTAGCCGTCCTGCATTTCCGTCAATTTTTAGAAGGTCGTCAAGTAATACTCTTCACGGATCACAAACCGATGGTTTCTGCCTACAAGAGTCCCTTACGAGCCAAGACAGACCGACAACAACGTCATTGGTCTGCCATCACGGAATACGTATGCGATGTAATACATATCTGTGGATCCGAAAACGTCGTAGCGGACTGCCTTTCACGCAACGTAAACGCAGTACATATCGACGCTTTCGATTTATCAGCAATCGCGGAATCTCAACAAAAAGATCAAGAAACGCAAGAATTTCTCCCACGTCTCAAGCCGTTCCCGTTTCCAGAAAATACAACTTTATATTGCGATACATCCACGCCATATCCCCGTCCTTTTGTTCCCAAGCAGCATCGATCTTCCATCTTCAATCAATTTCATAATATTTCTCATCCAGGCATCAAGCAATCACTTCGTATCATTAAATCAAGATACTTTTGGCCCTCAATGAATAAGGATATTCGAACTTGGTCCCGAAATTGTGAATCATGTCAATCCTCAAAAATTTCTCGCCATACAAAATCAGAAATAACCCCCTTCGATTTACCAAGTTCAAGATTTGAAACGGTACATATCGACATCGTCGGTCCCTTACCGCCAACCACTTTGCCCGGTCAAACATATCCTTCCCCATATAGATATCTCCTAACCTGCATCGATCGTGCCACAAGATGGATAGAAGCATATCCTCTGATTGATACTACAGCCACATCAATAGCACACGCATTTCTCGATGTATGGATTTCAAGATTTGGTGTACCACTGCAAGTCATAACGGACCGCGGATCCCAATTCGAATCCGAACTCTTTAGGGAACTCTCAGCTCTCATCGGATTTCACCGACTAAGAACTTTGTCGTATCGCCCTCAGACCAACGGAATAATTGAAAGATCTCATCGCACCATCAAGACAGCAATCATCGCTCGAAAACAAGATTGGCTCCCCGCTTTACCCATAGTTCTCCTTGGTTTACGCAGTCTCCCCAACGAATCGGGTTATTCACCGTTCACCACCGTCACCGGAACCACCCTATTATGCCCGAGGCCAATGATCGCCAATTCGTCGTCAAAATCCAATTCAAAATTCATCTCCGAATTAGCCAAGAAAATGACGCAAATCGATTTCGCCCAACTCTCTCAAGGAAACATTCACTCAGCCCCCAAATCATTCATTCCATCGGAACTCCACAAATCAAGCCACGTATGGGTACGCATCGACCGCGTTCGAAAACCATTCGAGGCACCATATCAAGGACCTTTCCGTGTTCTCGAACGCCACGATAAGTACTTCGTAATAGAAAAAACTAACGGATCATCAGAAGCCATTTCAATTAATCGTTTAAAACCGGCGTATATAGTTTCAGGTCCCACACAGGTACCGGGCGCACAATCGGACGACATCGGATCGGAGAAAAAGCACGCAAGGAAAAAGGACGATGGAGGACGCACCTCGGAGGTAGCAAATACAGACCTCAGGACGGGCGCGCAGGACAACGCAACAACCGGAAACGAGGCCGACCGAGGATCAACGCGAGCTGGACGAAGGATCCGATTCAAATCAAGACCCGAATATTTCTACTTTTGATATACGTGCTCCGCTTCTCGGGGTGGGCAGTAGTGTGGGGCCGCGCAGTTAATTTTCCGCATTTATATTATTTTTATATTAGTTACCGACAAACCAATTTTGCGCGTACCAAATTGTATATATTTTATCATTGTGTAATTTTAAGAATCATATATAATCTTTATAAATAAGTATTGTACATAAATTTATATATATATAATTAATTCAGCTGTATATAGAATAACAAAATCTTCTGTAAAATAACCTCAGCCAACCAAGAACTCAATAAACTCTGAAAACGACCGGCTTTTCCTTCAAGACGCCAACCCCCCAAACGACAGGGAGAGAAGAGGACACGAGAGGCCCCTAAAAGAGATACCCAACAAAGCGATAGCTTGCCTCTCGTATCCTTCATTCTTCCCGGCAACTACAAGTAGCACCAAGAAGGAACCAGCTACAATCTCTCATTTTATACACACACACACACGTGTATTTTCATATCAGTGTTATCTTTTAACTGTTCTTGTATTACTGTTTTACTTATATCCTCGTTTTTAACTTTCATTCAGCTTCTCAGTGATGGTGACCCTCACTCGGGGTCTAAATGTTTGGAGCCATGGTCTTGGTCTTCTTGTTCCTTATTAGACGTCTGTTCCCTAAAAATGATTTTCGCCAATGTACGTATATACGAGGGATGGTCAGAAAATAAGTTTACACGGCAGCGTATAATTTCGTAACTAAAGGACTGTATTGATTATGTTTGTATCGGGTGAATTCGTTAATCATTGTTGGCAACACTGCACGTCGATTCGGCTGCCATCTACCGTACATTGGTTATATGAGTCAGTTGAACATGGCGGCTCGAGTGGAATAGTGCCCTGCCCTACGGAGCAGTCCAGGACGTTTACGTTTAATGGCCGCTCGTAAACGTTCCAGTATTGAACAATAAGCAGCTGCTTTGATTGTTGTGCCTTTTTGCATGAAATCTGCGCGCAAAACGCCTTTGTCGTCCCAAAACACGGTAACCATCACTCTGCCAGCAGACCTCACAATCTTGAACTTCTTTGGTCGCGGGGACCTAGTGTGTTTCCATTTCATGTTGGCACGTTTTGTTCCCGGAGCACGGTGATGAACCATGTCTTGTCTCCCGTAACAATGCGCTCGAGAAATTCTTGACCACTGACAGACTCGAAATATCGTTGCAGAAATGACATGGCACTTTTCCAGTCGAGCCGCCATGTTCAAGCGACTCATATAACCAATGTACAATAGATGGCAGCCGAATCGACGTGGAGTGTTGCCAACAATGATTAACGAATTCACCCGATACAAACATAATCAATATAGTCCTTTAGTTACAAAATTATACGCCACCGTGTAAACTTATTTTCTGACTGCCCCTCGTATTAGCGGCAATAAACAATATTAGGCATTAAGATAATGCCTAGATAATAAGCTGAAAGCTAAGAATGTATATAACATTAATTACAATGGTCACTTTCACTGTTTAGGTTATGGTATATTTATTATTATTATATTATAGATAGAGTATATATAAATAAGCATTATACTTATGATTACACTGTTCAACAATGATTTTGTTTAAGGAAAAGTTTTATGTCATTATTATAGTTTTTAATGCTGATTACAAAAATGGTCTTATTATTTTCCTATCACGTATAGTTTTTGAGAAATTTCCATTTTTTTGTTTTGGTAAAAATATTCAATTTTTGTAGTAAAAACTGTTCATTTATTTTATTATCTCTCAACTCTAATCACATGTTAATATTTTTTAATATTTTGTATATTTAATTAATTATATCCAATATACAATATTATACATATTATATACAATAATAATTGTATAATATTTTTTAAGATTTCATGGAAACTATGCGTGATACGCCAAAATAAATAACATTTTCGAAATCAGCAGCGTCGACTTCAAATAAACCAGCTTTGTTTGTTGCTGAGACAGAATAAAAGTAAAAATTTGTTATTCAGTGTTATACGCATTCTTAGTTTCCAGTTTATTGCCTAGGCATTAAGCTTTATGCATGATTTCGCTTATTGCGATAACATATATATATATATATATATCCCCGCAAGGGGTTCTAAGCTCGTGCTCTTGAGTGCTCGTTTGTACGTGCTTGTTCCTGGAGGTTTCACGTGCGCCCTCCCGGCCCTAGCACCCAAGGATGATGGGGCTCGACCCTGCAGTCCTTGGTCTTTTTCCACTTCGACTGTCCCCTCCACCCTTTCTTTTTCCTCTGTCTTTCCTCTCACTTTTTCTTTGTTTTTCCGCTGAGATATGCCCTTTAAATAGAGGCGAATCGGTTCTTCCTGAACTAAAAAAAAAAAAAAAAAAAAAATATATATATACACACACACAAAGACATCTTTAAATACTTTCGCGACTTCATCTTCACAATAACCTCATTGTTTCCATCGACACAGCCGCGAACCAAGATGACGCGACATCGCGAAACTATCATCGAAACTTTCCCTCTCTGGTGTGAGCGTCACACCTCACTCACTTCACCTTCCTCGAAGAAAGTTCCCATAAAACGTTAGATCTCACCATGTAACGACGTTGTAACAAGCCGCTTTGGCCTGATGTCATTCATTTTCTAACTTTATATAAAAACAATAATTTCCTCGCGCGTTATTATAATATCGAGTCATTATTCAAGCGCGCATTCATAACATTCCAACTCGGGTTTCTTTCATTCTGTCAACTCTCATTCGAGCAACTGTAACGTTTATTTGTCCCGCTTAACTCTCATTGTTGCGTTTAATAAAACTCACTCTATTAATTTCCTAATGAATAACATTATTCAGGACCATATCCACGATTTATCCTGGGGGGATGGTGAGTCTCATTCAGCGGAACTCGCGTAGGAGAGTATATACTATATACATTACAGAAAAGATACATACATAAGGAAACCTTTTTTATTATTTATTTATTTACTTATTTATTTATTACTATATTAATAACTATCGTATTTGGATGAAATAAGTAAATCTGTCGTGAAAGACAACTGAAATTCAGGAAAGTTCTTAACACCGATCGAGAAGAACACACTCAAGCTGAAACCTTCTTCGGTGTTTCTTGGCAAAGGCGTCTACTACCGACTGCGCGTCAATCCTTTCATTATAGTGAATGTGGAGTAATGCTAGAGATGCGAATCTGTCCTCGGTCATGGATATTCTCATGAACGTGTGAAGACGGCGTAAACTGCTTACATTCAGCTCGCATTCACACGAGGTGACTGGCAATGTACGTGTACATCAACCAAACCTCTACATTCGATAACGAAATACCTGGAAACCTTCAGGGAAAATTAAAAAGATATTATAGCCACTTTCTTTATGCCAATTTCATCGCACTGTGACTCGCGCGAGAAAAAAAAAGAGAATATTACGCACAAGCTAAAAATACAGTGTACTTAGGCGGAAATCGCCGCTCTGTAGGGGGAGGGGCGCCATCCTCGTCTCACCCACTGGCTACGGGCCTGTTATTTGATCTGAAAAGATCTGGTGATCGAGCCAAAGCAATTATTGACCTAACTTTATTATTATAGTGCCAACATTAACATTATATATATCGTTACGTATGGGGAATGTAATAAGGTTAATTAATTACTGGTTATAAATTAACCAAGAAACAAAATTGTTCATGGAAATCTAACACTTGAACTACGGACAAGATGGCTGCCTCCTTTTTCGTATTTGTGGAAGAAATTTGTCAGTTTCTTCTATAAGTAAATTTCAAACAAATTTAGACGAAAATATCCACGTAATTTAACAGTAAGACAATTAATTCAATCGTTTGTTTAATTATGAATAATTTCAGATAACAATTACAAAAAATAAATAAAATTTTATAATTTTAACCCATTAGTGCCCAGTGGTAGAATTTCCTACCGCCAAAATTGTTTGTCATTATTGCATCACTTTTTCTCGTATTCACGTGATCTTCGGTATGAGTCTACCTAGCTATTTCATTTCGTTCGAGTCCAATCCAAAAGGGCGAGAGCGAGACGCCATATAAATAATTATACATTTATAAAAGAAGAAAATTCCTTTAGGGTTACAGTGTTAAAACGTTAAGTTACATCTTTTTGTATAGTTGGTAAATTTTTAGAACTATGGAAAAAAACCATAGGATGAAGAATAAGATGACCAGATTTTCTGGAGTTAAAAGAGACATCTCTCGAATAATGAATAGAAAATATTGCGCTCGCTTACACCCAACAGCCTACTGGTATAAAATAGGTTGTAACATAAAATCATATTTACTGAAGTCTGAAAGCGCAAAAATAACCCGGTTACCTCTTAATTATCGTACTTTTCGCACGTATTTGCTTTACGGCAGCAAAAGCTCCTTAAAGTCGTATTGCTTACAGTAATTTTGATCGAGCGGGACATTCAAGTTCATTATCTCCCAAAGGGTGACATTTCCGAGTCCCCTAAAGTTTCTAAGGGACAGCGGGACATATAGTTCAAAAGCGGGACAGTCCCACCGAAGTCTTACGCCTGGCATCGTGTAAGGAGCATATGCCGCCAAAAGAGGGAAGTATCGTACTAATAATTGAATTAGGTTAACGCAGTCAAAGGAAAACGATGTTGAACCGAAATAACCCTTGAAAAATTCAGAATAAATTGGTATAAAATCCACGCTCGGTATAAATGGGTTAGTGTATTTATTAAGTACAAGTTTCCTTTGATTAAAACAAAGGCATCATAAATGAGAGGGGTTAAGGGAGGAGAGTAGGAATGAGCGTATTTCAGAAGTTTGACCCGCAAATACCTCGAAGGAGATCGAGTCACGTAAACGAAACAAAAAAAGTTATACAGTTGTCTCCCTTTAATTGAAGAGCAAAGAAAACACGAAGAAATCAATGTTGAAATTCTTGTGGCTAAATAGACACAAAATAAGTCTACCCCAAAAAGAGGTCCGTAGAAAACGGAATTCGCTTATTTACTCACACGCAAAGTATAAAATATATATTGTGACGTTAAAAGTAAAATAAATAAGGGTGTGTTTTTCTAAATTATAAGTTGCTTACAAAAGTTTAGTCTTGCTCACAAAGGAATGCGTCACTGCCAATCAGATAAGTAAACAATTGTATTCAATATTCTAACCATTTTATTTTAATTGTCTTGCGTGAATTTTGAATTTAAAATTCTTGAAGTAAAAGTCAATGTCTCAAACGTCATTTCTTTAACAAATTTCATCGATGTCAAATTTTCATTTTTTGCATTGTATTTTTTTAGTGTTAATTCTTTGACGTAATATATTATTTTTGTAAAAGGCTTTTCAATTACCCCCTACAAGGAAGTGACAGGAAACCGAAATTGTATTTTTTGTTGCCTTTCGCTTGAGACGAAACAGGCAGGAAAAAATAAAATAATTATATATATATATATATATATATATATATATATATATATTAAATTAATGTAAAGAACGACGCTTGTGTAGAATAACGTCCGTACACGGCGAGGAAAAAGAACGAACAAATGAAAAATGAGGCACCTCCCAGGAATCGAACCCGGGATCACCCAATTGCCGGTCGGACATGCTAACCAATACATCAAGGCCCCCAATCAGTCAGAAGTCGTAATTCTCCTACATACGAGCGGAATCGAATGCCCTGAGGGGGCACCTTCTCATGCCGTACATATATATATTTTAACTGCAAACAACACACAGTATAATTAATATAAAGAACGACGCTTCTGTAGAAGAGCAGTTAAAATGATATATGTGCGGCATTAGAAGCCGCCAATTTGAGCATTTGTTATAATTTGTTGTTTATACTGGAGTACGAACCACTGTACAGTATCACGGATACGCATTTACGAGTTAAAGTTGATATTCATTTTAAGTATTTACCATTTGTTGTAATTTATGTATTAAAATAAATATTTTCCTATGGATCCAGACTTTCGGCCCACCCTGTATGTCGCATGCCTCACAGAAACACATCTTAAAGATTGCTAAGGAAATTGCGATAACTGCGAACACTGTATCGATAAGAAAGAATTGCATATCGATGGATTCAACTTACTAAGAGCGGATAGAACAGCGAGACGTAAAGGTGGATGTGCTATTTATATACATGAGAGGCATATGACAGAGACGGTAATAAGTAAATCCAACAGCTTCGTGGAAACCAACGCAGTGAAAATAGAGAAACTAAACGTGGTACTGATAGTCATCTATAGACTTCCAAACTCCCCAAATGAAAAATTTTCGGATGCCATTGATGATATCAGAACCCTAATAAAGTCCCTAAACTCTCCATCCCCCAATATAATACTCTGCGACGATTTTAATTTTCAATTTATAAAATACAAAAAGGTGGGTAGAAATATATTCATACAATAAAATAAGGGGGGCACGAGAGAGGACCAGGAGCGAGCAAAAATGCTGATAGCTCTCTCAACCGAGTTTATGCTGATACAGGAGATAACAGAAAATACCAGGAAAAATAACTGCCTATATCTGGTATTCACAAATAACGCGAACCTGATTGCCGACATAAAAATAATCCTAACTATTATCTCAGACCACAATATAATCGAGTTATCAACAAATATGGCGATAACTTTAAAAGACAATACACATACGGAAGGAAGAAGCAAATTTGGGGCTTTTAACCTAAACTCCAAGACCATAAATTGAGAAAAAAATCAGACACACACCGCCCAAATAGGGGTGGAGAACAGCTTTAGAGAATAAGAGAACTGAGGAAATGCTAATATTGGAAGAAAAGACGTTGAGAATTTTGGAAAAATATGCTCCGAAAGCACAGCCAAAAGGAAAGAGGAACTGGCTAGAGAGACAAAAGAGTAGCGACGAAGTTAGCAAATTGCGGAGACAACAATGCCAGGAAAGTAATACAAGAAAAACTGGAGAGTATCGATAGGGAAATACAAACTCTGATAAAGGGCCATACAGAGAGGGAATAGGAAAAGGCGGTAAAAGCAATAGAGGAAAATCCAAAATACTTCTACAGCTATGCGAAAAGGAAAACAAAAACGCGCGCTACTATCGGGCTCTTAAGGAAAGGGAATAATGAACGAACAGACGATCTAAAAGAAATATCTGAAACACTGAGAACCCAGTATGAATCGGTCTTCAGTACCCCAAAAAGTGACAAAGCGATACCTCACATAGATACATTCTTCGAAGAGAAATTGCAAGGAGAATGTATAACAGACTTTGAATTTACTCCAGAAGATGTAGCGAGAGCTATCGGATAGATGAAATCACATTCAGCTGCAGGTCCAGACAAATGGAACGCACTACTAATTAAAAACTAAAAATGAAATAGCTACACCCTTGTACTGGATATGGAGAAGATCGCAAGACACTGGGGAGATACTGAGCATCTTAAAGAGAGCAAACATTGTCACAATATATAAAGGGGGGGGAGATAGATCTCAAGCAAAGAACAATAGACAAGTGTCAATGACGTCCCACCTCACGAAAATATTTGAAAGAAAAGTCAGAAAAAATCTATGATTTCTTGGAGACAATGGAAAGATTCAACGAAAATCAGCACGGATTCCGATCTGGAAAATCATGTTTATCACAACTTATACAGCATTATAACAATATCCTAGATGCACTTGAAGGCAATGAAAACTACGATGTCACATACACGGATTTTGCTAAAGCTTTCGACAAGTGCGATCAGAGTATAATAGCACATACAATGAAACATATGGGAATAACAGGCAAAGTAGGAAAATGGATCTATAACTTCCTCAGAGAACGACTACAGGTCGTCAAACTTCAAGGTGTATCATCATCAGAATCAGAAGTAGCAGCTCAGTACCACAAGGTACAGTGCTGGCCACACTCCTGTTCATTATCATGCTAACAGACATAGACAGTGGAGTTAACAGCAACAGTATAGTAACATCATTTGCGGACGATACAAAGATCAGCAGAAAAATCAGCGATGCAAACGAAGTGAAGGCCTTGCAGAGGGACACAAACAAAATATACAAATGGTCAGAAGACAACAATATGACATTTAACACCAAGAAATTTCACCTCTTGAGATATGGTAGAAATGAGGAAATTAAACAGACTGCACATTGCACTATTCTCCAGACAGACAGGAAATTCAGAGAAGCACGAAAGCGGTCGACTTGGGGATAATAATGACTGATGATGCCAAATTCGGGACAAAATCAGATAGCAATAAATAAAGCAAAAAGTCGTGGGACAGGTACTAAGAACGTTCAAAAGGAGGGACAAGACAGTAATGATTCCCCTGCTGAGAATACTGATCATACCAAAACTTGAATACTGCTCAGTTTTGACGTCCCCATATAAAAAGGATGAAATTAATAAACTAGAAGAAATGCAGACACATTTCACAGCTAAGATTGATGGCTGCAAAAAACTCAACTACTGGGAAAGACTACGTAAACTAAATTTGTACTCCCTGGAAAGAAGAAGAGAGAGGTATACATATGGAAAATGGTCGAAAAACTGGTACCAAACCTCAAACTAAACCCAATTACCATCCAAACGACGCTGGACAATAGGAAAGGCAGAATATGTAGTGTTCCCAAACTAAAGGCCCGACAAGGGACCTCCTCAACACTGAAAGAAAAGAGATTGGTTGTCAAGGGGCCAAGACTTTTTAACCAGCTTCCTAAGGACCTCAGAAACGTTACAGGGGTCAAAGTTGAAGTCTTCAAGAGAAGACTAGATGCCTGGCTCAAGACGGTACTAATGAGCCGGGTGGACCTGGCTATGTGCGGTGGAGAGCGCGAGAGCAACTCGGTCCTCTACCAAGCCAGGCCTAGTGGGGGGGCCACCAGCTTGACCTTCGTGTGAAGAGAGAACGACGCACGAAACCGCAACATATATATATATATATTGTTTTATAATTTTGACGGAGTTGTTTAACCTACTTCGCAACATCTAAGATCATATGAGGGAGGGGACTTGCAGCTTTACGTGGGATTTCAACCACGGGTCGTAACATAATCCGAATGCGGAGGACGGTTTCCCCTCCATCTACTACCCAAACTCAATGTCGCTCAACTTCGCTCTTCGACGGGAAACGATGTTACGACACTGAAAAAAAGTTATCATCTACCTCAAAAATGATTTCCCCTCTTTCGCCCGGTCAACTTTACGTTTTCGTGAGCAGAGTTGGAAAATCACAAAATTTAAAGATTCTCTCCAAAACGGGATACCTGAAGGAGAAACGAGGAACTTTTACCAACAATAATATGATGTTTCGCCAAGAGTTGTGTCGAATAAAAAAAAAAATTTGCATTGAAATTTCCTCATATTTATAATAAAGTTATTCTCCAACAAATTGGATACAAAGTAGGATATTTGGAATTTCTACATTCACGTCACATTCTTCTTCCTCGAGAATAAAACATACGTTTCCTAAATAATATTCTGGCTTATAATACGTACCAACATATATTCGTACCATTAACTGAAAAAGTTAATATGTATTGCCCGAAGGCAACGAGCAAAATTATCCGAGTCTTTTGGCGAATAAATAATAATTAGCGAACAGAATGAGTTAATTAAACGAAATCTTTTTTTGACGAGTATTCCCATTTGAGTCTGAATTTTCAGTGGCTTTTTTAAAAAGCAGTATTTATTCAACATTTCTATCATATGAATCGCGGTAACAAATTAATGAGATTCTAATTACTCGACTTTATCATCGAAATTAACAACTAATTCCAATTTTATTTTTTTCCGGTTCATAGCCAAATATAATTATAGTATTTGCAACAAGATCCGAAACTCCGCCCACTTTTGTGTTAGCATTTATTTTTCCTTCTCTTCTGCCATCTGGTGCTTGGAAGAACTAATTAATTAATTTCAACGGAATTACTGACGAAAAACGTTATCAACTTAAATTATACAGGGAGCCCCAAAATGAATATACCCAAAATACAATTATTATGTGCCTTTTTAATTTTACAGGTACGAAAAAGTTGATTGAGGAGGTTTTGAATTTGCTTACATTTACATTACATCTCATTTTTAGTGACGAGGTTACATTCCGTATTTCAGGCAAAGTAGACTGCCATAACTGTAGAGTTTGGGATGAACGCAATTCGCATGAAATCTATGAACACGATAGGATTTCCCCTGAAGTAAATGGTGTGTTTTGTCACGTTCTCACATCTATGGACCTTATTTTTTTGATGAACGAACTGTAACTGGCGGTTCTTACCTAAAGATAGTAGAGGGGTTTTTTATCCCACAGCTGTAAGGAACTCCCTGCTTGGTACAAAGAACACAACCTTCCAACAAGATGGAGCACCCCACATTTTCTCGAAGCATTTTGAACATTTTTGAACGAAACATTTCCTGGGCGTCGGATTGGTAGGGAAGGACCTACAAAATGGCCTGCTCGCTCCCCCAATTCTATCTTTGGGGCGTTTTGAAAAACAAAAGTCAACCATAACAAACCAAGGGATCTTCAGGAACTAAAACACTGTATTCTGATGCTGTCATAGCCATCCCTGAAGCTGGCAGAAAATGTGTTTTCAGAATTTGAACGAAGAATAATATTAGTTATAGCGAATGATGGAAAACATACGTACAACCCTTCAGAATATAATGGATTTTGCCGCTATCTGAACTAATAATTATATAACGATTTTTTTTTGGTATATTCATTTTTGAACACCCTGTAATGTAAACGTAAACAACTGTTAAGAAAACTGGATTTGTTTTTTGTATATTCATTTTTGAACACCCTGTAATGTAAACGTACACAACTGTTAAGAAAACTGAAAACCTTAATCACAGGATGTTTTAATTTTTTTTTAATAAAAAAAAATTGTTTTTTGGTATATTCATTTTGAAACAACCTGTTCTATAATTTAATATAAAGGGTGATCCAGAGAAATGGGACCCAAAAGAAACCCCTGTAACTCTTAAAGTATAAGTCCTTTTGTAAAATCATACGCATCATTCGAAAGAGGATAGTTACAAGTTTGTACAGGATTGTATAGGTTTTGACAATACAAGACAAGATAAGATACAAAACAAAATAAAAGTGTTAGTTAAAACTAACCCTTCAAGATGACTGCATGGACTGTGGAACAGCTGCGTTTCATAACTGAGCAATATTATGAGCATGGAAGAAGTGTGTTTCAGCTCTTAGAAGGTGATTTTGACATCTGAAAATTTGTCTTGAAAGATCTTTGAGCTGAAACTACACTTCTTCCATGCTCATAATATTGCTCAATTATGAAACGCAGCTGTTCCACAGTCCATGCAGTCATCTTGAAGGGTTAGTTTTAACTAACACTTTTATTTTGTTTTGTATCTTGTCTTGTATTGTCAAAACCTATACAGTGCCCGCGAAAAGTATCCGATCACTCAAGAAAATACAATATTTTCCCTTGATATTCAGAGACACGTAATTCACTTTCTATTTGTTCTAGCGACATCTGGTAACTTTGAGGTTGCTCGCTGATATGAGAGCTATCCAACGCGTTCTCAAATTAGTGTTCTGGTAGCCTTCGTTGCGGGTGGCTGTGTCTCAAATTTGTCAGATTTCACTGTTTGTGTAAATTTCTTGATTTTTTATTTTTTTTTACAGAAAGTGGTGTAAATAAAATTTATATATAATGTGTGCTAAAAAACAACTTAAGAGTGATTGTCGAGGTGCTATTGTTGCTTTGCATGCATGTGGGAAATCATAGAGACAGATAGCTAAGGAATTAAACATATCCCAAAGTACCGTTAATTTATGGGTTTCACGGGCTAAGAACAATGGTGGCCTAACCACGCCAGTCCCTAAAAACGATCTGGCAGACCGAGAAAAACAATTCGCGAACAGACAAACTTATGAAACGTTTAGTATTGAAAACCCACAATAACTGCGAAAGAAATAAAATTTAATATGAATAATTTGTTATCTGGTGTTTCTGAACGACTATCCAGGAGCGGCTCCAAAAAGAACTCGGATTACCATCTCGCCATGCTGCTAAGAAACCGTTCATTAATGAAAAAATGCGTAAAAAACGTGTCGCATTTTGTAAAAAATACATTCATTGGACTGTTGATGACTGGAAGAAGGTTTTATTTAGCGATGAGTCGACATTTTTGACATTCAGAAGTTGTCCAAAAAAGGTTCGCCGGCCTATTGGCTCAAATAAGATGGACCCTAAATACACCCTAAAGACAATGAAACACCCTCCAAGTGTGATGGTTTGGGTTGTTTCGGTTACTATGGGCGTGGAAACTATATTTTCTTCCGAAGAACACAACTATGAATGGTGCACGGTATTTAGCAATGCTACAGGATAAACTTCCAATGGCAATGGCAATCCAAAGGACAAAAACATACATGCATGATGGTGCACCATGTCACAGGGCAAAATAGTGACAAAATGGATTACTGACAATAAATTTGATATTTTGGATTGGCCTGGTATAGTCCGATCTCAATCCGATAGAAAATCTGTGGCTAATAATAAAAAATAAGGTTGAATGCCACGACACTGGCTCAGTCGAAAAATTACAAGAGGCCATCAAAAGGTATGGTGCAAGGAAATATCAGTGGAAGTTTGTCAAAACTTGATTAAATCCATGCCAAAACGTCTAGAACAAGTCATCCAAACCAAAGGACAGATGACAAATACTAATATAAGGTTAGTATACATTTAAACATTGTTTTTTATGTAAAAAATACAAATTTCAAGGGTGATCGGATACTTTTCGCGGCACTGTACAATCCTGTACAAACTTGTAACTATCCTCTTTCGAATGATGCGTATGATTTTATAAAAGGACTTATACTTTAAGAGTTACAGGGTTTCTTTTGGGTCCCATTTCTCTGGATCACCCTTTATAATTAAATATCAGGTTAATTAATAATTTCGGCGCATAAAGTCTTGTATTTGTTATTTATTTATTTTTTTGAAGATTGATGTGGTAATCAATTTTTAATAGATTGTACTTCTAAGTCATGGGAGTATGCCTTTATGCAAAGCTTAATTCTCACTCCATCCGCTAGGTGGAGGGAACACCCGATATTCATTCGGCGTAGTAATGCGATAAATGAAAAAATATCGTCAGTTTCGCATCTTCTTATATAATCCTTGTTACGGCTATAGAGCTTGGCTCCGCCCACATCCGATATGACATTCTACCAATGGCGTTTTAGACTGGGTGTATGTTAGATTATGACGTCATATCGAATATACTAACTCCCGTTTTCTAAATGCGTAAGGACCAGATTTCCATTTTCTGTCATAACTCCTCTCCCAATTTTCTTTTAAAAGGATAACTTAAAAAAGAGCTTGGCTCCTTTTTCAGTTTCATTTTTGTAAGTGAAGAAGAGAATGGTTTCCTTACTATTCCAACAGTTTCAAGGTAGGAGATTCCAGCATGTTATCGGTGTTAACCCTCTAACGCCGACTGGGTCGAATACGTACCGTTTCAAATACACGCATTTAGACTTAACCGTACAAAAGCGTTCGGCGTTAAAGGGTTAAGTTATTCGAGCAGGAGTCCCACTACCGCTTTTCCTGGGCTAAAATAGTTCTGGTATTAAAATCGAAGGACTAAATCGACCATAATAAAACAGTAGGGTATAAAACACTATTCCTTACGTCCCTAAAAATGTGGTGTGGAGCTGGTACTCACCATAATTTGAAGACTGCTCGAGGTGATGAGGCGAGGTAAGGCGCTTTACCGCTTCATCACGATCTCTCATCGCTTTCCTCAGCTCCTTCTTCATCACATCTCTGTCTTTCGTTACGATCTGTGAAGACAAATGGCAAACATTACTATTTTTTCTCATTCTCTCTCGTAAATGCTAATTAGAAAAACAATGAAATACTGAGAGGGAGAGAGAGAGAGAGAGAGAGAGAGAGAGAGAGAGAGAGAGAGAGAGAGATTATTTGACGAGTGCGTTTCCATTTAAAATAGAACGTAACTGAATTCGAAAATTTAATTGGAAGGGGTAACTAACGATAAACATGAAAGTTGAAAAGCTCCTTTGATCAAGTTTTGTGGAGCAAAATTATAAAGCACACACACACGCACACACACACACACACACACGTGCGCATCTTCGCATAAGCGAAGTACCCACTTATTTTTTCAATCCCTCAATCCAGAATCATTAATTTAGCCTAACCTTACTTTAGTACCATCGAACCAAGAAACCTGTGATAAGTGTTTCAGACGCAAGTGAGGGCTCGAACGGTGTTTTCTGTTACGTCATTAAATAGCGAGGTAGTCGCTAATTTAGCCTGCCTGCCTGCCTAACCTAACCAAATGTAATCAGACCAATATATCTATTTTCCGACAATATATCTATTTGTACATAAAAAAAAGTACCCTAGTTTATCTGCAAATTATTACACACACCACTTCACTTATGCCAAGTGGTCTAACGCGCGTGCGCGCACGCACACACCGTTTTACCCTTAATCTCATATAGAGTTTCATTATATACAATATATCATTCTTATAAACAATAAGAATTATTTATTTATAATAAATAAACTCAGATTCCATTTCGTTCATGTAAAGATGCCGTACGAATACAAAATTATTACATTAATCATATATATATATATATATATTAAACAACACAGAGAGAGAGAGAGAGAGAAGGACGAGAGGAAGTCTCAAATACTTTCGGTCCATTCCTGGAGGTTCTTTCTTGTTATTAAACTAGTGCATTTTATAATTATTCTAGCAGTAATAGAAAACTGGATAGAAAAGTATAAGGCTCTCGCCCCACCATCCGATTTCTCCCCGCTAAAGTCGGGTACGGAAAAAGGTTGAAGAAAATACCATGACCCTGGAAAAGTACCAAAAGGAAATTTTACGAGAAAGAGAATATATAAACAAGCTCAACAATTACGTTACGCACATACAGAAATGGTACATTAAAGAGCATCGTTGTATAAACCAACAACATAATATATTTGCGCTTATAGTATACCAATTACTCGGTATTGTAACTGAGTGAGTTGAGTACACACGCCACCCCCAGCGGTCGCAACTCCGGCAGGCAACCGAGAAACAGGAAAGAACGGAAGAAGCGGAGGCGGAAATTCACTTTGAACTTTACCAAACGAGGAAGCGAACGAAAAGGCAAAACTGGAGTCGCCTCCAAAATTTGCTCCAATAATTTTGCATTTCACAAACATCTTCCCGACAAAATTTGTTTCAATTTGCAACCTTGCAATGCATGCGTAATGTTTCATATATATATATATATATATATATATATATATAGTGCTCGAAGTGGACGGCAACGCGGGTGTGTGCACACCCCCACTTCTCTCAATTGGTCAGCAGCACACCCTTACTTCTTTGCTGGAAAGAAATGCGGTGAAACACGCACCCCGTGCGAATGTGAACGCTCATTCAGCTGCATGAATCTCACTATTACATCAGCAAGAAATTGTATAAAAATTGATGCAGCATCCAAATTACTTTTCCTTAAGATTGCACGACCACCACAACTTCTCTTCAAACCAGAAGACTATGCATTATGCAAGAAAATGGATTGCAAAAGGAAAACGGGATGCGAATTATACAGCTTGCCAAGCTAGAAAACCTGAAGCAGTAATTCCTACGGGATATGAATATCTTTTTAAATTATTTTAATCGAGCATATTTTTCTTTGTTTAAAAAACATTATTGAATAAATTTGCATTTTAATTACCTATTTTTATATTCTACGCAATAAACAAAATTCTTTTTATATAAATATCTTGATGTAATCAATTATATGCGATTAAATAGATTTATAAATGCATTTTTATGTCTCTTTACACGAATGAAAAAAGTTAACCGTATATTAACTTATTTTGCAACATATAATTGACAAAACTAATAGCTAATTTTTTAAATTTAATACGGTTTTGTATGCTTGAAAAATTGAACTAAACTTAAGTTATCGTGTTAGAATGTCTTTTTAAAATTGTATTCTTCTTAAAATATGAGGGGCAACGCTAACCAAAATTTTTGAAAGACCACACCCTTGCTTTAAAATTTCCACTTCGAGCACTGCATATATATATATATATCCGAGGAGTGATCAAAAAGTATCGATAATGTTATTGCTACGGACAAATGAATGAAAATAAGAAATAACCGTTTACATATGTGTCTTCCTGCCCTCTGGCGTCTGCAGTCTGAAGCAAAATCTGCTGCCATGAGTCAGTAGTTGGTTGGAGCGCTTAAAAAGGAGGGTGTGTTTTTACAGTACGTATAAATCTCTGAAATGGAACAACGCGCCTTCGGAGACGAACGAAATGATTAAAACAGCTTTTGGAAATGATGCTCTCAGTGTAGCTAACGTTTACAAATGGCACAAAAAGTTTAAAAATGGAGAAACATCGCTTGAAGACAAGGAACGCAGTGGCCGCCCTTCCACTTCTCGTACCGATGAAAATGTCCAACAGATTCGATTTCTGGTAAGAGCAAATGTTTCTCCATTTTTAAACTTTTTGTGCCATTTGTAAACGTTAGCTACACTGAGAGCATCATTTCCAAAAGCTGTTTTAATCATTTCGTTCGTCTCCGAACGCGCGTTGTTCCATTTCAGATTTTATACGTACTGCAAAAACACACCCTCCTTTTAAGCGCTCCAACCAACTACTGACTCATGGTAGCAGATTTTGCTTCAGACTGCAGACGCCAGAGGGCAGGAAGACTCACATATGTAAACAGTTATTTCTTATTTTCATTAATTTGTCCGTAGCAATAACATTATCGATACTTTTTGATCACTCCTAGGATATATATATACATATATATATACACATTGTTTTAAATTATATATATATATATATATTTTGTTTTAAATTATATATATATATATATATATATATATATATATATATATATATATATATATATATATATATATATATATATATATATGACTCGACACGGAAAAGAAGATATTTGTAAACTCAAACTGAATATATATTAATCCATCCAAGCTTTCTGAATCCATGCCCCTTTAACCATTTACCCATAAGATGAGGGCATTTTATACGGCTGTTTCTACATGTGCAACCATCATCCACACCACGAGTGAATCCCACGTACACTCGCACGTAACCAACGACATGGTCTGACGCTCCGTGTTCGATGTGGGAACGTGATCATGACTGAAAGACCAATCATTATCACGTTTAAAGACCAGATTAGATATAAAAGATTAAAATATATTTATATTCTGTGTTTCTGTGTGTGTGTGTGTGTGTGTGTCATATTACAAGTGTAATAATAATAATCTACCTTCAATTAATTGTCAGTACACCTGATACAATTCGACTATTTAATTATTTTCGTAATAAACAGGATTATGTGGCACTCGAGGATTTTGCACCATCAGACACCCCTCTCCCCCCTTTTCAATTCCGGATTAAAATGGGGTACACAAACTGGTGGGAGCGTAGTTCCATTTTAGCGTGATATTTCCTTGTCGCGATTAATTTAGGTATACACAAACAAAACAAAACGATTGCGGCGAAAACTTTTGGTAATGAAGTTTCGTATCGTGGCACTACAGTGCCATTACTGCCACGCGAAGTTCAATACAGTTGCCAGAGATGTGGGAGGAGGTCTTTGTTTTCCCAGCTGACACGAAGGAATTCTACAAGGGGGCTTAAGAGAAGTGTCAGGGCTTGTATACCTAGGAAAGACCCTATATCTTCCGATGAATGCTGCTTTCAGACAATATAGGAACACACACACACCACACACCCTACTCTAAAAACTGTCGATATCACATGGATGAAACGTCTCGCAGGTCTCTCCTCCTCGCTTCGAATAGGGAATGGGAGATGATAACTCTTAAAAGTGGTGTGCATTAAGCGGAAATAATTAAATGCTCCCCAACTTCCCCGCGATAAAAACCAGCCAAACAACATTTCTAGCACCCTAAATCAAACATTATCCGTTTGCTTCCATTCGACGTAAAACAATAAAATTGAGACTCGTTCCAGAAAATGACAAACCTTCAAAATGTCATAGGCCTATTTTTTTTTTTATGCAGGAAGAAGCCAAGGGCTAATGCTCGCAAAAACGCGCCCACCATAGAAGAAACCAAAATCAAGGTCCAGGGTTTTCGAGATGCTTGCACTAACGTTTGAAAGACTGGAGGTCATAGAGAGGGGGAAAGATGGAACGAGGAAGATTATCCCAAAGTTGACCAGTTGAGTAAATGGAAGATTGAAAATACCAATTAACGCTCGCGTTACGGAGTTCGACGGAAAAGGAATGAGAATGTGTCGAAAGTCTGGTACTTCTTGATCTCCTTAAAGGAAGAAGCACGCAGTGAGAGAGTTCAGAAGAGCAGTGACCGTTATAATAGCGATAGTACGGAGAGAATGAGGTAACACTGTGGTGAAGCGAGAGTAAGAGGCGGGGAATTGATGAGACGAAAAGCCTTTGATTCTACCCAGTGAAGTAATGCTCTATGGGTTGAGCCACCCCACACGTGAGAAGCGTACACCATACAGGGGCGGACAAGACCCCTCTACAAAGAGAACAACTCAGTGGGGATGAAGAAAATGCGGAGTCGGTACAACACACCTAACTTCTTAGAAGCTGCTTTAAAAGAGAGTATATATGATCTTTTCAGGAAAGATCATGAGAAAAGGAAACGCCAAGAATGTTGAGAGAAGAGGAAGGATTGAGTTGTGTATTGTTGAAGGTAAAGGGATAGTCGTGTGGAAGATTGTGACGAGTAGAAAGAAAGAGGAATTGAGTTTCTGAGGCATTAAAAGCCACGAGGTTTCCTCTGCCCCAGTCGGGAAGAGTAAAAAGATCAGAGGTCAGGTGCTCCATGGCCGTCCTACGCCAATCATGGAGTGACTGTTGAGAGGGACGCTTTGTGAAGCGAGTGGAGAAGTGAAGAGTGGAATCATCGGCACAGGCGTGAATAGGACAGGAAGTGCGAATTAAAAGGTCATTAATAAATAAAAGAAAAAGAGTGGGTGACAGGACAGAACCCTGAGGAACACCACTGTTAATAGCTTTAGGAAAAGAACAGTGGCCATCTACAACCGCAGCTATGATCGGCCAGAAAGGAAATTAGAGATGAATGTACAGAAAGAAGAATAGAAACCTAAAGAGGGCAGTTTGGAGATTAAAGAGTTGTGCCAGACTCTATCAAAAACTTTCGATATGCCTAGCGCAATAGAAAAGGTTTCACCGAAATCCGAAAAGAGGATGACCAAAGGTGAGAAAGATATGCAAGATCGCCAGTGGAGCGTCCCTTGGGGAACCGTACTGACGATCTGAAAGAAGATTGCGAGAAGAGAGATGTTTAAGAATCTTCCTATTAAGGATAGATTCAGAAACTTTAGAAAGGCAAGAAATCAAAGCAACTGGACGATAGTTCGAGGGTTGAGAGCGGTCACCCTTTTTTGGGACAGGGTGAATGAATGCATTATCTTCGCTTTACAGAATAGGCTATATACAAGGATTATACCGGATAGGGTTGCCAAGTTTTTCAAATGCCCATGCGGGAGTAAAAATTTTCCGAGGTTTTTTTTCAAGACCAAATTTTTTTTCAAATTGAAACGATTTCTTCAACGGTTACAACAAACAAAATTAGAAAAATTTTATTAAAATAATATTTAACAATTAAACATCGTGAATAAATTGAAATTATTATACATAATATTGAAATTCTAAATCAATTCATCCCTAAAAAATTTGCTTAAAAATTTTTTGCGGGACATTTTGAACGCGAGATTTTGAAGCGGGATTTTTGGCTCAAATGCGAGACTGTCCCGTAAAATATGGGACGTCTGGCAACCCTATACCCGGACAACATGTCAGTCGCAACCAGCTGAACTACTGTTGGGTTTGCAAACGCGGAAATGTTTAATATAAAATATAGTAGGATTTTGAAATAAAGGAAAAACATAAGTTAGGGTTTAGAAGATATGATATGAATTCCAAGTAGGCTTCAGGTAAATCCCAGAAAAGGATACGCG
Organism: Bathynomus jamesi; assembly: GCA_023014485.1. Classification (NCBI taxonomy): domain Eukaryota; kingdom Metazoa; phylum Arthropoda; class Malacostraca; order Isopoda; family Cirolanidae; genus Bathynomus; species Bathynomus jamesi. The sequence continues at coordinate 405,078 of JAJOZX010002307.1, read as the reverse complement.
ACTTTTTGCACATAAACACCCAAACAGATCTCAACATGATCTTACTGGAACACGTGACGTTTTTTATTTAACCAACGGGGTATATTCACTCCTTTGCCGATGATTCCATTCTTCATCGGCAACATTCACTCCATGATTCACGGACGACGACTATGGAACACATGCCCTCTGATCTTTCTGCTATCTCTGATCAGGGCAGAGAAAACCTTGTGGCTTTCAATTTCTCAAAAACTCAGTTCCTCCGTCAGTCTACTCGTCACAATCTTTCACACGACTATCCCCTTACCTTCAACAATATGCAACTCAATCCTTCCTCTTCTCTCAACATTCTTGGCGTTTACTTTTCTCGTGATCTTTCCTGGAAAGATCATATAAATATACTCTTTTCAAAACAGCTTCTCAGAGGTTAGGTGTGCTGTACCGCCTCCGCGGTTTCTTCACCCCACTGAGTTGTTCTCTTTGTAGAGGTGTCTTGTCCGCCCCTGTATGGAGTATGCTTCACATGTATAGGGTGCTCAACCCACACAGACGTACTGACAGGGTGGAATCAAAGGCTTTTCTTCTCATCAATTCCCCGCCTCTTACTCATTGTCTTCAATCTCTCTCTCCGCCGCAATGTTGCCTCACTCTCTCTGTACTGTCGCTATTATAACTACTCAACCGTCAACTCTGGAACCATCTTCCCTAATCCATCTTTCCCCCCTTGGCCTATCCTTCCTGCATAAAAAAATACCAGTCACGTGATACCACACCTGTTTCATCCAACCGTGTATTCGAAAATAGTCTTAAGTGTTCAAATACTGCTTGGGATATATAATTTAATAATTTAATACTGTCAAATAGGTTGGTTAAATAACATAAAATAGAAATTTGTAAAACTCTTAAAATAATGTAAAGTTGTTTGTAAGTTCCAGGATCGTAGTATAAAAAGCTCTAAAAATATTCTGGCTGGAGGTGCAATCACAGTTGGGAGCTCACGATCGAGCACACAAGAAGATCGGAAAATAGTCGAGAAGTTTGTTACAGAGAGAGGGTTACACACAATCCATCGGAAGATCATATTTGCCCTCCCTTCTCGTTTCCATTTTAACAGCTCGACTCAAGGCCGTGGGAAATGGGGCCTACTTTTAAGATGAACTTAGACTAGTAAATTTACTCAATTAACTCCATGGTTATCCTTGAGGGACAACAACAGAGTTCTACCCTAAGTCTATTCCCTTTCGTTAGTCCTATTTAATTTCCAATCAAGGCCCATGCCCTTTATTATTAACTATATAACGCACGATATCTAATTTAATTTGTGAAGCATAAGATTAAATATTAAAATTTTGTTGTGTTTACAATAATAGCGGAAGTAATATGTCGTTTAAAATCCATGGTAGACACATTCATTAATATGAAGTAGGTGGGAAAACGTTGAAAGGGGAAAAAAACTTTTAGTTACTTAGCTCAGGAGTGAGGTAAACATAATTGTCACACTACCATATACTGTAAATGACTATGCTACCACATCAACGGTAACTTTCTTATTATGTAAAATGGGTCACACTACCAAACTAAAGACGCGCAGTTACGGTAGGCCTACTCGTTAAATTTACCACTTACCCACGAACGGGGCAATGAATGACTTACAACATTCAGGGACACCGGGGGAAGGGACGTCACCCCGTCAAAAAACCCGCACCCACCCACTCTGTAATTGTTGATAGCCCACTTGGTCGACCTTGCCATGTCAATGACTATCCAATAATTACACGTACACGATGGATGATAGGGAGTTGGCGAGCGTTGACGAGGAAGTAGATTTAGGCGTACGCGTATCTAAGGATTTAAAGGTTAGGAACCAGTGCCTGGAGTCTTGCGCAAAAGCTAATAGAATGTTAGGCTTCATAGCGCGTAATTTCGAATTTAAATCGAAGGATATTATATTGCCCCTTTACAAATCCCTAGTCAGGCCTCATTTAGAATATGCCGTTCAGTTTTGGTACCCGTACTTGCGTGAGGATATTGATAGGTTAGAAAGGGTTCAGCGTCGTGCCACGAAACTAATTCCGTCATTGCGCAACAAGCCTTATGAAGATAGGATTAAAGAGTTAGACCTGTATTCGCTCGAAACCAGGAGATTAAGGGTGGAGCTTATTGAAGTTTTCAAAATCGTTAATAACATCGATAACGTAAATTTTGACAAATTGTTCAATTTCGATAATAATAATACTCGTAATAACGGATTTAAGTTGCGTGGCAGACGTTTCATTACTAATATCGCTAAAAACTTCTTTACGTTTAAAGTAATTGATCAATGCAATAAGCTTCCCGCGCCCGTCGTGAACTCTACCAGCGTTAATGTGTTTAAGAACTGTCTTGACAGACATTTTAAAAATATTAACGTTGTTTAAAATAAAAAAAGAAAACAATTAGCAACATGAGCTCTGGGGGTGGTGGTCGAGGATGAGTCTGTTGACGATTAATGCCAGCTTGTGACATGCCAGCGTGTGATGCCAGCAATAAAATTATTAAAAAAAAAAAAAATTAGACTAACACGAACGTAGATGTAGCTTGAGCGTAAACTAACCCACTTTTTGTTTAACTTTACCTACTTTTTTTTTTCCCTTACTTTGCATGTCTGTAACTCTCTTTTCTTGCATGTTTGTAGTTTGCATGGTATGACAGTGAGTTAAGACTGTGTTTGCATGGTTTGTAAGCGTTCTTATTTTACTTCTTTTCATCTTTCACCCCTCTCCTATTCTCTCCGACTATTTTTCTGACTTCTCGGCAGTGGCAGGCGGATGATGATGGGGAGTCTTTTTTCTCTTTTTCTGAATGAATGTTAACCCACGAGTGATAGGTGTTCCTCCTTACTTAACCCCTTATTCTATTCTCTTCTCTTAACCCCTACTCTTTCCTTTCTCTCGGGCTAACCTTAGAGTGGATCTTAGGGTCTTTGTTAGCCTTAGCTTCTGTAGATCTGTAGGTCCCATTCACAAACCGAACATTACTGATGTAACCACCCCTCGCTTCAATCATGCAATGGTTATCCAATCACGTGACAGCAGATAAACGGTGACGCATTATGAGCACCAACTGCACGAGGCATCCCTAACTACCAACAAACTCTATTGCACGACGCAGGACACGTGTTGTTTGTACGGTCTTGCACAAAGGATAGTTCTCCGTTACAATAATTTCACTCGGTGCTCATTATACTCGTGTAGGTCTCTCTCTCTCTCTCTCTCTCTCTCTCTCTCTCTCTCTCTCTCTCTCTCTCTCTCTCACACACACACACACACACAGAGGTTGCGTCGCTGCTGGCAATGAAGTTTTAAGCAAATTCCCAGACGCATTTCCTTAATAAAAGGAAGTTCTCATTTAATCTGCCGTGCAGCTGCTGCGTGAGGAACCTCCTTGGCATCGCCGCCCCCTCCTTCTCCCACTTACTCTCTCTTCCATTAATTAAATTAACATTAGTAGCTCGGAAAGGGAAACACCTTCTATTAAATGGCATTACATATAAAATTAAAGTTTACGATATTTGTTATTCAGTGTTGGAGCAGCTCGTAAAAAATGTAATGTTCGTTTCTTTAACCTTCTTCGCAACATCTAAGGTCGTATGACGGAGGGGACCTACGGATTTACGTGGGATCCGAACCCTCTTAGGGTCGCTACATAATCTGGACGTGGAGGACGGTCCCCCAGCCAACTACTACCGCTACTACTACTACTGCTGCTGCATAGACCCAATATCGCCTAACTTCGCTAATCGACGGGATACGGCGTTACGATACTGGTCATGACGTGACCCGTGCAGCTCGTAGCATAATCGGAAAGTACATAGAGGGTCAACGTACTAACGTGGTTAATAGTGAATGGAAGCGACAAATATCCGTGTTATTATAATCAATGCGTGATCTAGTTCATAATCATTTCCTCGCTCGTGTCTTTAGTCTGTATTGCAGAAAATCATGGTTTTATAGGTTCCGGTGCATGATTCATCAGGGGCAGATGCACGGTGAATTTACGTTTTCTCGCTAAAGTAACAAAACTTCCACTTTTATCATCACATAAATTCTTACCACCTCAGGGCTTGCTCTATACAAACATAACCAAGAACTTGGAATCTCTGCGATTTAAAACTTTATCCATGTCTTTAGTGTATTTTTGTGATACTAACACACATATATATATATATATATATATATATATATTATAATATTTCTGTATTTTGGGCTACGTCGGATAGTAGGTTAGATGGGAGACCGTCCGCGGTGTCCAGACTATGTAGCGACCCGTGGTTCAGATCCCACGTAAAGCTTTATGTCCCCTCCCTCATACGATCTTAGATGTTGCGAAGGAGGTTAAACCCCCACCCATTAAATATTCCTGTATTAGTTAAAGTAAGGATCAGCGGTTATATTTTAACGTCGTGGTAGTAGTATTTTGCAGAGTTTGCGAGATCTCCGGATTACGGAATTAATTGAAATATTTCCTTCCGAAAAAGGATTATCAAAGGCTTGAACTCGGCAATAAACGTGAAAGAGAAGTTAGTGAAACTCTCGCTATATATATAATTACAGAAACAGGAAGAGGATAATGATAATGATGATGATAATGATAATGATAATGATAATGTTAAGCTTCACTGGCATGGTATAAATCCCATAAAATAGTCCAATATTCCCGCGGGTAATAAACGATAAGAAAAATCGAACCCAATTAAATTTAAAAAACTAAAAATTACGACTAAAAGGTAATAAAAAATACGACTAATATAAGACTACAAAAAATGTAGCAATAAACCCTATTGTAGCATAGATTATTTCTATTTGGAGCGCGGGCGGGCGGGGAGCGCGCACACAGTTTTAGAAAGCATTTTAATAACTTACCAAATCTTAATCCTTTCGCTGTAGCCAAAGGAAAAGGTTACCCTTAAAAAAGAAAAAGAAAATGGGTAGTGTTCCGCTACCATGCATATAAATACGATATAAATACATAAACCATTAAAGGAAGGCCATAAATCGCCTTTTTATCTCCGTGAACAATTCAACCACAGTCCACAGCCGATATCCTAAATCATAAAAGCGGTATTTTCTGGAACAAAGGAGGACTTCACTCGCAGGAATCTCGGCTACGAGTCATAAATCAAATTTAGGAAAGGTAAAATGAGCTAAACTGAACGTCATCTCGAGAGGATTGACAAAAGTAAATAGACACCTTCGGTTTTTCCACAGTGTTTGAATAACGGATTTATTGAATGAATATAAATGCAAAAAAATTAACTTTTTCTACGTGAAGGTCAAAATATGATGATAAAAACCCACTCTAATAGACGGAGTTTATTTCCACAACAGTTTCGATGCCCACTGGCATCCTCTTCGGGTGGATACAGAAAAAAGAATCTGTTTTTCTGTATCCACCCGAAGAGGATGCCAGTGGGCATCGAAAGTGTTATGGAAATAAACTCTGTCTATTAGAGTGGGTTTTTATTATTGAATGAATATATTTAGAATAGTGTTGCTTTCCCCTTCAAATTACGATACGCTCATTCTGGCATTCCAATGATGAGCTTTGTTATTTGTTCTTGACGAAAATCATTGTCATCTCTAACTTTTGTCAACCCTCTATACGTTTCCTACGTACGCAGGCAGTGCCAATTCTCCGAAGTGCCACTGTACACACACACACACACACACACGTCTAGCTACATTACGAAACCGGCACATTTTTGCATTAACAGTGGATGCTTACATTTAACCAAACAAATAAGCCCAACCTAAATTAACCTAACCTAAACCGGTGCTACTATAGCGTGTGGTCTACAAAGATATCTCTAGTTTACAAAAGAATTTGCATTGGAGCGACCTGACCTGACGAATTTGTGCTGACCTGAAATGACTTGACTATCTTTGGGGACGAATACGAGGTCAAGACGGAGTATAAAAGGGGGAATCATGAAGACAAATATTAGTTCAATTACATTAAAACAAAAAATGTAAATGACAAACGAAACAAACAATTCATTCTGTGGGATATAATGCCCGGTTAGGTCAACTGTACGGCATTGACAATTGGACAGTTGTGATACTTTCGTTAGTTTTAACGAAAATATCACAACTTAACTTAACCAATCGTCAAGGGCATACAGTTGACCTAACCGGGATTCAATTAACCTAACCGGGCATTATATCCCATAGAATGCATTTGTTTGTTTTATTTGTCCTTTAAATTTTTTGTTTTAATGTAACTGAATTTGTAAATATGTTGTAGACCGCAACGCTATAGTGTAAATATCTTTGTAGATCGCACGCTATAGTAGCACCTAACCTAAACCCAACCTAACCTAACCTAACTACCCTCTCCATATTCCTTTTCAATACGTTTTCAAGAAAAAAAATAAAAGTGATCAATTTGCACGTTCGTATGGCGATGAGAATTCGGTGTGTATCGTAAAAGAAGTTGTCGCGATTTCGTTATGTAGCCAAGAACTCGCAGCCACCATACTCAACTCCCGGAGGAGGCCCCCTTCCATAACTTCCCTTACCATCAATTCTCACGAGAAACGAAATCTCGCTAACTTTCGCTCCCACAGTCAATTTGCGCTGCGAGAGGTGACAACTTCCGCTTCACAACCTCAACGGAAGGAAACACCACACTTCAGCGACTCTTCGCTTTTCCCCTCACCAAATTCCCCCCCACCCCCTTCCAAATAAATGACAATTAAAGCTGACCCCCTCACGTCGAGGAAAGGCTCCCCCCCGACTTGTTCAAATAACAACAATAACACGCTCGCGCGCACAATGTAGACGATAGGCGGATACGATGACTCATCACTTCCGGTAACGAAAGTGGAGGAGGCCAACGAAGAATCGGAAATCATTCCCGAACACGAGTAGATCGATAATAACAACAGATGGAAACGCATTCCACGCAACAACCGGATAATCCGATGAAAAGTACTCGGATAATCTTGAACCGAGAACAACGATGAATTTGGATAATACGTTTTCTGTATTTTTGGGTGGCCCAAAAAAGTCAGGACCTATTTGGGGATTTGATTTATATTAATACGGTTTGTTTTCTCCGTTCCAGGTGTGACATAGATATGGGAAATTAACGAAAGATGAAAGAGTGAAGTTGGTGTTCATGTCCGCGAGGGAAGGAAAGACGTACCAAAGTGTCGCAGACGTATTTAATCAGCGAAGTCAAGGTATGGAAAAAGTCGGTTTCTCAACTGACAGAAAAGTGAGTGAGCGATTTAACCCATTAAGGACTGAAGGTACAAATTGCTAACGTTTCAAATACAAGCATTCATAACTTAACCCTATAAAAAATTCAGGGCTTAAAGGGTTAAAGACGTGTGAAGTGTATCGAGATTAATGGGTCACAATTTGAGCATTTATTACGCATAAACCAACGTTATGCGTGAATCGGATTATTTCCCCCCGTGTCTTGACTTTGGGGTCACCCTGTACAGTAGAAGTTCGCTATAACGACTTAATGGGGTGGTCGGGGGATCGGCTTAACGAGCCTTCATATCATATCACTAACGTAAATTACGAATAACGGTGTAAAATGATAAGAAACAAGTTCATGTATTTCTATCTTCTTAAAATTTTATAAAATGAACCACCAATGGACACTAAGCATAGCCAGCGGCCTTCTGCAGCTGTTTCACCAGACCGACCAATGAACGTCTTTCGCCTTCAACATCATACGAATCCTTTTTTCTGATTGGTTTTAAGACTCAAACGTCACAATGACGTTGCCACATACACTTTTTTTTTGTGATTGGGCAGATTTTTTGTTTTCTTCAAGCGGAAAGTCGGTGTGTGTGTGTATATATATATATACAGGGCGTCCCAAAAAAATGTATACACACTTTAAATAATTATAAAGGCAGTGTTTATTAAAATACATTTCATTTTCAAAATGTAATAGAATCTACAGACATTATTTAATTGTTTTGTCAACGCCTGTTTTCAAACTGACGTCCGTTCTGGTCCAGGCACTGCTGATAACGCGAAGCAATGGAATCGCAAACATCACGAAACATTTCGTTTGGTATTTGTGTGCATTCTCGTTCAATGGCTGCTCTCAATTCAGCGACTGTTGCAGGTTTTATAGCGTAGACTTTGTCTTTTAAGTATCCCCATAAAAAAAAGTCTAGTGGTGTGAGGTCTGGTGAACGCGGAGGGTATTCTACGAAACCCCTTCGTCCAATCCACATCCACATCCACATCGTGCCAAGTACCACTCGCAATACTCCACTCTTCGGTCCGGATCATCATCTTCATTAATAGCATGGACTAATCTTGGAATGTAACTTTTCCATTGACAGCGCTTCAAAATGCGTTGGACAGACGATTCTGAAATTCCTACCTCACGACTCGCTTGCCGCACAGATTTTCTTGGACTTTGGTGATACGTTTCCAGTACTCTTTCTTGCTTTGTGGGGCTTGTCGATGTCCGTGGTCTTCCGGAACGCTTCTTGTGGACATTCTGAACAGTTCCATCGGCTTCAAACGTATCTCTAATTCGAGTGATGGTAAGTCGCGTTGGTGGTCTGTTTGAAACTCCCTCCTAAACTGTCTTTGCACTTCAACTGCGTTTTCACACTTCCAGTAGCATTTTAGAATGAATTTCCTTTGTTCAAAGCTTAGTCTGACTGCCATTATTAATTCTAATGGGTTTAACTTGGAAAGAAAGAAACATCAATTGAGCTATCAGCTGTTAAAGTGTGTATACATTTTTTTGGGACGCCCTATATATATATATATATATATATATATGTTAAACACAGACCGTGCATGGAACAAGGAACTCTTCTGGGAAAATTAAATCCACTATAGTCCGAATAAGTAATGGTAAATGACAAATACCATAGTTTTTTTCCTTTTTCATGATTTTAGCCCGACGTGGGCAACGGGTCTCTCGCAAAGAGATCCCATAAATATAGCTTCCCTCACCAGCTATCTGCAAAGCAGACAGGATCCAGCTTTGGGACGTGGATCTAGGGTTTAAAGCAAGCCTAGATCCCTACACTCAGAACCTCTATATAAGTAAAAGACTCGTTGCATTCACGTCGTGTTGAATAAATCAAAGAAAAAGGGGTAACTATTGTATTTTTAGCCAAAAAAAACCAAAACTTAAACCTCAACCGGGACATTGAGCGTCCACTTTTCAAGGCACGAAACACGTCCGTTTAGTATACACAAACTCAGAATGGTTCCCTGAGAACATTATATGTTAAACACAGACCGTGCATGGAACAAGGAACTCTTCTGGGAAAATTAAATCCACTATAGTCCGAATAAGTAATGGTAAATGACAATACCATTACTTATTCGGACTATAGTGGATTTAATTTTCCAGAAGAGTTCCTTGTTCCATGCACGGTCTGTGTTTAACATATAATGTTCTCAGGGAACCATTCTGAGTTTGTGTATACTAAACGGACGTGTTTCGTGCCTTGAAAAGTGGACGCTCAATGTCCCGGTTGAGGTTTAAGTTTTGGTTTTTTTGGCTAAAAATACAATAGTTACCCCCTTTTTCTTTGATTTATTCAACACGACGTGAATGCAACGAGTCTTTTACTTATATAGAGGTTCTGAGTGTAGGGATCTAGGCTTGCTTTAAACCCTAGATCCACGTCCCAAAGCTGGATCCTGTCTGCTTTGCAGATAGCTGGTGAGGGAAGCTATATTTATGGGATCTCTTTGCGAGAGACCCGTTGCCCACGTCGGGCTAAAATCATGAAAAAGGAAAAAAACTATGGTATTTGTCATTTACCATTACTTATTCGGACTATAGTGGATTTAATTTTCCCAGAAGAGTTCCTTGTTCCATGCACGGTCTGTGTTTAACATATAATGTTCTCAGGGAACCATTCTGAGTTTGTGTATATATATATATATATATATATATATATATATATATATATATATATTAGTGATGTAGGTCACATCCGCATCCGCGGAACATCCGCACATTTTCTCGCATCCGCATCCGCACTTTGGACTGCGGATGCCGTGCGGATGTGGACCGTTGAGATAAAACGTCATTAATAAGCGGAAATTATCAAATTCTACTATATTAATAGAACTAGTTCATTGTGCGCAAAAGTGATGCAAGCGACAAGACGAGAGGCTGTTCTTGTATGAAGTTACTCTCTTGCAACCTACTTACTGTAGATCCACGTTACAAAGCTAAGTTATTTTCACCTAGTACATTAGAACGAGTTAAATCATCACTTGGCAAAGCAGTTGAAGAGCTTCAATCTCTTGAATCTGTCGCTTCGCCACCCACCAAAAGAATAAAAGTTTCAGTGACAGAACCAACACCTTCAACAAGCAAATCTATCACAGAATCTCTCTCTCAGTTTCTTGAGTCAAGCAGCAATGACAAGACCTACGCGATGTCAAAAGATGTAGTAAAAATGATCGAGAGCTATCACCAAGAAAACGCCTGGCTGCATGTGACAATCCTATTAGTTGGTGGAAAAATACGCAGAATATCTATCCATACTTGAGTAAACTTGCAAGGAAACATTTAGCCTGTCCTCCAACAAACGTACCAAGCGAGAGATTATTTAGCAGTGCTGGATTAATATATGATGAAAAGAGAAACAGACTGGCAGCAGAAAAGGCAGAAAAATTAATGTTCCTTAAGCATAACCTTCCTATAATTAAGTTTGAATATTAAACGATGAACATCTTAGTTTACTTTATTTTAATTACTCATTTATAATATGCCTAATAAAACTTTAAATTTAATATAAATAGTTATCAAACTAATTAAAGATCTCTTTCTATAAGGGTGGAGGTTGGGAAAGAGGTCGGTGGGGTGCATTTGAGTTGGGTTCACGTCTCGCATCCTGGTAACACAATTATGGTTTCTAATTGTGGCTGAAACTCAACAAAATATAACGAATTTATTTGCAGACGAATTCACTAATTGATTTCTATATTAGTTAGATGCTTCATATTATTTTATATGTTCAGAGAAAAGTACAGCAATTATTGTACAATTAATCAATTATACTACATTATAGCTACAGCTCTCTCTATATAATAACTTATTATATACGTTAAACACAACAAATCTCGAATATATCCTAAAAAATAACGAAAATGTAGACATCCGCATCCGCATCCGCGGATGTTGAAATCAAACATCCTCATCCGCATCCGCAGATGTGAAAAAAATGACATCCGCTACATCACTAATATATATATATATGATGAATAAAACCACGAAGGGAAAAGAAACACAAAGTGGTGCTCAAAGTGGTGTTCCTGAGGATGTCATTAGACGAAAGCGCTTGAGCACCACTGTGTTTCTTTTCCCTTCGTGGTTTTATTCATTGTAAATATTTTTCACGTGTCACTTTCGTGAAATAATTTGGTACTTTTGCATTATCCTCCCAACACTAATTTTTTTTATAACGGCTAACGCCTGCGGCGGGCTGTTTTTACCGTAACGTACCGTAACGTAACGTAACCTAACCTAACCTAACCTACCTAACCTAATACCAACACTAATTTTTTTTATAATGGAAGGAAAATAAAGTACCATAACCAAAACCAAACCAACAATTTATATATATATATTTAAACACAGACCGTGCATGGAACAAGGAACTCTTCTGGGAAAATTAAATCCACTATAGTCCGAATAAGTAATGGTAAATGACAAATACCATAGTTTTTCTTTTCATGATGCTAGCCCGACGTGGGCAACGGGTCTTTGCGAGAGACCCGTTGCCCACGTCGGGCTAGCATCATGGAAAAGAAAAACTATGGTATTTGTCATTTACCATTACTTATTCGGACTATAGTGGATTTAATTTTCCCAAAGAGTTCCTTGTTCCATGCACGGTCTGTGTTTAACATATAAGTTTCTCAGGGGACCATTCTGAGTTTGTGTGTGTATATATATATATATATATATATAAGCACACCGGACAAAAAATTAGTCACCCCTAATAGCACCGATAGTAGGAAGTTCAAGGTCACACAGAGGGCGCTGATGTAGCATTGGTAAGTGACAAGTAGCGGTGACGTAGCACACAGGATGAGATCTGTTTCGTGAGGTGGTGAAGAACAAAGTGTGTGTTGGATATAGTCTGCAAAATGGGTCGTGAGGCAGACGTTACTCAGTGGCAAAAAGCCATCGTGTTTGGCAGAGCCCACGGACACAAAAGTCTGAAGTAGCCCAATTTGTTGGTGTCAACGCGTACTGTCCAGCGAGTTTACAAAGAGTGGTGTAGTTCGCATCAACTGAAAATCGACGGCGTAACTGTGGCCGGAAAACAATTCTCGACAATAGGGGCCGCCGCCATGTTTCTCGTCTAGTAACTGCAAATCGTTTTCAAACCAGAGAACAATTGCTCCAAGAAACCAATGAGGTTCTCCAGCGACCAATTTCCGAACGGACATTGCGACGAGAACTGCGTGCGATGGACATCTGGAGCAGGTACCACGGAAGAGGCCGCTGTTAACAGCAAGTCACAAATTGGCACGTTATAAATGGGTTCAGAGGCACAAAAACTGGACTGCGGCAGATTGGAAACGTGTAATTTGGTCCGATGAGTCCCGTTTTTGTTTGTTCTCCAATGATGGGAGGCGACGAGTACATCGCAGGTCCAATGAAGCCTTTAATCCTGAATGCGTCGAAGGTGTTGTTCAGGCTGGAAACAGAAAGTGAAGCGCAGGAATAGACACCCACGGACTCTGGCGGAACTTCGGGACCGGCTGATGAACGAGTGGCAGTAAATCGATGTTCAGTACATGCACAACCTCGTAGAGTCTCTGCCTCGCCGGATTCGTGCGGTTATCAAGGCCAGAGGCGCCGTCACACGTTATTAGGTACATTCTGAGAGGGGTGACTAATTTTTTGTCCGGTGTGCTTATATATACACGCCTCGGTGGTGTAGTGGTTAGCGTCGCTGACTACGAATCCATTGGCCCCGGGTTCGAGACCCGACGGCAGCCGGCGCGCAGCAAAACCCAGCTGTTCATCCTTCCACACAATAAAGAAAGTGGTTGGTAGATAAATGGGTACCCTATGTGACCTAGTGGTTAAGACACTGGGCTGCTGATGGGGCGTGGTTCGGATTCCACGTTAAACTGTAGGTCTAAGGTGGAGTGAAAAGCTTGACCTTCGTCAGAATGAACAATTCGGGCGGAAGCTAACCAAAGGTTATATATATATATATATATATATATATATAGTGAAATTCATACGGACAGCAGCAAAATATGATAATTCATAGCCACTATTCATGCAATGAACCAATAACCCAATTGAGTACAAATTCCCAACGACGTTTGTACAATATAGTGTCTTAATATTAGTATATAATGCAGATATCACGTAATGGTCGTGAGAGTTCAAAGCCGGCCGCACGCAGGATTGTGTCACCACTGAGATCGTGACGACTCGAGTCGCTTATGATTCTACATTAACGGAATGCGAGCTACGTACACCGCAGCGACCGTCGTCGCCGTCGGTGCGGTGTGCGGGGGCTCCCATTCCGTCAATCTAAAATCACGCGAGACTAGAGTCGTGAATCGCGAGACGATCCGGCGCGCGGCCGGCCTTAAACTCTCACGGTATCCGTAAGATTAGGTGACTGTCTGCGGCATCAACGTAGTTAGTTCATGATATTACCAAAGAAAAAAAATCGAACCAAGCTTTATTTTCGTCAGAGCGACATTTTTTTTTGTCTGAAAGTCGCATGTTTTTGGATTGTGGGTAAAAAAAAACCTGCTTTGTGTACGAGCGAAGTTGTTGAAGTTAAGACTCGTCGAAAGGAAAGTTCCTAAGAGAAATTGCTAAAAAATGTGAACTCAGCCACGGTTCCGCGTTAGATATTAAGAAGAAGATGGCTGCAAAAAAAAATGACTCGTCAGAGGCGAGGGAAATGAGGCACAAAACCAAAGACATCTCCGAGAGATGATAAACTTATTTCACGAACTCTGCAAAAATCCAAATAAGATATCGGGGCACCTTAGAGCCAGTTTGGAAGAGCTGGACGTAACTGTCATCGAGACGACTTGAGGCAATGGGTCAGAACGAGAAGAGTGCAGAAAGTAACACCTCATTTGAAGAAGGAAAAATATTGTAGTTCTCTCTTTTGTAGCATCAAAGATGCTGCAAAAGATTACAAAAACGATAAAATTAAAATAAACCTCGAATCCGTGAACAATTAACATAAACACCAATTCTGCGAGTTGCATTCAGTGATAAATCAATACTCGAGTGTCAAGAAAGACGACGAAGATGTATGGAAACCACGAAATGGGCTTCTTCCAGCATACGAGAGAGAGTGAAAGATTCAACAAAAGTAATGGTCTTGTAGTAATCAATTATTTTGATAGTAGAAACACGCATATCCGTCATGTCATAATGAACAGTGCCAAATATTTAGTCGTTTCGAGGACAGATATACGGACAACTCGCGATTCATTGCGCACCCGCTTTCTTCGCATTAACCCTGTCTCTATATAACCTCCAAACCATCATACATCAACTCCGCATCATTGCGCTCGTATTTTCTCTTTTTTTGAGATTTTGGATGCTCATCGCGCGTCTGGAGTACGATAACGACTTGGCGTCCCCGTCGTAAAGTTAGATAGATATAAAAGATAGAATAACTTTTATTAATAATAATAAAATAAATACATTTTTTCAATTTACAATGACATGAATAATTGTGAAGCTCGACTATTTATTTAATTTAATTTGGACCTCAAGCTTTAGGCTTTACTGGGCTCTTATTAAAAATAAGCAGCTACTTGTCATTAATTAATAATAATAAATAAGTAAAAAAGTATTATTAATAGTTAAAACATGCATTACAATATTAGACAATATTAAACAATATTAGTGGACATTAATCCTAAATTTATGTTAGTATGCCATTATTAATCGGGATTTCAACTTGGTTTTAAACAAATTTACATTCACAATATTTTTTATATCGGCATGCAAGTCATTCCATAGTTTCAATCCAATGAAAATAGGTAGTTTTTTGAGATGAAGACAATCTAAATTGAGGTATAACGAGCTTTGATCTATTTCTGGTCTGATACGAGTGGATTTCTTGATGAGTTACAAAATATCTATTTATCCATTGCAAATTAATGATTTTGTTCTTACACTCGCAAATAAAAATAAAATGTGCCAGTTTGGTTATATCGTTGAGCTTTAGTAGGTTTAGCTCTTTAAATAATGCACTAGAGTGATCAAGGAAATCAGCATCTAATAATAACCTTATTGCTCGTTTTTGGATGACAAAGACCATTTAATGCGTTTGTTAGCGGAGTTTCCCCAAACGAGGGTGCAGTACGTTATATAAGGAAGAACAAGAGTATGATAAAGTCAATAAAACTTGTTTATGGACTACATTTCTAAGTTTAAACATTATAGCAACGCTCCTTGAAATCTTTTTCGCGATATAATTTACATGATCACTCCATTGCAAATTCTTATCTAGCATTACACCAAGAAATTTTGTTGCAGTACACTCCTTTATGGAGATTTCATTAACATTAAGTTCATCAACATATACATTTCTTTTATGAGTAAAAATCATGAAATTTGATTTACTGGTATTTAGGAAGAGTTTATTGGTGGTCAACCATTTCATTACACTGATGAATTCTGAATTAAATATATTCTTAGCTGCATTAACATCTTTGCAAGAAAAAGAGACAGTTGTATCATTCGCAAACATTATGAAGTTCAGTATATCAGGTGGACGTGGAAGGTCATTTATATATAATAAAAATAACAGTGGACCCAGAACTGAGCCTTGTGGCACACCATGTTTGACAAGCGCTTTAGTTGAGCAAACCTTATTTACTGATACAAAATGATATCTATTGGACAAATAACTTTTAAACCAATCACTGATTGCTCCTCTCAAGCCGTAACAATATAATTTATTAAGTAGAATATTATGGTCTATTACATCAAACGCCTTACTCAAATCCATAAATATTGATATCATTATTTCTTTGTTCTCCTTAGCTATATTTACATTTTCCATAAGATTTAAAATAGCCATTTCCGTTTTTATTATTATATTACGGAAGCCAAACCATGTTTTACTAAGCTCACATTACATAAAATTATGTACACTTTAATTAATGTACATGTCAAGTCTTAAGGTAAATACACTGCACAGTATTTTATATTGTAATGGACCTCCGCCGCATCATCGCACTTTTCGCTTCGTCGTACACCTTCACCGCCATATTAGTGTGACGATTTGAGAGTTGTTTGTTGTGTCACAAATGCGCCAGTGGTTTCCAGATAATAACGGATTCTTTATGCACGATGGAGCACCTCGTCATGCAGCCAAAATTCTTAAAAGAAAATTCTCTCTCTCTCTCTTAGGCTCCTGCGGAAGTTGCCCCTCGTTGGTGAGGGAGGGGCTCTTCAATTCCCGACAGCCCTGGCTGTTCGAGAAACGGGTCGTGCTAGGGGGCGGTCAGAATAGGGAAGGCTCCCTCCGTGCAATGCTTTTTAATGCTAGGTCAATTAGGAATAAGTTTTGCGAACTACGGGCGCTCTTAGCATCAGAATACCAGGATATCGTTGCTATCACCGAGTCCTGGATTCATACTGATCGTAGGGACTACGTTGGGGAGTTCGAAATTCCAGGGTATAGAATGTTTCGCAAAGACCGCACCCGTGGGGAGGGGGGTGGGGTACGAATATACGTCAGGGACACGTTGAGTCCGGTTGACTGCCAGTTCCGGTCGGAACGGGAGCCGCTTGGCGTCGATCTGAACGTGGGAGGGACGAACTATAGGTTAATCTTGGTGTACAGACCTCCGCATCTCCTCCTCGAGGAGGATATAGCCCTGTACACCGAACTCCGTAGCCTGCTAGGGGATAGGGTGTGTGTAGTTTTAGGAGACTTCAACTGTCGCGGCATAAAGTGGGAAGACAGGACTGCTGATGCTGAAGGGAGGAGGCTAGTTGACTTTGCTGATGAGAACTTCCTCATTCAGTGGGTCAATGAGCCTACACGAGGCGAAAGAGTTCGAGACTTAGTATTCACGACCGAAGACAATCTCGTCACTGGCCTCACCGTTGAAGAATCGTTGGGCGAGAGTGATCACGGTGTGATTAGGTTCCGTGTGTGCGTCCCTCGGTGAAGCGTAGTAACTCGAGAGGCAGTAAGCTCGATCTACGGCGGGCGGACTTTGTTAGCCTCCGGGATAGCGTAGGTGAGATGGGGTTAGATGTCGGCGGCGATGTTGAGGGAGTGTGGAGTGCATTCCGGGACCAGTTTATGGTGCTGAAGTCTGCTGCCATACCCTCAAAACCGGTCACCCCTGCTTCAACGCAGCCTATGTGGTTCAGTCGTGACATCGCTTCGGCTATCCGAAATAGGAAAATAGCGTATACGAGGGCGAAGGCCAATCGTTCCCATGAGAACACTGAAGCGTATGTCCGCATGTGTAGGGAAGTGAAGGCGAAGGTTAGGCTAGCGAAACGTAACGAAGAACTACGGGTGGCAAGCCTCTGCAAGGGGAACCCTAAGGATTTCTTCAGTTATGTTAATAGTAGACAGCCCATTAGAAGCATGAGAAGTCCGTTAAAGGACCGAAGCGGCGTTCTGCACACCTCCGTTCACCAGGGAGGACACCCGCGTCATCCCCGAGCCAGGCGTCAGGCACGAAGGTGCTGGCCTGGATAGTGTTCGATGTACTGCGACAGTCGTTGCCGATAGAATAGACAAACTGAGCGCGTTTAAGGCTCCTGGGACAGACCAGTTTCTCCCCAGAGTGTCACGGGAGTTGCGCGACCAGGTGGCTCCCCACCTGGCTACAGTCTTCAACAAATCGTTGGAGACGGGACAGGTGCCTGGTGGGAAGCCAACGTGACCCCTATCTTTAAGAAAAGGGATCACGAAAGTCCAGGGAATTATCGTCCCATTAGTCTCACTTCAGTTGTAGGTAAATTATTAGAGGGGATAATAGCGGATAGGATCGTTGACCATTTGGATTGCTACAAGCTGCTTGAGGACTCCCAACATGGGTTTAGACGGCACAGGTCGTGTCTCACCAACTTGCTCGAGTTTTTCCACGTCATGTTGGGTGAGTATGATAAGAGTACGGCGATTAATATACTTTATCTCAACTTTCAGAAAGCCTTTGATAAGGTACCTCACCGCCGGCTAACGGCGAAAGTCCGCGCGCTGGGTATCGGTCGGGAAGTAGGTAGGTGGATTGAAAACTGGCTGAAGAATAGGCGGCAGAGGGTTGTAATTAAAGGAGCTAGTTCGAGTTGGGCCTCGGTCCCTAGCGGGGTTCCTCAGGGTTCCGTTTTGGGGCCACTGTTGTTTATCATTTACATAAATGATATCGACAGTGGCATCGTCAGTAGGATCGCCAAATTCGCTGATGAGACCAAGCTTGGGGTCAATGTTGGGACGCCGGGGGCGATCGAGCAACTGCGTGCGGACCTACGTAGGATAGGAGAGTGGTCCGAAAAATGGCAAATGCCGTTTAACTTGGGAGAATGCAAGGTGATGCACATTGGCTACGCCAATCCCAAGTCGGACTACTCCATGTTAAAGAGTAATATCGAGGCCACTGATTTGGAAAAGGACTTGGGTGTGCTAATCAGCAGCAACCTTAAGTTTACGAAACAGTGCGTAGAGGTCGAAAAGAAAGCCCAGAAGCTGTTGGGTTATATCAGGAGGCAATTTCAGTTTCGGAACAAGGAGATTGTGCTCTCTCTGTACAATTCCCTGGTTCGGCCGCACCTGGAGTATGCTGTGCAGTTCTGGTTGCCCACCCTCAGGAAAGATATTGAGAGGCTGGAGCGAGTGCAGGCGAGTGCCACAAAGTTAATCCCTTCCGTTAGGCATATGGGCTACAATCGACGCTTACGCGCCCTGGACTTGTTTTCGCTGGAAACTCGGAGGCTGCGCGGTCAACTCATCGAGGTTTTCAAGCTCTTACGCGGGTTCAACGATGTGCTCTTACGCGGGTTCAACGATGTCGATTTTAGAAGTATGTTTAGTTTAAATGATAACCCAACTCGCAACAATGGTTGGAAGTTGGATTTGAAACGGTTTAGGACTAGTGTGTGTGGAATTACTTTACGTATAAGATGACACATGGAACAGGTTACCTTCGGAAGTTGTGAACAGTTCCTCTGTGGATCAGTTCAAGAAAAGGTTAGACCAAATTTTGCACACTATTTGAGTGTGTAGAAAATTTTCCGTGGCACCCGTTGCCATTGGTACCTCCTCGGTATGGGCCGCAAGGCCTTTTGAGGTCCTTCTTTTCCTTGTAACTCTCTCTCTCTCTCTCTCTCTCTCTATATATATACGGTATATATATATATATATATATATATAATATATATATATATATATATATATATATATATATATATACAGGGTGTCCGAGAATTATCTGTACAATTTTTGGCTGTTATTAAAAGTCAACCATGAAGTGTAGAAATTCCAGTGTTGTCCCATTTTACAGAGAATCTCATTAAGTTTTTTCTGATACCAAGTTTTGACAAGTTTTTTAGAAATTCCAGTGTGTCCGAAAATTATCTGTACAATTTCATCTTTTAATAAAATTCTTGATAACACACGTAAAATTCTTAAACAAGATTATTTAGAATCTGTATTTTCAAAAGTTTCTTTTATTAAAGTTACAAACATTCGATATGTGCACCATCAGTGATTCGCAAAACATCCAATCGATAATCCAAATGTTGCCATGTACGGTGCAGCATATCCACATCAATTCGCTCAATAGCAGCTGTGATTCTTGCTTTTAAATCATCAATGTCTGTCACCCGCGTACAAAAAAGAAAAAGCTTGTCAAAACTTGTTATCAGAAAAAACTTAATGAGTTTCTCTGTAAAATGGGACAACACTGGAATTTCTACACTTCATGGTTGACTTTTAATAACAGCCAAAAATTGTACAGATAATTCTCGGACACCCTGTGTGTGTGTATATATATATATATATACTAGCGGGTTACCCGGCGTTGCCCGGGTTTTTGCAACCCGCCCTTCGTGCGGGTTGCAAAAATATCCCAGCTGAAGGTCGAATATTTTCTCTTTAACCAAACTATTACGACTTAACCTAACCAATCGTCAAGGGCGTACAATTAACCTAAAAAAATAAATAAAAAAATAAAAAAATTTTATTTATTTATTTTTATTAAGAGAAGAGGATTCTTTATACTGTACGGCATTGACGATTGGTTAGGTTAAGTCGTGCTATTTTCATTAAATTTTATTTATAAAATAAATAAATAAATAGCTAGCAGGTTAAGTTAGGTTAGGTTAAGTTAGGTTAGGTTAAGTTAGGTTAAGTTAGGTTAAGTTAGGTTAGGTTAAGTTAGGTTAGGTTAAGCTTTAACGAAAATATCACGACTCAACCCAACCTAACCTAACCTAACCAACCTAACCAACCTAACCTAACCAACCTAACCTAACCAACCTAACCTAACCAACCTAACCTAACCAACCTAACCTAACCTAACCTAACTAACCTAACCTAACTAACCTAACCTAACTAACCTAACCAACCTAACCTAACCAACCTAACCTAACCAACCTAACCTAACCAACCTAACCTAACCAACCTAACCTAACCAACCTAACCTAACCAACCTAACCTAACCAACCTAACCTAACCAACCTAACCAACCTAACCTAAATTGAATGGAAAACAATAAAAAAAATTTTATTTATTTATTTTAGGTTAATTGTACGGCATCGACGATTGGTTAGGTTAAGTCGTGCTATTTTCGTTAAATTTTAAATAAATAAATAAATTTTAAATAAATAAATAAATAAATAGCACCATTAGATTCCTTGTAAAAAACTGGTTATTATGAAGTTATTTTAAAATTTGTAAGTTCAACCGTTTGGTTTTCTATAGCGAACAACTAAACCAATAAACAAACTTCCTCTTTTATATATATATAATATATATATATATATAAAAAATAATATATAATATAATATATATAATATATATATATATAGAGAGAAGAAGAAGAAGAAGAAGAAGATATATATATATATATATATATATATATTATATAATATATATATATATATATACACACACACACAGGGTGGGCCGAAAGTTTCCATACATAGGAAAAATTAAACGTTTGTTTTTATGTTTCAGATACCCTAAGAATATGCGTTTGACGTAAGATCTTGTTTACTGATGAAGCAAATTTTACGTCAATGGAGAGGTTAATCGGCAAAACATACGTTATTGGAGTAATGCTAACCCTAACTGGCTGAGTCCGACGAAGATGCAAGGTGCCGGTAAAGTGATGGTGTGGGCCGGGATATGGGGTGACAGAATTATTGGACCAATTTTTGTCAGTGGAAATCTTAATGCCGAAAGGTATCTTAACATGTTGCAAGAAGAGATTTTCCCATCCCTGCTAAACGAGGAAGGTAACTTCCCAGTTTACTTCCAGCAAGATGGAGCTCCACCTCATTATGGTCTTCACGTGCGTCGGTATTTGGATAAGCAGTTTCCGGATGCTTGGATTGGTCGGCGTGGTCCTGTGGAGTGGCCTCCCAGATCCCAGATCTCACCCCCCTTGATTTCTATCTTTGGGGGCACTTGAAGGCCATGGTGTATCAGGAAAAGATACGAGACATAAATCATCTAAAGGAACGTATCACCAACGCCATTACAAGCATAACGTCAACTGTGCTAATGCGTGTTCATCAACAGTGGGGAACACGTATTGAAATGTGTTTTCAAAACAATGGCAACCATGTAGAGCATATTATATAAATAAAAATGGTTGTCCATAAAAAAAATGTTTATTTTTCCTATGTATGGAAACTTACGGCCCACCCTGTATATATATATATATATATATATATATATATATATATATATATATCATCGAAGTTTCAAACCCATTACTCTAATGGATTAAATTTTAGGTTTGAGAGTTATCATTGAAAATTCATTTCTTCCAAAAGAAATTTCTCGACTTCCGCCAACTGGTTATGAAACAGCTCAGGCCTCAACCCCGACTGAAAATCTTGGGGAGGGGATAGGGGGGTGGAAATGCCAAATGAAAGTAATACGAAATCACATTTAAAACTAAAGACCAATTAATGAAGCAAATTTTGAAAACAATTTTGACGAAATTGTTGAAGCGACGAAAACTGTGGTGAAAAGTGTGCCTCGGAGAATCGAAGGAAGCTGATGAAGTTGTAAAAGGAAGCCCAACCAACTATTAACAGTCTATTAAACCTAACCTATTATAAGCACACCGGACAAAAAATTAGTCACCCCTCTCAGAATGATAACGTGTGACGGCGCCTCTGGCCTTGATAACCGCACGAATCCGGCGAGTTTAGTATGCGGAGGTACGCCTGCTGGTTCAAATTCATCGTCACTGGAACGAGGGGGCCCATTTCGTGGTACGAAAAACGTCCCCAGAACATCACGGAACCACCTCCAGCCTGAACAACACCTTCGACGCATTCAGGATTAAAGGCTTCATTGGACCTGCGATGTACTCGTCGCCTCCCATCATTGGAGAACAAACAAAAACGGGACTCATCGGACCAAATTACACGTTTCCAATCTGCCTCAGTCCAGTTTTTGTGCCTCTGAGCCCATTTATAACGTGCCAAGTTGTGACTTGCTGTTAACAGCGGCCTCTTCCGTGGTACCCTGCTCCAGATGTCCATCGCATGCAGTTCTCGTCGCAATGTCCGTTCGGAAATTGGTCGCTGGAGAACCTCATTGGTTTCTTGGAGCAATTGTTCTCTGGTTTGAAAACGATTTGCAGTTACTAGACGAGAAACATGGCGGCGGTCACTATTGTCGAGAATTGTTTTCCGGACACAGTTACGCCGTCGATTTTCAGTTGATTGCGAACTACACCACTCTTTGTAAACTCGCTGGACAGTACGCGTTGACACACCAACAAATTGGGCTACTTCAGACATTTTGTGTCCGTGGGCTCTGCCAAACACGATGGCTCCTTTTTGTCACTGAGTAACGTCTGCCTCACGGCCCATTTTGCAGACTATATCCAACACACACTTTGTTCTTCACCACCTCACGAAACAGATCTGATCCTGTGTGCTACGTCACCGCTACTTGTCACTTACCAATGCTACATCAGCGCCCTCTGTGTGACCTTGAACTTCCTACTATCGGTGCTATTAGGGGTGACTAATTTTTTGTCCGGTGTGCTTACTTTCCAATATCTAACATTATTTTATACACATTATTTTATTAGGAATGCAATATTTCTATTTTAGACGACCTCAAAACCAAAATTAAACGCTCTCATTCCTGCTTCTTATTAAATTATATATTTGTCCATATTAATTTGTATATATATATATGTATATATATATATATATATATATATATATATATATATATATATATATATATATATATATATATATATGGGAATGAACTCAGAATGGTTCACCGAGGTTTTTTATGATACACACAGACCGTGCATGGAACAAGGAAATCTGGGAAAATTAAATCCACTTTAGTTCGGAATGTAGTGGATTAATTTTCCCAGAAGAGTTCGTTGTTCCATGCACGGTCTGTGTGTATCATATATATATATATGCCTAAATCCCCAAGTAATACCAATAGTAAATCACCTTTTATATCAATTAGGTCGAACTTTGTAAATATGTCGGATTTTCTTGTACGACCTACTTTTTTTGAGGTTAGGTTAAGTTAACCCTTTTACGATCGAGTTTTTTTGTAAGGTTTAGTTAATAATGCGTGTATCTAAAACGTTACCAATTTGTACGGTCGTTCATAAATGGTTAACAGAGGTTAAGATAGGATAATGGAGAAGAGGACAAGTTAGTTTAGGTTAGGTTTGGTCAAGTTAACCTTTGAAACGTTACTTTTATACACACCGATAGACGAAATAACCTTTAAGCGTTATCGACGAGTTAACTCGGTTTAACTTACCTTAAACCTAAAACAAATCAAAGTGTACGCAAAAGGTCGAAGCAACATCAAGATCAACTTATTTGACTGAGTTTTTTTTAATTAAAATCCTAAAAAAACGCGAGTAAAACTCGAAAAAAATATCATTGTTTATGGTTTAAAAAAACAAAACCTTTCTCTAAACTTTCTCATAGAACCCCCCCTCCTCCTCCCGGCCCCCGACCTACTTTAACACAAGCGAACATGATTAAAAATTTGAAAATATGAAATATATAACCTGTCCAACTTACTGGGTAAAAAATGGTTACGGACGAAAATTTACACAAATGTTTGAACAACTTGAACATTTTATGAATAAATATATATATATATATATATATATATATATATATATATATATATATATATATATATATATATATATAGACAAATGAGGCGGGATGCTGCAGAAGGGGGCGACCTTGAACCGTCGTTCAAACCCTCAAAGTACAATATACTATATACATACAGGGATGGCGCAAAACTCGGGAACCATAAGCACATTTTATTAAATTATAATAAATGTTCGAATGTCTTTCTGACCGTTGAATGCATGATGTTTGAACATTCCTTAACACACTGGGACTGATTTTGGCACACTCAAATGTGATCTTATCCTTTAGATAACGTATGGTTCCGATCCATTTGCTTGGGAATGTTTCATCTAAAGAGCTCCGGACGATGATTGCGAAATGTGGTGGTGCACCATCCTGCTGAAACCACATCTTCGCCCGTTCTGCCAATGGAATGTCGTCCAGTATGGGTATTAGAAATGTTTGCAGCATATGCAGATATGTTTCACCTGTTACATTGCCGTCAAAAAAGTACGGACCAATTAACCGATCCACCCAGAGCGCAGCCCACACCATAATTCGTGGATCGAATTGAGCATGTCCTTCCTCCATCCAGTGGGGTTTTTCATTGGCCCAATAGCGTGCATTATGCCTACTGACACGACCGCTGAGGTGAAATATCGCTTCGTCGCTGAACATGATCCTTCGTTGAAGCTGTCGATGTTGTAGAAACCACTGGCAGAACTCTACACGACGGTCTGTGTCGTCACCGTGCAGTTCCTGAACGAGTTGGACTTTGTAGGGGTGGAAACGATTTGTTGTAAGAATTCGTTGAATGGCTCTTCTGGAGACACCCGTTTCCTGGGATAATTTTCTCAAGGACTTAAGTGGGCTGTTTTCGAGGTGAGTGAGTACCGTTAGTGATGTTGCTGCATCGGTTGAACTTTTTGGCCAGCCACTACGCGGCCGATCATGAACACTTCCCGTTTTTTTGAAGCGAGTGAACAGTTTTCCAACTGATGCCTGAACAATTGGCCGCCTCTCAGGTTGTCATTAAAGGCAGTAGCAAATGATCGGTGTGCGTTACCACGCCTTGCACACATTAAAACTATCTCCACCCATTCATCTATTGTCAATTTCTGTGCCATAGGTTCAACAAAAATCTGAAAACAACAAAACACATATTAAAACACAAATTATTAAAATGTGCCTATGGTTCCTGACTTTCGCGCCACTATATATATATATATATATATATATATATATATATATATATATATATATATATATATATATATATATATATATATATATATATATAGTGTCCCATAAGTCCGGCATCATAGGAGAAATTCATATTTTTCTATTTCTACAAACCATAATTCATATTTTTCTCTTTCTACAGGCCATAATGTCTGTGAGCAAGGAAAAACGAATCCAGATAATTCTACTCATAGGAAATCGGAGTTAGAGAGAGGCCGCTGCTGAATTTAACAGACTGCATCCAGACCGCGAGCCAATAACACAGAGTTGTGTCAGCAGACTTGTTGCAAAGTTTAAGGAAACAGGATCCATAGAAGATAAACCACGCAGTGGACCTTCAAGGAGGCCCACTGACGATAATACAGCGACTGCTATCCTGGCTCATTTTAACAGAAGTCCCAACAAGTTTCTTCGGCGATTGTCCGCCGAGACAGGAGTGTCGAAAAGTAGCATCCATTGCATTCTTCAGGCTCACAAATGGCATCCATATAAACTTCAGATCCTACAGAAATTAAGCGATGATGATCCCGACTGGCGGATGGAATTTTGTGAATGGGCTACGGAACAATATGCTCGGGATGCCAATTTCCCGTCCACCATTCTGTTCAGTGACGAGGCTGTTTTTTATGGAAATGGTGAGGTAAATCGACAGAACACCCGCTACTGGTCTTAAAACAACCCTCACTGGTATACCTCTTCAAAGGAACAAGGTGCATTTCTGGTGATGGTATGGTGTAGCATTTGGAAGGATCGCATCATAGGCCCCTCTTTTTCGATGAACATGTCACTGGAGGCACCTACCTACGTATGCTCAAGGAAGAAGCATTTCCCAGTGTCTTGAACGAAGAAGGAAATTTCCCAACATGGTTCCAGCAAGACGGCGCTCCTGCACATTACAGCACCCAAGTAAGGGAATACCTGTACCAACAATTCCCTGGTCATTGGATAGGACGTCGAGAGCCTGTGGAATGGCCAGCTAGAAGCCCGGATCTCACGCCACTAGATTTTTATCTCGGGGCCACTTGAAAACGCTGGTATACGCAGAGAAAATTAAGAGTGTTGAACATTTGTGGCAGCGCATTATTGGGGCATGTAACACTATTACTCCTGACATCATTCACCGTGTGCTTGCTGACTGGGTATCACGTCTGAATTTGTGTACTGAAAACAATGGTGGACATATTGAGCACATTCTGTAAATAAAAGCTTTTGTTTTGCCTTTTTTTTAATTATTTTTCCTATGATGCCGGACTTATGGGACACCATATATATATATATATTATATATATATATATAATATATATATATATAATTACTGGGAAAAGTCACGTGAATTAAACTTGTGTTCACTGGAAAGAAGAAGCGAGGTACGACATTATTTACACTTGGAAAATAATGGAGGTACTAACCCCTAATCTTACTCTGAACCCTTTAACCCCTCCAAACAATCGAGGAAAGTAGAAAAGGAAGACTGTGTCGTGTTCCCAAATTAAAGGCTAGACAGGGAACATCCTTAACCCTGAAAGAAAATAGTTTTGTTGTGAGAGGACCAAGATCTTTAATCAGCTGCCCAAACAACTAAGGAACACGAGTGGTGTCGTGGTGGACATTTTCAAAAGAAGATTAGACGCCTGGCTCAGAACAATCCCAGATGAGCCGGGTGTACCTGGCTATGCGAGGTGGAGAGTACAATAAACCAACTCTCTACTTCATCAGACCAACTCAAGAGGAGGGGCGACAAGCTTGACCTTCGTGAAATGAGGAATCATCGCACGGAACATTTTGAAAGGTTGAAAGGTATATACGAGGTGTTCAAAAAGTTCCCGAACTGGTTATGCTGCCCGCGCATCACATGAGTGATGCATGTTGGAGTGCGACTCAGTCTGTGTCCAAAGACGGTTACCGCTTGTTGATGTCGTATTTTATTCTCTCGATATTTACTGTTTTGTGAAGTCATTTCGTGTGTTTTGTCGCATTTTGTGCATTTGAATAATGACTACTGTTGAAGGACAACGTGTGTGCATAAAAATTTGCGTTAAGCTGGGCAAGACTGCTTCTGAAACTTATGCCATGTTGAACACAGCATTTGGCAATGACGCCTTAAGTCGGACAAGCACTTTTGACGGAGGACGATGCAAGGGTGGGACGACCTTCCACTTCAAAAACATTGGAAGTCGCGGACGAATGGACAGTTCGATAGGATCATGCCACACGATTCTTAGAGAGAATTTGGGGATGCGTCGTGTGTCAGCCAAATTTGTACCACGACTCTTGACTGCCGAGCAGAAAGAGCAACGTGTTGTTGTGTCTCAAGACCTTCAACGTGCCAATCTTGATGAAAATTTTCTTAGAAACATCGTTACGGGTGACGAGACGTGGGTGTACGAGTATGACGTTGAAACACAACAGCAGTCATCGTAATGGAAGTGCACGACACTAGTCATTATTCAAATGCACAAAATGCGACAAAACACACAAAAATGACTTCACAAAACAGTAAATATCGAGAGAACAAAATATATCAACAAGCGGTAGTCGTCTTTGGACAGACTGAGTCACACTACAACATGCATCACATGACACGCATGCGCGTCATGCGATGCGCGCGCAGCATAACCAGTTCGGGAACTTTTTGAACACACCTCATATCACATATCATAAACAATTGGGAATAGTCCAATTTAGTTTCCCTTCGCAAAATAACTCGATATCCTATATAGAGTATATACTATTGAGCTAAAATCTGTGTGTGTGTGTGTGTGTGTGTCCGCTTTCTTCGGAACCGTGCACAGCCTAAACGGCACATCGGAAAATTCTGCAACCACCACCAACTGATAGCCCATGAGCTTCCAATGTGCTCTGTCAAGTTTCCCGGTCCTAGGTCACAATTACTGGGTCCGAAGGCCCCAGCACCGCGATAATACTACAGAAAAGAACGCAGCCGTGAAAATCTTGAGCTTCACACAGTGACAGCAGTATATGTCACAGCGCTACCCCCGCGGGGGTAGTGGGGTAATTGGGGGTGGGGTGGGGGTAATGGGGGGGGTAATGGCGTATATAGCAGTATATGTCACAGTGCTACCCGCCCGGAGGGCCAAGTTGTACAACGGTCGCGAGCGATAGCGAGCTACCGCTTGTTGAGACTAAAAACAAAAGAATTGAAGATAAAAACAATAATAATAAAAGCGAGCGCCTTCCCCCCCCCACAGAAGCTCCTACATTGTCTTGGAGAAAGAGGTAATCAAAGAGAACAAATTTCAAATTTCGTCTCTATTCAGATACTGTATACAGGGTGTCCCATAAGTTCGGTCTGATAAGGAAATTTATTTTAAATTAAATTTACTAAAGTAATACGTTAGAACTAAAACAAATGCTCAAATTGATACCTTGTTTTGGGACCTTTTTTTTATTACAGGTACAGGTCGAATAACGGACTAATGGCTAATATGGGAGTGAGTTACATTCGTGAGGAAAAGGCCTCGGTCACGAGTATAACTCACTTCCATATTAGCCATTGCGTGTTATTCTACCTGCAACAAAAAAAAAGGTCTCAAAATAAAACATCAATTTGAACATTTTAGTTCAAATGTATTACTTTTGGAAATTTAATTTAAAATAATTTTCCTACGAGACCGCACTTATGGGATACCCTGTATATATATATCACTGGCTGCTTAAAAAATTACGCTTTAATTAAATTATGAAATAAAAAATTTATTCGTTTGCCCTAACATCGGGGGTTGATGGGGTGTGAAGGGGGGGAAGGGTTTTTTCCCGTTCGTGTTGCCATGACGACGACGACGCACAGGTATTTGTTATAAATTTTACAAAAACAGTCACGTTTAAACGTCTCTTCTCACCGCTGACGACGACTGCAGCCTCTTCACCGACTTTTTCAATGAGGTCGCTACCGCCCAAACGGCGTGTGGTGGCGACCTTGGAGTCTCTTTCGTTCCCTTTGTATGGGGGGACGACTCTCCCATTTCTTTCCCTTCCTCTTCCTCTTCCTCCTCCTCCTCCTCCTCCTCCTCCTCCTCGCGAATACACGGTAACGGCATTCTCCGCTCAGAAGCATCACGACTCTTCGTCGTCGGAGTCGCGTCGAAACACGGTTCTTGACAATCCTTCTCCTCGACGTCGGCCGCACCGCGAGCCTTTTGTAACGTCGAGAGGACTCGTTGGGGCACCACTGCGATCCGTTTCCTCACCCATTTCAGGGACGGGGCGGAGGCCGCCCGGAGGGTGGAACGCCCACTATGAGCAGCCCACCGACACGCCTTTCCTCCCCTTTCCACCAACTGCCGAATGACTGAACCCGCGACGAGTACTCTTTGACGAAGGATGGCAACGGGCGATGTAGACTCGCCTTCGGCGGGAAAAGACATTGTCCTCCCGCTTCACATTAACGATGACGTCAGCTCTCCTTCCGTTTTAATTCGCTGTCACCTTTTTCAGTTCAGAATTTAAAGTCAAATTTCAGTTTTAAAAACCTTTTTAATTTCTCATTTCGAGACTTTCAGCTTTAATATTTTTCAGTCTTAATTTATTTTACTTCTTTTTCAGTTTTAGTTTTTTAAGTTTAAATTTCAGGTTCACCTTTTTTCAATTTTAATTTTATTTTTAACCGTTATTCACATTTAATTCCAGGTTCAATTTCTTCAGTTTTTATTTTATTTCTCAGTCAGCTTCAAGCACATATTCACACTTTCCAGTTTTAAATTCAGTTTTACTTCTTCAGTTTTAATTTCAGTTTTTTTTTTAAACTTTTTTTTTACTTACGTTCACTTTTGAACGTTTCTTGTCGCAAAGATTGTCTTTCAAAATTGAAATAACTTTATGGCATCACGAAGCAACATCTTTACACGTATCAAATTAACTCCAATTCTAATTTAAAAATCAGCTTCACGTCATTCCAAATCACGAATTATTTCATCCGCCAAGAGAAGAGGGGTCCCCATTCAAAATAATCACTGTGGGGGTTCTCTTCAATCATGATAACAGAATGCATCCGCTCGTTTAAATATATTCACAGTTAAGAAAAGTTAATTTGCTATTAACATTTAGCCTACTTTTCTTTGTGCGCAAAAACAACTAAATCATGGAGATACGAAATATTTGGAACGGGAACTTATAATCCCCTTAAAGTAAAACACTTTCAATTCCACACTCGCGACAAATATGAAGGCCCCAGTTCGCAAAGCTTGATTTTATTTCTGCGTCTTGGTTACACTATCTCGACTACGAGCATACCTTAAACACACTACAGCCCAGCGACGCTGTTTACACTACAACACTAAATTTTCCACATTCAGCCATTTAATTAATTATGATGCCGAATAAACAAACTAAAATTGCGAAAACTGAATGAAGGAGTGCCAATTCAGGGTGCCATGTAAACACTATGAGAGAGTCCTTCTGGCACCCTCATCCACCAGCAGCACAAGCCGAGACTCCAACCACAGTGAATGTAAGCTTTAGTGATTTTCGCAGTGAGTTAACATTTTAATGATATAAAATATTGTAAAGGCATTGAAGTAGGTCTTCGAGCCACTGAAGTTAATCAAACTGACTACTTCAAAATAGGCTTTCGAAGGCTATGAAGATATAGCATAAATACTGTTTAAAATTTAGACGCAGTTTTATTGTTCTCTACCATCAAGGCCACATACAAACGGACTTCAGTGTGGCAGCTGTCTGCCCTCATTGAGTTGATTAAAGCTTGGAGGCTCGCAAGGGCGGTTTCTTGCTCTCTCTCTCTCTCTCTTTCATCGCAATTTCTCAAGGTCTTCCTCAGAAAAGGACTTCAGCACCAACATTAATTCATTTGCTCTTTTCTTTAAAAGATTTTTATTAATTCCACGAAACATCTCCTTCCGACGACTATGATTCATCATTATTTTTATTCAACAGAGATGATCACTTATTCGTTCATCCATTTAATTACTTATTCATTGTTTCATTCACCAGTTTTATTCGTTGGTTGTTGCCTTCTTTTCTAGTCGTCAATTCTTTACATCACTCCTCACTACATCAATTCTACGAACGTTCAAATCAAGGAATACGCTTCCACCTCTACGACTTCAGTCTGCGTACATTATCTACAGCCTATCTCATTTAAACCCAATTGAGCTGAACATCGCTTGCTTTAAGAGTTGAACTTGGCTCTATATAACATAAACCTAAACTTTACATTAACTTTACCTAATTTAACCTAACCTGCACTAACTCCAGGGAAATCTTTATACCCACCGAGTTCGGCGGGTATTTAAAACACACTCGAAATTTATCATCGTGGGCGGGAAGGACGACTTCGATTCCACGCAAACACGACAATATTTGCGAACGACTTCGAACCCTGCGCGGAAAGTGCAGTGATACATCCGCATCAATTGGAGCGCCGTGACGCATCGCAAACGGACATATACCCATCGGATTAACGTGGCATATCACAGAGCTAAAAAACTAACATCCTACCCTAACCTAACCTAACCCAACTTAATTTAACCCGCAACAACTTCTCGATTTTATGTCACGTCAATCCAATGGCGTTCGCCCATCCCCTGCCCCCACAAATACAAGTCTGTCGAGGCTTGTCATTTGTTTTCCATTAGGCACGAACCCTGTCCTTTCAACTGAAAAGAAACGTGGCCTAAAAAGGACTACGTGAGCCATCTCAAAAGGTAACGATTTTCTCGTGTGCTAAATTTCAAACTTTCTGTCCTATTTCGGGTGATGGAGAGTGAGGAGAGGGGTGGGGTGTGTGTGTGTGTGTGTGTGTGTGTGTGTGTGTGTGTGTAGGAAGGAGGGGGGCCGAGGACGAGCGGCTGCGAAAACGCCCCCTCTATGTAAGAAGGAGAGAGCTAAAACCAAAAGCTCCAAGGCTTATAATGACATTTTTTTTTTTAATATAAATTTTGAGAAGATTGTGTAGTGTGTAAAATGCATTTATGTGCAATGAAGAATAGAAGGAGAAACGTGTGTTTGAGAGCATGGTGGACTGCTAACAGGGTAGATGAGAGACGGGGAAAATGTCACCTAAGGAAGATCGTGACAGGAGAAACGAAAGTTCCAGCACTCCCTGTCTCCTGCCAAACGTCCCCCCTGGAGTACTTCCCTGGTCGATTGGTTACAATCTCCTCCTGTGTGTGTGTGTGTGTGTGTGTGTGTGTTAACTACTACTCATATATCATCTTCCTCTCCACTTCCCTTATCAGTTCTTTTCCATTAATTACAACACAATTACAATTAATTGAGTAATTAAACATTTCGAAAATTATGCCATAAAAACGTTTCCCCTCAAAAATTAACGTTTTCTACTTCAATCAAGTTCTCGTTAAGGTAAATCACAATGACAACAGCCTCTCTTAATCACTCTTGGTTGCCAATTCACAGATTGGGATCTTCGCTGTGCTGATTGGACCTATCAATATATATATGTGTATATATATATATACACACACAATTTGCGCAACAACGTAAGCGAATAAAGGCAAAATAATCAGTATCGAACCGGGCGCCGAGTTCTCATTTTTCCCTCGATTAATCGGCTGTGCATTTGGTTCGTGAGTGCCAACCGGATCCGCTTTCTGAATTTTAATCAGTATACTTACGACGACGGCATTTGAAATTTATTTTAATTATTTATCAATTTTTTTTTATTCATTTTAATTAAATTTAAATGAACTTCATCGAAACTATTTGCTTTCGAAAACGAAGAAAAGTGTAATATATATAATATACACACACACTGAGCGGCAGAAAAATCGGCCCACTTGGAATATCGCGAAAAGCAAAAATGTGGGTAAGGTTCTGTTTATAAAAGTTTTAAAATTCGAAAATATAGTCTATGAGGCAACCAAATAACGAGACAAAACAACGTCAGCTGCCAACACACAAGCTGTAACGAATTTTCGACTTCTTTTAACAATTCGACAGTCTGACATTCAGTTGCTCTTAGACTGTTAGTGCCACTTTTTTCTTCCACTAGTCGGAGTAGGCATTTGCGTTTAGTAACGGATAGACTTCTAATTCTTTTGGGTTTCAGAATTGGACATTTACGATGGATTTGAGTGCCGTGAACGTCGCGAGAGTCGTCGCCCTAATTGAAGATGGTCGGAGCCAGCGTTACGTCACCGATGCGCTAGGAATTCCAAGAACAACGGTTCGACGTGTCTACCAACGTTATGTTGAGACGGGAGAGTACACCCGAAGAACAGGATCTGAAAGATCGCGCTGCACATCTGCCCGTGACGATCGTTTCATCGTCTTGAGTGTTTTGCGAGATCGTCGCTTGACTGCCACAAACGTCCGCAATGAGCTGGAAAGGTCTCGAGACATCAGTGTATCGGAGCGAACCGTTAGGAGGAGACTTATGGAAAGTGGCTTACATGCTAGACGTCCAGCAATGGGCCCGAAATTCCTCCCACACCACCGCAATGCTCGTCTTGCTTTCGCTCGTGATTATGCCAATTGGACTATGGTCCAATGGGGACGAGTATTGTTCACGGACGAATCAAGATTTAATCTTCGAACGTCCGATGGACGGGAAGGAGTGTGGAGAAGAACAGGAGAAAGATTCGCCCCGTGCACTTTTAGGGAGAGGAGACAGGAGTGTGGTGGAAGAAAAAAAGTGGCACTAGCAGTCTAAAAGTAACTGAATGTCAGACTGTCGAAAATTTGTTGCAGCTAGTGTGTTCGCAGCTGACGTTATTTTGTCTCGTTATTGGTTGCCTCATAGACTATATTTTCGAATTTTAAAACTTTTATAAACAGAAGCTTGCCCACTTTCTTGCTTTTCGCGATTTTCCAAATGGGCCGATTTTTCTGCCGCTCAATGTGTGTGTGTGTGTGTACAGGGTGTTTCAGGAGGGAAGGTCAATACTTCGGGAGGTGATAGTATCGGTCATTGTGAGAAAAAAAGTTCATATGAACATGTGTCTAATTCTGAATGGTTACGGAGATAGAGCTGCTTGAATATGATACGAGCGCAGCTCTTCCTCCCCCTTCGATTAATACTGTTCACCGATGAAGCTACTTTCACCCGTGACGGTATCAACAACACTCATAACTCTCATCGGTGGTCAGACGAAAATCCAAATGCCACTGTGGAAACAAATTTTCAACATCGCTTCTCTGCCAATGTGTGGTGCGGTATCATCGATGATCAGCTGATTGGCCCTGTTACTTTAGAGAATCGTCTTATAGGAAAAAGTTACCTAGAATTTCTGCAAAATGAATTGCCAGGACTACTGGAGGATGTTCCTTTGGCTACACGCGTTGGTATGTACTTTCAGCATGACGGAGCTCCTCCACATTCTACCCGTCTGGTGATGCAATACCTAAATCAAACTTTCCCTGGTTGATGGATCGGCCGCGGTGGTCCCATTCAATGGCCACCAAGGTCTCCAGACCTCTCTCCGTTAGATTATTGTTTGTGGGGGTGGATGAAAAGTCAAGTTTACAAGAGAAAGGTGGATACACGAGACGAATTGCTCGCGCGCATTTTGGATGCTGCTGCCCGTACAAGGAACGTCAAGATCAACTCAGACGAACAACACGCGATCTTCGCACACGAGTCGCAAAGTGCATTGAGGTTGATGGTGGGATTTTCGAAAACGTATTGTAAACTGTAACAAATTTGTCATTTCTGTATCTGATACCATTCAAAATGCCAATGTTTAAACATTAAATGTTAGAAACAGTAATTGGTTGTTTCTCTTTCTTGATTACCATTAACAATGCTTTTGTATTTGTAGATTCAAACAGCTCTATCTCCGTAACCATTCAGAATTAGACACATGTTCATATGAACTTTTTTTCTCACAATGACCGATATTATCACCTCCCGAAGTATTGACCTTTCCTCCTGAACACCCTGTATATATATAATATATATATATATATATATATATATATATATATATATGCTTAATGTGAAAAATTGCCTAATGTCTACATTAGAAATTTGCCTTGCTTAATGTTGAAAGTAATGGTGATAATGTCAATGAGCATAATTTTGTATAATGTTGACATTAGATGCTGCCTTTTGGATAATGTTGAAATGGTGCATAATACTGAAAATATTTGGAGATTCTAACCTAAAAGAAGAGGTAAAATTTAGTCTCTCAGCCAAAAGTATATTTATGCATGACAGTTTTTTCTGAGGCAGCTGCACCAAGCCTAACCTAATTCAGCATGAATTGCAGGACATTTTTTTCTGAGGCATCTGCACCTAACCTAACATTGATAAATATAAGCTCGAAATAACATACATAAATAAATGTTATAGCATGTAGCACAAGCATTCGAGCCTCTGTCAACATCTGTAAAAACTTCCTTGCTCAATGGTGACATTAGGTAACCAAATTGCTTAATGTCAACATTCGGAAATTTGGCCTGCATAATGTTAACATTGGTTGGCTTGCCTAACACACACACACAATACATATATATATATATATATATATATATATATATATATATATATATATATATATATATATATATATATATTATTGGGGTTTCTTTTCCAGAAAGGTAACAGGTTGGAGGTTTTATTCAGCATATAGGGTAAAGTTGCCAACGGTCGCGCATCGGTCCTAATGTCGCGCATTTGGCTTAAAAAACTCTCCACAAAATACTGTTACAGTGAACAAAATAAAATGGATGTGAAACATTACTTCTAGTAACGAAACTAGAAATAATTACTAGAAGTAATTGATATTAGAAGTAATGTTTCACATCACTTTTATTTCGTTCGCTTCAACAGTATTTTGTGTTTTTTTTTTTTTAAGTCAAATGCGCGGACATTAGGACCAATGCGCGACCATTGGCAACTTTACCCTACCACATACATTTCTAATCTTTCATTACCTAATAACTAATAAATATTGTACATTAATAAAACCGTTCTTTCACCATTTCATAGA
The DNA here is from genome assembly GCA_023014485.1 of Bathynomus jamesi. Classification (NCBI taxonomy): domain Eukaryota; kingdom Metazoa; phylum Arthropoda; class Malacostraca; order Isopoda; family Cirolanidae; genus Bathynomus; species Bathynomus jamesi. The sequence goes on along the minus strand of JAJOZX010002307.1, from coordinate 368,581 downwards.
CACTCAAAGACCTAAAGACCTATAAAGTCCGTGGGGTAATCACCATCCCAGCAGAGCTATTTCCAAAAATTAGGTCAAACATTTGTGTAAGGTTGAATATTTTGTTGTTAAATTAAGTTTAATAAACTCTTATGTTTTAGTACTTACTGCATTTGTCTTTGTGTCTAGATTCCTTTTATTGGAGGGGGGGGGGGGGGACACCTGGTATAAAGGTTACTGCATAAAAAATACGCGGTACAGTAGTAAAATATGCAAAAAATTGCGGTGCATCTTGTTCCTGATGAATCATACACCCATGCCTTTAAAACCAGGAGTATGCGTACGCGATACCAACTGAAGACGCGAGAAAATGATTATGAATCAGAACGCTCATTAGATTATGATAACGCAATATCGTTGCTTTCCACGTTGACCCTCAATATACTTGGCAATGAAACTACGAGCTGCCCCGAATGGGTGTGTAGGGGAGGGAGTATTCGCTTTGAATCTACGAGTTAATCTATTATAGCGCAAAGTATTGCTGAATATATTCACATTTAAAGTTTGCCCAAGTCAAAGACGAGAATTTAACATTCGTGTCTGTCAAGAATGACATTTCAATTTCGTGATTCCAAAATTAGTACTGAAAAACGCTGAGTCAAAACTGAAACAAAGAAAGAAAATTGTCAAAACATGTTCCAAACTCCTGCCTCAGACAACCTTTATCTCCAACTTGAGAAAGAAGCTGTTGAGTTTCCTTTGTGAGTGTGTGTGCGTGCGCTCTCTCTCTCTCTCTCTCTCTCTCTCTGAACCAATGGCCACTTTTCCAATTACATTTCCCTGCACCAAATTAGATTCATCTCCCTAATTTGAGAGCTACACTTAATTCATTCGAGTGGTACAAGATACGGGCTTTATTGGCCCGTCAAATAGATTAGATCCCGAAATCGAAACGCATCACGTGCTTCGTGTCCCTCACGCGTAATCTGTCATTCAATTCACCTTCGTATAATACAAACCCATAAATAAATCTCTATCTCACGTTAAACCTTATAATTGGAACCCTGAAGAACTGTCAGCGGTTCTGGCTAAAATTTTAATTACTACAACGAATACTAAAATTAAGACTATTTCCATTACGGGTATACAGCGGCGGGTTGCGAGTATAACAGCGAATTTCGAGGGTGGATTGGGTCATATAAAGCTAAAAACAAAACAAAAAATTTTAGATGCGGGCGGGCTTCCGCCGAATTGTTCATTCTGACGAAGGTCAAACTTTTCACTCCACCTTAGACCTACAGTTTAACGTGGAATCCGAACCACGCCCCATCAGCAGCAGCCCAGCGTCTTAACCACTAGGCCACCTAGGGTACCCATTTATCGGAGCTGTTGAAGAATAGGGACCCCAGCCTTCTTTAGTTAGGCTTATAAGGCTAACTAACGAAAATATCACGACCTAACCTAACCAATCGTTAGGTTAAATGTACGCCCTTGACGATTGGTTAGGTTAGGTCATGATATTTTCGTTAGTTAGCCTTATAAAGCTAACTAAAGAAGGCTGGGGTCCCTATTCTTCCATAGCTCCCATTTATCTACCAACCACTTTCTTTATTGTGTGGAAGGATGAACAGCTGCGTTTTGCTGCGCGCCGGCTGCCGTCGGGTCTCGAACCCGGGGCCGATGGATTCGCAGTCAGCGACGCTAACTACTATACCACCGAGGCGCATGCATATATATATATATATATATATATATATATATATATAAAGAACGACGCTTGTTTAGAAGTGTCCGCACAAGAGGAGAAAACGAGCAATGAAAAATGAGGCACCTCCCAGGAATCGAACCCGGGATCATCCGATTGCTGGTCAGATATGACAACCATTACACCAAGGGCCACAAAGAATCAGAACTCGTAATTCTCCTACGTACGAGCGGAATCGAATGCCCTTTAAGGGGGGACCTTCTCATGTCATGCCGTATATATATATATATATATATATATATACTTTCTCTCTTCCTCTTGTGTGACAATTCTTCTAAACAAGCGTCGTTCTTTACATTATATATACACTGTGTCGTTTGCAGTTAAAATGTATATATACAGTATACGGCATGAGAAAGTGCCCCCTTAAAAGGCATTCGATTCCGCTCGTACGTAGGAGGATTTCGAGTTCTGATTCTTTGTGGCCCTTGGTGTAATGGTTATCATATCTGACCGGCAATCGGATGATCCCGGGTTCGATTCCCGGGAGGTGTCTCATTTTTCATTGCTCGTTTTCTCTCCTCCTCTTGTGCGGACACTCTTCTAAACAAGCGTCGTTCTTTACATTAATTATACTGTGTCTCGTTTGCAGTTAAAAAAAGAAAAGAAAAACTTTTGCTTCCGCTTGAATTGTTCATTTTAACGAAGGCCAAGATACGACGTTTTCGGGAGGAGGGGATCTTTTTTTATTTTTTTTCTTATAATTACTCAAAAGTAATTGTATTTAAAATATAAACCTAAAAGTGAGAGGTGGGGGGGTAGGGTCGCTATGGACTGATATCATGACCACCTCGATCACCGAACTTAACCCCTTTGAATTTTTGTCAATAGGAGTAGGCCTATATTAAAAACACACTCGTATCGTGACAAACCAGGTATCTGGCAGGATTCCATCAAAGAATCAGAGAAGTTGTTGGGTGCATTCCACAAAAGCTTCTTGCTGATACTCGAATGGAGTTAGAGTGTCGAATATGTATTGCAGCGACCCAAACTTTGGCAGTTTGGGTACGTAAACAACCATATATATATTGTAGTTATACGAGGTGCCCAAGATGAAGAAGCCCCATTATTTCTTTTGACAAAACTCAATGGGGCTACTTTATCTTGAGTCACTCCGTATATTGATTAATAAGACACAGGACCAATTAGTTTTGCACATTATTTCTCGGACACCCTATACTGGAAAATCTAAGTAAACTTATTTTGTCGAAATAGGTTTAAAAATTCAAAAGTTATTCCACTTTCAAATTTTGGTATACAACTTTTAATTTAATTTTCTGGCCCTTTTTAACTTTTGTCGCTTAGCTACTTCTTCCACTCGTATTTAGATATTCAATTTCGTTGCTTTGTTTAAATTGCAACCATTGACGAGAATGCCAATTCGCGTGAGTATGAGTTTGCAAATGGAATTAAAACTTTCAACTTTTTGGATATTCACTTTTCCGCGTTATCCATATATATATATATATATATATATATATATATATATATATATATATAGTGCCATTGAGTGTCGGCGCTATAATTAAATAATTGATTATTTAAGTAATAAACTTTAATGTTTGCTTATTTGAGGGGAGTCACCGAAATAAGTGCCACTAAAGGAAGGCGATAAATTTCGTTAGATTTTCCTTTAATAATTAAACAAAAATAAATAAATTATAAAGTCACAATCAAAAAGTTGCAATTAATTGGATTAGATGAGCGATTAAAAATGCTTTATTTGTTGAGCTTAACTTTAGTAACATAGAGGAGTAATTGCTCACTAGTTTATTAAGTGAATTATAAAAATGAGCGCGAATGAAATGGAATCTTACACGGTAAAAAAGTGAATCCCAAATATGCCGAAGAGAAGGACACGTTACAACAAGTTTTTACATCTTTGTAATGTAGGAAATTAGGAGATGCGATTAATAATCGATAATTGAATGAAAAAAATTGTCACTCGTATCGGGTTCGGGTATCGTTATGTAATTGTTGTCAGGGAGGGAAGTGTCACCAATCGTAGAGGCGGATTTGGAGGCTGCGTTGTAGAACGCGGATCCAAGTTTTGAAATGTCCCGCTCGGCTAGTCTCTAGGGCAGGGTTTTTCAAACTGTGTTCCGCAAGAACTTGATGGGGTTCCGTGAGGCATGTCATAAGAGACTGAGAAGGAGAGAGAGGTAAGATAAAATAATATCAACTGGCATGGATGAATTTACGATATATATTCTGCGAATTCAGTGATTGTGTTTTGAAAGGTGTAGGCAGAGAGAGAGAGTGGTCCGATCGATTTGGTGAGTTTTTCTACGATTTTAGGTTTAGTTTTCTCAGTTCACGGAAGTTATGATCGCAGTAATGTTATTAAACGCAGTGTAAATGTGCGTTAGCTTTCACAACGCATATTATACAAATATATGATGATGTTTTATAAAGATCTTTGCTAACGAAAACTTTAATTTTACAATGAACATGATATTTTTTATACTTATTTCTTTTATGCTGACAGTAATGTGGGGAGGGGAATTTAAAATAAATAGGTCAATAAAAGTAAATTGTCTTTTTTTTCTTAAAAATTTCTGAACTTGTATATTTTTTTGTGAAATTCATATAACTGGATATGTAAATTTCATAAATTTACTCATAAATTCATACTCATTCATAAATGACTATCATACTCTTGTTCTTCCTTATATAACGTACTGCACCCTTGTTTGGGGAAACTCCGCTAACAACGCATTAAATGGTATCTTTGTCATCCAAAAACGAGCAATAAGGTTATTATCTGATGCTGATTTCCTTGATCATTCTAATGCATTATTTAAAGAGCTAAACCTACTAAAGCTCAACGATATAACCAAACTGGCACATTTTATTTTTATTTACGAGTGTAAGAACAAAATCATTAATTTACAATGGATAAAGATATTTTGTAACTCATCAAGAAATCCACTCGTATCAGACCAGAAATAGATCAAAGCTCGTTATACCTCAATTTAGATTGTTTTCATCTCAAACACTACCCATTTTCATTGGATTGAAACTATGGAATGACTTGCATGCCTATATAAAAAATATTGTGAATGTAAATTTGTTTAAAACCAGGTTGAAATCCCGATTAATAATGGCATACTAACAAAAATCTAGGATTAATGTCCATTAATATTGTTTACTAATTAATAATTTCTCGTGTGTAATCTAGTATTAAAAACACATTTCTTGGGAGTGTTCAGTTCTTATCTCTCATGTATAATATTGGTTTCTTTGTATGGTATTGGTATAGTGCCTTCAATGGTGACCTTGCATTTGTCATGTCACTAGTGATAATTTAAGATTAATACACGTTTTAACTATTAATAATACTTATTTATTTATTTATTATTATAAATTAATAACAACTAGCTGTTTATTTTTAATAAGAGCCCAGTAAAGCCTAAAGGCCAAAGTAAATAAAATAAATAGTCGAGCTTCACAATTATTCATGTCATTGTAAATTGAAAAAAATGTATTTATTTGAGTATTAATAAAGGTTAATAAAGGAGCTGAAATTTCCCGGTTAAAATAAAAATTACATAAATAAACTGCAGTGAGCATAAATTGTGTTTTATTACCATTTGCCTTGTATCATTAAAATTTTACCTGTTGGTCAAGGTTATGTGAATTTTCTTTTTTTTTTAAATAAAGGTTCCGTGGCTTCAAAAAGTTTGAAAAACTTTGCTCTTGGGCAGGGTTCTGATTAATCAGTTAATCATTTTTTCGAATTTAATCATTAACTAATCAAAAAACATTTTTAGAAAATGATGGGAAATGATTAATTTTCCTCATAATTTCACCAGCATTTTACCTTAAATTTTGTAATGTATAATTTGAATTTGGCACCTTTTTGCGTGTACAAACTGTCTAATCCGCCCATGCCTGATTTCTTGAACTAAAGCAAACTAAATGTTTGAGCAAAATGTTTTCTTCGGTCTTATCTCACACAACAGAAACAATAAAGCTGTTTCTTAATCTTTTCAGAAGTATTATCCTTTTTCATCAGTTAATCAGTGATTAATTTGAAAATTTCATCATTCATCACTTTTCCTAAAAATGATTAATTAACCATGCCCTAGTAGTCTCTCAATGGAGTTTATATTGAATAGAGGCGTCTCTTTACTTAAAATGTAGTTTCGCGAATTAAAGCTGAAGTCTCTCTCTCTCTCTCTCCATGCGATACATTGTAAAAATATGCGAGTAGCGCAGCGGGAAAAGGTGATAAGCGACAAAATGCGTTTTCTGTTTGAAAAGACAGTTTAGTCTTCCATCTATCACCTCAAATCGGCAGATATCCCATTTTGTGAGTGGAAACAGCGTACAAAATGGCATATCTGACAATTGGAGGTGATAGAGGAAAGAATAAGCCGTCTTTTTTAAACAGAAAACACATTTTGCCGATTTTGTCGCTTATCCCCTTCTCCCACTACCCTACTCTTGTTCACGCTCGATTTTGCCCCGTTATTATTTTTCGGGCCAATTAAATAAGTCAGTCAAATACTATGGAGTAAAACTTTATAATTTTAAAATTCTCTTCATTTCAAAATGTCGCGCATTGCATGTCCAGTGTCTCCGTTCAGCTGCCGGCCACGTCTACCAAATGGCCGTTATACAGGGTGTCCCGTAAATCCAGTCTCATAGGGAAAGTTAATTTAAATTAAATTTACAAAAAGTAACACATTGGAACTAAAACAAATGTTCAAATTGATCTTTTGTTTTGGGACTTTTTTTTTTGTTCCAGATAGAATAACGCAATGGCTAATATTTGGAGGCCTTTTGCTTAGGAGTGCAACTTCCATATTAGCTATTGCTTGTTATTCTACCTGCAACAAAAAAAAAAAAGGTCCCAAAACAAGGCAGCAATTTCAACGAGACCGGACTTATGGGACACCCTGTATACATAGAATTCAGAGCATTCGTGTAAAGAGTACAAATTAGTTAAAATAAATAATCAATTAAAACATTCATGCCATCTTGGATGGTGAGCGCTGACTGAGGATTGGAAGCAGTTCCCTCGTTGAGTGCGATGCTGTTACGTCATCAAGGTTTCGAGGCGTGTTTGGTCGAGAACAATGACGCCTTGTGAAGACGGAAGAATCTTCGAAAGAATGCCTGAAGCGCGTCACTAAAAACGACCACATTACCTAGTATAATCTGGTCTCCTCGAAACTTAATATTTAGCCTTATAATAATAATAATAATAATAATAATAATAATAATAAATAATAACTAATAATTGTTATAATTTATCATAAATTATAGTAGAAAAAACTTCAAACTTTTTCTAAGTTAGAGAGTTAAATGATGATAAAATCAACGTCATGACAACCTCAGAGAGATGCTTCTCCAGACGACGTGTCGTATACTGTTTTTTTAAACAAGATATTTAATAATGTTTAATAAAAATTTTAATAATGTTGTTTACAGTATAATAAAATGATAAAAATTGTAGGAAGTTAAGTTACTTAAAATAAAATTGTTCGAAATATAAAATAATACTTGGCAACACTCCAAATGCGCTGAGACGGGAGGCGTAAAATATCCAAAAAGCTAATTTCGGACCTAGTTAAGGGTAAAAAGAAAGTGTTTTTTTTGTCCGATTAAGATGTAATTGTGATTTGAAGTTAATTAAAAATTCGACGATCAAAACTTTAAATTATAAATCCGAACTCGCTTTCGACCCACTCCTCCTCTTCATTATTTGAACACAAATAAAAAAAAAAAAAAGTTATAATCGTTGTAATTTGACTCCTCCCTCGCTTTGTTTGTCCCAAGTTTCAATGTCGGCCACGCTACCCAGATACCCTTTATAAAATACGGAGAAATCAGTGTAAATAAGTAGAGAGAGTGATAACGGAGAAGAATAAAGAAAAGTAAATAATAAACACGATAATTTTACTACGCACGACAAAAGAGCGCGAGGCGGGTGAGCATTCAAATTTGAAGTCAGAAATTTAAAACGAATTAGAGTGGAAAAGTTAATGGTGAGAGAATTAGCGGATGGGTATAGATAGGAAGAGTAAATGAGGAGTCGAGTACACAAGTTGCTGAACAAATGGATGAGCGAGATGTGGTATGCGAACCAGGAATGTGTGGTAAAGAATGCAAGGTGAGAGAGAGTTACGAGGACAAGAAGTACCTCAAAAGGACTTGCGGCCCATACCGAAGAGGTATCAATGGCAACGGGTGCCAAGGAAAAATTCCTACACCCTCGAAGAGTGTGCGAGATTCGGTCTAACCTTCTCTTGAACTGATCCACAAAGGAACTGTTCACAACTTCTCAAGCTAGCCTGTTCTACGTGTCACAGATCTTATAGGTAAAGTAATTCCCACACACACTACTGCTAAACCGTTTCAAATCCGACCTCCAACCATTGTTGCGAGTTGAGTTATCATTTAAACTAAACATGCTTCTAAAATCGACATCGTTGAACCCGTGTAAGAGCTTGAAAACCTCGATGAGTTTCCCACGCAGCCTCAGAGTTGCCAGCGTAAACAAATTCAGGGCGCGGAAGCGTCGATTGTAGCCCATATGCCTAAAAGAAGGGATTAACTTTGTGGCCCTCGCCTGCACTCGCTCCAGCCTCTCAATATCTTTCCTGAGGGTAGGCGACCAGAACTGCACAGCATACTCCAGGTGCGGCCGAACCAGGGAATTGTACAGAGAGAGAGCACAATCTCCTTGTTCCGAAATCGAAATTGCCTCCTGATATAATCCAACAGCTTCTGGGCTTTCTTTTCCACCTCTACGCATTGTTTGGTAAACTTAAGGTCGCTGCTAATTAGCACACCCAAGTCCTTTTCCAAATCAGTCGCCTCGATATTACTCCCCAACATGGAGTAGTCCGACTTGGGATTGGCGTAGCCAATGTGCATCACCTTGCATTTACCTAAGTTCAACGGCATTTGCCATTTTTCGACCACTCTCCTATTCTCAGTAAGGTCCGCACGCAGTTGCTCGATCACTTCGGGCGTCCCAACATTGGCCCCAAGCTTCGTATCATCAGCGAATTTGGCGATTCTACTGACGATGCCACCGTCGGTATCATTTATGTAACTGAGAAACAACAGTGGCCCCAAAACGGAACCCTGAGGAACCCTGCTAGTGACCGAGGCCCAACCCGAGGTAGACCCTTTAATTATAACCCTCTGCTGCGTATTCTTCAGCCTGTTTCCAATCCACCTACCTACTACCCCACCGATACCGAGGCGCGCGGACTTTAGCCATTAAGCCGGCGGTGAGGTACCTTATCAAAGGCCGTGACCGGAAAATTCGCCGTAAACATTTTCGCCGTAAGACAAATTCGCCGTAAGGACATTTCGCCGTAAATAAAATAAAATTAAAATTTAAAAAAAAAGTTTAACTGAACCCTTATAATAGCCGGTGCTGGTTAAGTGTGCGGTCTACCTAGCTTCGAGCAGTCTACCACAATTAAAATTCTTTATACTGTACGGCATTGACGATTGGTTAGGTTAAGTCGTGATAGTTTGGTTAAATAAATTTCTTAAATAAATTCCTTATCTTACTTTGAAACTCACTGTACGGCATTGACGATTGGTTAGGTTAAGTCGTGATAGTTTGGTTAAATAAATTTCTTAAATAAATTCCTTATCTTACTTTGAAACTCACTGTACGGCATTGACGATTGGTTAGGTTAAGTCGTGATAGTTTGGTTAAATAAATTTCTTAAATAATCATCCATTGATTATTTTAAAAAAATTTTACGGCGAAATGTCCTTACGGCGAATTTGTCTTACGGCGAAAATGTTTACGGCGAAAATGTTTACGGCGAATTTTCCTACGGCGAAAATGTTTGCGGCGAAATTTCCTAGAACCATCAAAGGCTCTCTCAAAGTCGAGATAAAGTATATCAATCGCCCTGCTCTTATCGCACTCACTCCACATGACGTGGAAAAACTTTAGCAGGTTGGTGAGACATGACATGCCGTCTAAACCCATGTTGGGAGTCCCCAAGTAGCTTGAAGGAATCCAAATGGTCAACGATCCTATCCGCTATTATCCCCTCTAATAATTTACGGGTACTTACAACTGAAGTGAGACTAATGGGACGATAGTTCCCTGGACTTTCGTGATCCCCTTTCTTAAAGAAAGGGGTCACGTTGGCTTCCATCCAGTCACCAGGCACCTGGCCCGTCTCCAGCGATTTGTTGAAGACTGTAGCCAGGTGGGGAGCCACTGGTCGCGCACTTCCCGCAACACTCTGGGAGGAACTGGTCTGGCCCAGGAGCTTTAAACGCGCTCAGTTTGTCTATTCTATCGGCAATGACTGTCGCGGTACACTGAACACGATCCAGGCCAGCACCGTCGTGCCTGACGCCTGGCTCGGGGATGACACGGGTGTCCTCCCTGGCGAACACTCCCGCAAAGTACTCATTCAGCACATTAGCGATGTCCACGTTGGAGGTCCGCAGCGCGCCGCTGGGGTCCTTTAACGGGCCTATCATTCTTCTAATGGGCTTTCTACTATTAACATAAGAGAAAAACTCCTTCGGATTCCCCTTGCAGAGGCTTGCCACCCCGAGTTCTTCGTTACGTTTGGCTAGCCTAACGTTCAAATTCATTTCTTCACTTCCCTGCACAGGCGGACATAAGCCTCAGTGTTCTCTTGGGAACGATTGGCCTTCGCCCTCCTATACGCAACTTTCCTATTTCAAACTGCAGCACCACCATAAACTGGTCCCGGAATGCACTCCACACTCCCTCAATATCGCCGCCGACCTCTAACCTCAACTCACCTACGCTATCCCGGAGGCCAATGAAGTCCGCCCGCCGTAGATCGAGCTTACTGCCTCTCGAGTCACTACGCTTCACTCGAGGGACGCGCACACAGAACCTAATCAGACCGTGATCACACCCGCCCAACGATTCGTCAACGGTGACGCCAGTGACGAGGTTGTCTTCGGTCGTGAATACTAAGTTTAGAACGCTTTCGCCTTGTGTAGCCCCATTGACCTACTGAATGAGGAAGTTTCATCAGCAAAGTCAACTAGCCTCCTCCCTTCGGCATCAGCAGTCCTGTCTTCCCAGTTTATGCCGCGACAGCTGAAGTCTCCTAAAACTACACACACCCTGTCCCCTAGCAGGCTACGGAGTTCGGTGTACAGGGCTGTATCCTCCTCGAGGAGGAGATGCGGAGGTCTGTACACCAACATTAACCTATAGTTCTTCCCTCCTTGGTTCAGACTGACGCCAAGCAGCTACCGTTCCGATCGGAACTGGCAGTCAACCGGATTCAACGTATTCCTAACGTATATTAGTACCCTCTCCCCTCCCCACGGGTGCAGTCCTTGTGAAACATTCTATACCCGGGAATCTCGAACTCCCCAACGAGAGAGAGTGAGAGAGAGAGAGTTACAAAAATATGTGTAAAGAAAACAACGTCGTGGGATGCTCAGGCTGAACATAAAAGGATGAAATGGATGTTGTGTGGGCAGGGTAACTGTCATAGAGAAGAAAGTCGAAGAAGAAAGAGGTTTTACAAAGAGAGCACGACAAGAGAAGTGTGAAGAGACCAATGCTTCAGAAGAAAATAAATAATGAGTTTGGAAGGAGAATGAAGAAAAATTACGTACAGAATAGCAAGTTGTTCTGGAAGGAAGTACGGAAGTGAAGGACTGAAACTAAGAAAGTTTGCGAGTAAGGGATTAAAATGGATGAATACGGAAGGAATATTTCGAGTGTTTGATGGGTGGAAGAAATGAGAAATATGCAAATATAAAGATATGGGATCTCGTGGTGAGGAGAACACGTGACAGAATGCCTGAGAACATGACCATAAAGTGAAAGCGGCGGTTTGGAAACTGGAAAAGCGGCATGGGGAAATGATTAAGTATGGGAGTTTGAAAGGGTTAGAGTGGTTGTGGTGCATATGTCAGAGTGCATGAACAAATGGGAATGTGTTTGAAGAGTGTAATAATTGTCCCATTGCGCGAAATGAAAGGGAAAAGGAGTGAATGCAAGAGATGTAAGTCTGCTGAGTGGAGTTGGGAAGGTATGGTAAGATAGTGATAGAAAGAGTTCGTGGTATTACAGAATGCTTGGTGAGTGATGAGCAAGGAGGTTTCCCAAGTGGAAGAGGCTGTGTGGATCAAGTGTTTGAAGTGAGACAAATGATTGAGAAAGCGTGTGAAAGGTATTGCAAGGTGTACATGGCTTTAATGGATCTTGAGAAGGCGTATGATAGAGTAAACAGAGAAGCCTCGTGGCGGGTCTTGGGCATATGTGGGGTTGACAGTAAACTCTTGGATGTGGTGAAGGGTTTCTATGATGGAAGTAGTGTGTGAGCGAAAGCAAATAAAGAACTGAGTGATCGGTTTCATATAAGTTTTGGTGCACATCAAGTATGTGTGATGTCTCCGTGGCTGTTCAATCTGTTTATGGGTGGAGTCATGAGAGAGGAATGAATCTGATGTGTGATGGGAATAGGTGGGGACTATCGAATCTGTCGTACGCGGATGACGCTGTACTATTTGCTCAGACTGAGTATGATATTCAAGAGGCTGTTAACAGTTTTGTAGGGGATGTGCGAGAGAAGATTGTTGAAAGTGAATGTGGGTAAGACCAAGTTATTGATTGTGGAGAGAGGGAAATTTAGACTGTCGTGCGATGGTGAAGAGTGAAACACTAGAGGTGGTAGAGTCTTTTTAGTATCTGGGATGTGTATTCAACAAAATAAGCACGAGCGAGGATGAAATTAACAGTAGAGTAATTCAAGGAAGAATGGTGGCGGGTGCGCTGAAAGAGGTTGTGAGAAAGCGGAGATTAGGTAGAGATACTGCGAAATATTTACATGAAGGTGCGTTAGTAGAGACACTTTTGTATGGGTGTGAAACATTAACATAGAATGAAAGGGAGAAGTCAAATAAGAGTGGTTGACACGAGTAACCTGAGAAGCGTGTGAGGCGTGTGTAGGATTGATTGATAGAGTGAGAAATAGTGTGGTTCTGTAAAGATGTGGTGTTCAGAAGTCGGTGGAAGTGAAAAGAGAGGAAAGTGTGTTGAGGTGGTTTGGACATGATGAAAGAATGGAAGAAGACAGAGTTGTGAAAAGAGTGTATAAGCGTGTTTGCGAAGGTAGGAGGAAGAGAGGAAGGACGAGAAAGTGGATGGACACGGTGTATGAATGCGTGCGTAAACGTAGATTTGATGCGAGGGACGCACGAACTATGCATTAAGTATGTTAGAAGTACGCAAGTTCAGGACTATCTTATTTTTGACAAGGCCTGAAAGAGCCACTCCGCATGGCGCATGAAGGAAGCGCCGCGGGTGTGGAATTCTGCCACGTGATTGGGGTGCTGATCCACCTAGACGCCCGTATGAAGGGATGTGCTACCGGTCCAAGTAACAAGAAAGTAACAAATTGTGCCAGAAGCGCGTTATTCGAGGGTTACTCGTGTTACGAGTACATACAGTAGCGCTCACAAGTATTTGTAGAGAGAAATATTTTAGTTATGTTCGTCTTTATCTTTCGTATCATGCATCGGGTAATTATGAAATGTTTACCTTTCGTTTGGAAAAATTCAACAAACAAAAAAAAATTAGTTGAACTCCAGCATATAATGTAAAACATCAAAGAATCTTGGAAAATAAAGAAAAATAAGTTAAAATGCAAAAGTTTTGTACATTTATTTACAAAATTATTTAATACTTTGTTTGTCCGCCTTTGGCTTCAAGAATTTAAAATTTTTCATCATTAGTTGGCTCTTTATTGATTACAGACTGTTGGCAATTCTGAATTCTAGAATTTTCTCTGAATTTTCATGGAAGACGGATGACTGCGCATTGTGTACGAGTAAACAATAGATAAGCAATGGGTCGCAGGGGTAAAGAGCTGTCTACAGATCTTAAGAGATTTGTCATTGCGGCGCACAAATTTGGAAAGAGTTATAGGAAAATATGAGAAGAAATTCGAATTCCATTTACGATGTTTGCTGGAGTTATAAAGAAATAAAAAGGTTTTGGATCAATCAAACCTCAACCAGGGTGTGGACGACTCGCAAGATTTCAAAAGGTACATCTAGACCAGTGGTTCTTAACCTTTTTACTACCATGCCCCCTCTAGGAATTGGTCCTTCCCTCCACGCCCCCCTTCAATCAAAAGAACATTCTCAATATTAGCCCATGCTCTCGTTAAGAGAATAACAAATACAATTAGAGAAATTCCTGTTTCTAGGGGGGCGCGCCCCCGCGGTTAAGAACCACTGATCTAGACGGATTGAAAGAATGGCTGCTGCGAATCCACGAGTGACTGCGGGTGATATTTGCCAAACATTAAGACTGTCTAAGATCGATGTCTATCCCTCTACTGTACGTCGTACATTGAGAAGGAATGGTCTGCGTGGAAGAATTGCGCAAAAAAATCTCTGCTACGAAAAGCGTACAAAGAAGCTCGTTTAAAGTACGTCAAGGATCATCAAAATGATGAATTTGCATTCGGGAAGAAAGTTCTCTAAACAGACGAGACCAAAATTGAATTATTCGGGAACGAGCAACGAACGAAGAGTATGTTTGGCAAAAATCAAATATTACATTCAAGTTAAAAAAAACATCCTTCCTACGGTTAAACATGGTGGTGGGTAGTTTGCTTCTTTGGGGATGCTTTTGCTCTTCTGGTCCAGGAAAACTTAGTCATCAATGGCATCTTGAATTCTCAGTTAATTTTAGAAGAAAATGTATTGCCTCAGTTGGGGAGTTGTGAATGGGTCACAACTGGGTACTACAACAAGATAATAACCCAAAATACAAAAACATCATGAAATGGCTTCAAGAAAAGAATTTCAAGCTTCTCGAGTGGCCCAGTCAAAACACAGATCTCAATTCAATCGAGAATTTGTGGTTTGATTTGATAAAAAGGCGTTCGCGAGAGAAAACCCTTCGAATCTGAATGACTTGCAAGAATTTTCTTTAGAATAATGGGCTAAACGTTTTACTAATAGATCTCGAAACCTGGTAGAAAAATACCCAAAAACGAATCATTGAAGTCAGTGAAGCAAAAAGTGAACGCGCAAAGTATTAAATAATTCTTTAAATAAATGTACGAAAACTTTTGCAATTTATTTCTTTTTCATTTTCTTCAAATTCTTTGACGTTTTACATTATATTTTGGAGTTAAACTAATTTTTTTTATTTGTCAAATTTTTCCAAACGAACGGTAAACTTTTCATAACTATCGTATGCATGATACAAAAGATAAGGATAAATATAACTGAAATATTTCTCTGTGCGAATACTTATGAGCACCACTGCATTTAAGCAAACGAGTAGTTCAACTAAAACTCACGACACTCGTATACAGGGTGAGAGAAAAGTCTTTAAGGATTTTATACATACAACTATTTAGTTAACAACATTATACGGATAAGTGTTCAAATGATGAACCAAATCAAACAAAAAGTCGATAAGAATTTTATTTATACAAATATTTTGTTAAATTGTAATTTAATCATACATCCGCTATCATACATTTGTGGATTCTCTCTCTGAAAAACTTCAGTGTTCTTCTGAATATATCGAGTGGGATCCTTTTCAGATGGGACCTCGCCGCCCAAGGCATTTTCCTTCAAGGTTCGTATCCAGAATCTCACGGGCAGCTGCGCAGTTATGTGGTAGCACTCCATCAGTTGATAAAGCCAATTCCTGCCAACGCCATTAGTAAACTGTGGCAAAACTTTTTTGAATTTGAATTGAATTGAATAACCTTTATTAATAATAAAATAAATACAGTAGTCTTTTTACAATTTACAATTTTTACAATGACATAAATAATTGTGAAGCTCGACTATTTATTTTTTATTTTTTTATTTTTTTTTTATTTGGCCCTTAAGCTTTAGGCTTTACTGGGCTCTTATTAAAAATAAGCAGCTAGCTGTTATAAATTAATAATAATAAATAAATAAATAAGTAAATAAGTATTATTAATAGTTAAAACCTGTGTTTCAATATTAAGCAATATTAATGGACAATATTAAACATTATTAGTGGACATTAATCCAAGATTTTTGTTAGTATCCCATTATTTATCGGGATTTCAACTTGGTTTTAAACAAATTTACATTCGCAATATTTTTTATATCGGCATGCGAGTCATTCCATAGTTTCAATCCAATGAAAATGGGTAGTTTTTGAGATGAAGACAATCTAAATTGAGGTATAACGAGCTTTTGATCTATTTCTGGTCTGATACGAGTGGATTTCTTGATGAGTTCCAAAATATCTATTTACCCATTGCAAATTAATGATTTTGCTCTTACACTCGTAAATAAAAATAAAATGTGCCAGTTTGGTTATATCATTGAGCTTTAGTAGGTTTAGCTCTTTAAATAATGCACTAGAGTGATCAAGGAAATCAGCATCAGATAATAACCTTATTGCTCGTTTTTGGATGGCAAAGATACCATTTAATGCGTTGTTAGCGGAGTTTCCCCAAACAAGGGTGCAGTATGTCATATAAGGAAGAACAAGAGTATGATAAAGAGTCAATAAAACTTGTTTAGGGACTACATTTCTAAGTTTAAACATTATAGCAACGCTCCTTGAAATCTTTTTCGCGATATAATTTACATGATCACTCCATTGCAAATTCTTATCTAGCATTACACCAAGAAATTTTGTTACAGTACACTCCTTTATGGTGATTTCATTAACATTAAGTTCATCAAGATATACATTTCTTTTATTAGTAAAAATCATGAAATTTGTTTTACTGGTATTTAGGAAGAGTTTATTGGTGGTCAACCATTTCATTACACAGATGAATTCTGAATGAAATATATTCTTAGCTGTATTAACACACTTTCCCTTTCAATACCTGGCAATAGGGTTTGCCATCCATCGTATCTCTCGATATGTCAAAAGGAAACGAGTCCTGAATAACCAATGCACGCCCAAAGTATTAGTGTAGCCGTTTTAACGAGTTTACCCAATCGTATTTGGGGAATTTTTTTCGCCCAGTAGTGAACGTTGTGTTTGTTTCCTTTACTCGTTAAGCCGAGTAAACATTCATCTGAAAATTTGATCTTTTGAATCACTGTTGAACTTCTGTCTCATTGTTTCAGCAAACTGCAGCCGTCCATCAGAATCATCGTCGGATACGAGCCGAGAGTAAATGGGTTTGTAATCATGGTACCCCCGTGATTTCAATATTCTTGCTACTGAAAATATGGAAATACCCAATTCGTGTACGACTTTTCTCGTTGAAGTTGTTGGATCGACTTGAAAACTGGTCGGGACCTTTCTTTGTTGTCGTCTCCTGCCGCCGTTACTGACCTTCCGCTTCTTGGACGATCTTTTACCAGGCTCCCTGTTTCCAAAAGTTTGAGCTTCCAGTGTGGAAGAGTGGTTGCATTTGGTGGTAGTTTATTAGAATTTTCTCGAAATAAACGCAATCTTTCTTCGCAATTATTATAAGAAATAGGCCACGATACAAGATACACTTTTTCTTCATTGCTGTATTCCATCCTTATTGACATGGCGCTGATTGGGGCTAGGGTCTGGGGCCTTCCTGTTCTAGCCTCGGATCATTCCTGGCTTTGTATAGTTGCTTTAAAAAGTATCACACACACACTGCAGTGTATCTTTGGAATTTATTTATTATTAACAAATTATTTGTATGTATAAAATCCTCAAAGGCTTTTCTCCCACCATCTATCTGCTTGGGAAAATTGAAAATTAGTAGTCTGGGACCGGTCCGAACCATCTATTTTAAAGGCCAGTCCAGACCGGGCCTGTTCCATCATCACAAATCATAATGCGCGAGAACCATAAAATGGATATAAAATAAGCAATACATAAAAATGATTCAGTAAAATATATCCCTCCCACTCCCCCTCCCCCTTCCACACATGCAACAAGAAACAGCCATTTGCAAATGAATTTTATGCTCTTTGGCAGAATGGGGTTAACCTACAAATCGTATCGGATAATACATAACAAAACGGATTATTTAAGCCAAGTTGAAAGGAAGGAGGGAAGCGTGAATTACGAACAAAATACATTCGATGTATACAATGAATATGTTGTATTAGATAATACAAAATCCTCGACATATAACGGAACATCACGTCTACGTATATACAGGGTGTATATATATATATAGACGTTCTTACGGGAAAACTTATTTTAAATTAAATTTACGAAAGTATTTTGCATTATAACTAAAACAAATGTTCAAATTGATGTCTTGTTTTGGGACCTTTTTTTTTTGTTGCGGGTAGAATAACACGCAATGGCTAATATAGGAGTGAGTTACACTCGTGAGGAAAAGTCAGAGGCCTTGGCCTTTTCCTCACGAGTGTAACTTTTGTAAATTTAATTTCAAATAAATTATCCTATAAGAATGGACTTATGGACACCCTGTATAAATAAATAAATAAAACATGCGGACTTCAGTTAAGATTTACTCATTCTTTTTCTCTACATATAAAATCTACATTTACGTAACCTTCACTTAAGGCAAATATTTAATATTCATTTCAATCACTGATAAAGACAAAATATTTTATGGTAAAAACCTTGTTTTTCTTTTTCTTTTTCTTTTTTCGCTTTATTCGCTATCTGACTTTAAATATTTGATAATTTTCGCTGAAAAATTAAACTTCGATTTTCCATGAAGATTGTGTTTGGTTTTTTTTTTAGCAAAATACCGCGACCCCGCCCCCCCTAATCCCTAGAGTATCTCTCGCGATTCCCAAGTTGTGAAACACCGCCTATGAGGGGGTATCTAATACCTTATTTTCAATTCTCCTTTTTATCAGTAACAATAATGGAGAAACGTATGCCATATTCGAGGATGAACGTGCGCCATATTCAAAATCCAAAGCGTACGATGATAGGCTGCAATCAAGTATTTATTGATAAGCAATTGCGTCCGCAAGGAAATTAATTGTACACACTACTGTACATACACGCAATATACAACAGTAATTATTGTACTTAGCTTTTTACTAAATTATTACCAAAGTACCTACTTATTTTAATAATATGAATTAAAGTACGGAATATTCAACAAGAACAGTTAATATTTTTATTTTCTTTTATGCACGAAGGAGGGGCCAAGGGCAAATAAGATCCCAAAGTGTCAAAAGTAGGAATTTTACATTATTTTATTACTTTTACGCTTTAGATTTTGAATAAAATTACTATTGAGCAAACATTAAAAAAGAAAAACCAAAAAAATCTCAATTATAACTGGTGTGAAGAGAAAGAACAAAACGAGGCAATTAAGAAAGTTTGAATGGAAATTGGTGTCACAAGAGAGAGAGAGAGAGAGAGAGAGAGAGAGAGAGAGAGAGAGAGAGAGAGAGAGAGAGAGAGAGAGAATTACGAATTGTATGATCTCGTGAATTTATTCCTCACTTTTTTCATGAAAACTTTTTGGCGCGTTAGATACCCTCCTCCCCCACCAGTCCCCTTTGATAAAGGTTGTTCCAAAAGTTGGGTTCAGTAATAGCATCAGCTGAGAACAAAATCTGGTTTTATGGCGCGCAATACGCGTTTCACGAGTCCAAATGGTTTTCGACTTGGGAAATGAATATTTTGTTTTGGATAATTTCCGGACCACTATTACTCACAAATTGATACGGACAAAAGCCGATATTTCGTCTGAAATTATATTCTAAATTAGAAATTTTAAATGGTCGAACATTAATGCATTTGTACTATCGTTATATTTGTTCAATTTAGAAATTTTCCAAATTCTTCTATTTTTGCGTGACTACCAAAGGCTCAATTGAATAGTGTCGCGCACTTAGGTTAACCGTAAACTTACGCAGTACTGTAGATGCGGGTGTACCATAGTGTAGTATACGGAACTGAGGACTCGTTTTGGGAATGTGGCATGTACTTTTATATGCACACGTACTTATGTATACGTTCTTTCAATGACAAATCTGCGTCGAGGATAATTCCCGGAAGTTTGTCCGACTGCACTCGCTTTACGAGGATTAAATTTATATGTTGGTTTAAGGGGGGGTGAGGGTCAGCATTTTCTTTACCGTGTAAACTGTTTTTTAATATTTAAAGATAGTTTGTTTGTTGGTATTACGCACGCATAAATAAATTCTTTGGAATCCACTGTTGGAAGTTGTTTCGAGTAGTAAAAGTCCAATTTTGAAGGAATGATTGCCGTGGATTCTACGTCCATATATATATATATATATATATATATATATATATATATATATATATATATTAGTGATGTAGCGGATGTCATTTTTTTCACATCCGCGGATGCGGATGAGGATGTTTGATTTCAACATCCGCGGATGCGGATGTCTACACTTTCGTTATTTTTTAGGATATATTCGAGATTTGTTGTGCTTAACGTATATAATAAGTTATTATATAGAGAGAGCTGTAGCTATAATGTAGTATAATTGATTAATTGTACAATAATTGCTGTACTTTTCTCTGAACATATAAAATAATATCAAGCATCTAACTAATATAGAAATCAATTAGTGAATTCGTCTGGAAATAAATTCGTTATATTTTGTTGAGTTTCAGCCACAATTAGAAACCATAATTGTGTTACCAGGATGCGGGACGTGAACCCAACTCAAATGCACCCCCACCGACCTCTTTCCCCAACCTCCACCCTTATAGAAAGAGATCTTTAATTAGCTTGATAACTATTTATATTAAATTTAAAGTTTTATTAGGCATATTTATAAATGAGTAATTAAAATAAAGTAAACTAAGATGTTCATCGTTTAATGTTCAAACTTAATTATAGGAAGGTTATGCTTAAGGAACATTAATTTTTCTGCCTTTTCTGCTGCCAGTCTGTTTCTCTTTTCATCATATATTAATCCAGCACTGCTAAATAATCTCTCGCTTGGTACGTTTGTTGGAGGACAGGCTAAATGTTTCCTGCAAGTTTACTCAAGTATGGATAGATATTCTGCGTATTTTTCCACCAACTAATAGGATTGTCACATACAGCCAGGCGTTTTTCTTGGTGATAGCTCTCGATCATTTTTACTACATCTTTTGACATCGCGTAGGTCTCGTCATTGCTGCTTGACTCAAGAAACTGAGAGACAGATTCTGTGATAGATTTGCTTGTTGAAGGTGTTGGTTCTGTCACTGAAACTTTTATTCTTTTGGTGGGTGGCGAAGCGACAGATTCAAGAGATTGAAGCTCTTCAACTGCTTTGCCAAGTGATGATTTAACTCGTTCTAATGAACTAGGTGAAAATAACTTAGCTTTGTAACGTGGATCTAAGTAGGTTGCAAGAGAGTAACTTCATACAAGAACAGCCTCTCGTCTTGTCGCTTGCATCACTTTTGCGCACAATGAACTAGTTCTATTAATATAGTAGAATTTGATAATTTCCGCTTATTAATGACATTTTATCTCAACGGTCCACATCCGCACGACATCCGCAGTCCAAAGTGCGGATGCGGGTGCGGGAAAATGTGCGGATGTTCCGCGGATGCGGATGCGGATGTGACCTACATCACTAATATATATATATATATATATATATATATATATATATATATATATATATATTAGTGGTGGACCGGATGTCAGTTTTTCAACATCTGCGGATGCGGATCTTTAATTTCAATACCCGCGGATGCGTATGCGGATATTTAGTTAATCTATCAATATAATATAGAATTATGAATATATGACATAATTTTTCAAATTTCGTGATATTACTATTATGGGAGGCAATGCATAAGAATTAAAATTAATATTTTCATTAGGATAAAAATAATAACTTTCTCAAGAGTTTCAGCCACAGAAAATTCAATGAAACAAGTTTCATTCAATTTTCTGTGTTACCACGTATTTATATTTTCAGGTTTATATATTTGTTTGTTCATTAATAATTAATACTTTACATGAAATGTGCATGACTGGGCCTTATAAGCTACTTTATAAGCTAATTTAATTGTAAATTGCATAATTTATTAGAGGTAATATCCGCATAACATCCGCAGTCAGAAGTGCGGATGCGGATGTTAAAAATGATGCGGATGCGGATATCCGGTCGACCACTAACATATATATATATATAAAGTTCAAAAGTTTGGAAAGGCCGCTAAAATTTACCAAAAATTCTCCATATTCTAGTTAAAAACCAAGAATTTGGCAACAAATATTCCTAAATTAAAATAAATTTAATAGAACAATATATTTAAAAAAAATGGTGGTTCCATAAAATGGAAAAGACCCGAATTTCCTACCGCCAAAATTGTTTGTCATTATTGCGTCAATTTTTCTCGTAATCTTCGGTAGGAGTCATTGACACGACGCAATCTTTTAAATTGCGTCATATCAGTCTAAAAGATTACGTCATATCAATGGCTCGTACCGAAGATCACGTGAATACGAGAAAAAGTGATGCAATAATGACGAACAATTTTGGCGGTAGGAAATTCTACCAGTGGGCACTAATGGGTAAAGTACAGTGTTACGTAACGTGTTTTATAAACATTCATCCTCTACATCGTGTATCGAAATAGTGAGTGCCTTGAACTCTTCTTCAGGTGGATTCAACTGATTTTTTTTTTTCACGTGCAATGACTCGAGTACGGCAGGTACCGCAAGATATTCGCATAAAGATCGTGACTTTAAGAGAAGAAAGATGTACTATTCGAGAAATTGCTAAAAAGCTGGACATTTCTGTAAAAGGTTGTGGCTATTATCAAATGCCATCTTGAAACAGGTTCAACTAAAGAGACAACGAAATGGGAGGCCAAGAAACACGACAAAATCTCAAGACCAGTAGTTGAAGGTTACATCCCTAAGAAACAGGAGACAATTGAGTCGTAGTTTGCGGCAGGAATGAAGTAGTAGTAGTAGTAGTAGTAGTAGTAGTTCCTCGCGCGAAACGAACGTTTTGGCTGTAATAGTATGACGTCGATTGCGGGAAGCGGGGTTGCACGGGAGTGTTGCTGCCAAAAAGCCGTACCTGAGACCGAGAAATGAGTCCAAGAGGGTAAAATATACACGAAATCATACCCATTGGACGTCGATTGATTGGGTGAAAGTTCTGTGAACAGATAAATCAAAATCTGAAACCTTTGGATCTAAAAACAAAGGCAGTGCGTACGACGGTGACAGGGTGAGATATAATATGCGCTTAACTCTAACTAAAGAGGAGTACAAACGAATTCTTCAACCGCATGTTCTGCCAGATAGAAAGCGTTTGACTGGACAAAGGTTCATTTTCCAACAAGATAACGACCCCAAACGCACGGCGCGGATTGTAAAACATATTTGAAGGGGAAGGAGGAGGAGGAGGAGGCTGGAGAACTAAAACTTAAGGAATGGCAATCACAAAGCCCCAACAAGAATCAAAATGATGTTCTATGGGACTACGTAAACGCTGAGAAGGATAAACTGAAATCATGTAATATTGAACAACTGTGAAAAGATCAGCACAATATTTTGATGAATATTCCACAATTCGTGGTAAAGAAATACATTGACACCATTCGAAATTTTTTAATAAGAAAAAAAAAAAAAATATATATATGTGTGTGTGTGTGTGTGTGTGTGTGTGTGTGTGTGTGAAGAAAATACTTAGATTTCAACAAGGTTCACCAAATTCGTAATCAAACACGTTCGTGCACTCAAACAGCCTTCAGAGAAAACTCGATTGGAATCTTCTTTTTAACTTTGGAAAAGGTGCCACAGATGCCACACTGCCTTACAGATACTTCACTTCTAACTCTAAAGAAAGAAAACTTAAAACTCTTCAATAACCTACAATATTTATTTGTTATATACAGTATATATGCGCCTCGGTGGTGTAGTGGTTAGCGTCGCTGACTACGAATCCATCGATCCCGGGATCGAGACCCGGTGACGGCAGACGGCGCGCATAACCCAGCTGTTCATCTTTCCAAACAATAAAAAAAATTGGTTGGTAGATAAATGGGTACCCTGGGTAGCCTTGTGGTTAAGACACTGGGTTGTTGGTAATGAACTATTCGGACGGAAGCTAAATCAAGGTTATATATATACAGGGTGGGCCGTAAGTTTCCATACATAGGAAAAATAAACATTTTTTTATGGACAACCATTTTTATTTATATAATATGCTCTACATGGTTGCCATTGTTTTGAAAACACATTTCAATACGTGTTCCCCACTGTTGATGAACACGCATTAGCACAGTTGACGTTATGCTTGTAATGGCGTTGGTGATACGTTCCTTTAGATGATTTATGTCTCGTATCTTTTCCTGATACACCATGGCCTTCAAGTGCCCCCAAAGATAGAAATCAAGGGGGGTGAGATCTGGGGATCTGGGAGGCCACTCCACAGGACCACGCCGACCAATCCAAGCATCCGGAAACTGCTGCTGATCCAAATACCGACGCACGTGAAGACCATAATTTAAATTTTCCTATGTATGGAAACTTACGGCCCACCCTGTATATATATATATATATACACACACACATATATATATATCACACGAAGTTAATAGGACATACCTCAATTAAGCTGAACTAGAAAAACTTAAGACGGGTAAGCCGATCGTGCGCGACATACACACATTGAAAAACTAATTGACCTAACCTAGCCTTTAATGTCATCGAACCGAGAATAGCAGTTTTTTTATTGACAAAATGAACACTTTTACAACAAAACAACAACAAAAATAGTTCCAATATATATTTTTTTTGAGTCAACAAAACATTTTTGCCTAAAATTGGAATAAGATCGAATTGCTATCGAATGCGGGTTTGTTCCCCTCCCCCCGCCTCCTTTTCCAGCCGTGATGCTAACAAATGATGAGGTTCTTTTTTATGTAAAAGGAGGGGCCAAGACCGGGCGCCCGCAAAAATGCTCCCCTTTATAATATTTAAATACTATAGTATTATATAAATATTATAAAGCGGAGTTAAAGAGAATGTATCGGAGTTAAGTCGAAAACGCAAGAAATCAAGTCGGCAAAAGTAATCCGCTCAAATGTGAACACATTTAAATGAAGTCGAACTGGAATACTGTATACTAATTGCTATGGAATTAAGTCCAATTACACCTTGTTCCAAATCATGTGTTGTCGTTGTTTTTGTTGAAAGCAGCGTTAAAAATTAATGCTCTTTATTATCGCAACAATATATTAGAGAAACATCTACCAAAAATTCGCGAAATTTCGGCAAATCGATGTACATTTCGGCAAGATGGTGCAACGAGTCATACTTCTCACCTTACAATTGAATATTTAAACGAAGATGTTCCTGACTACATAAAACCTAAAGATTGGCCTGGCAACAACAGCCCAGATTTGTCTCCTCTTCATTACGCAATATGGGATGAACTGAAGAAAAGAGGGTAGAGGAATACTAATTTCGCTGACATTGATCAATTAAAAGAAAAGATCGCGGAAGAATGGAATTCGCCATCACAAAATTTCATAAACATGGCAACTGATAACTGGCGCCATCGTTTGGAGCTTTGTGTCCAACAAGATGGTGAATAGTTAGAGTATTTGATGTCTTAATATAGACAATAAACGAGAGTATTTATTAACATCTATTATTTATTTTGTATTTCTTTCTAGAAAACTTAAAATCTTAAAAGCAATAGCTTACTTTTTTCTGACCAACCAGGTATATGCGGGAAGGAGGGGCCAAGGGCGAATACCCGCAGAAACGCCCCTCCCACGGAGAAAGAAGAAAAAAAAAATAAAGGTTCAAGGTTTTTGAGATACCTGGACACACTGCGTTTGAAAGATTGAAAGTCATAAACGGGCGGAAAGATGGATTGAGGAAGATTGTTCCAGAGTCGGCCGGTTAAGTAAATGAAAGACCGAAAATACCGATTAACCCTCGCGATAAAATTCGAAAGAAACGGAATGAGAATGTGTCGAAAATCAGGTACTGCGTGCTCCCCTTAAAGGAGGAGGCACGCGGTTAGAGTGTTCAGAAGAGCCGTGACCGTTATAATAGCGATAGTAGAGAGAAAGTGAAGCAACGAACAGTGCGGCGAAGAGAGAGGGATTGAGGACAGCCAGCGAGAGGTGGTGAATTGACGAGACGAAAAGCCTTTGATTCCACCGGGTCAAGTAGAGCTGTGTGGGTTGAGCCAACCCACACGAGAGGCGTAATTCATACAGGAACGGACAAGACCCCAAAACAGAGACACCAACTGAATGGGAGTGAAGAAACTACGGAGCCAGTACAGCACACTTAACGTCTTAGAAGCTGTTTTAGAAATATTTGAAGTAGATGTGATTTTTTCATGAAACGAGAAAAGTAAACGCCAAGAATGTTGAGAGAGAGAGGAAGGATTGAGTGGTGTATTGCTGAAGGTAAGGGGATAGACGTGTGTATATATAATATATATATATATATATATATATATATATATATATATATATATATATACACACACACACACCGGGTGTCCGAGAATTATCTGTACAATTTTTTGGCTGTTATTAAAAGTCAACCATGAAGTGTAGAAATTCCAGTGTTGTCCCATTTTACAGATTTGAGGACAATCCAAGCGCAAACACGCGAGGTGTTGCACGTATCCTCGGTGCGAACCACGACCTGGTCTGGAGAGTGTTGCACTAGCAGCAGTTACATCCGTTTCATCGTCAGAGAGTCCAGGCATTACAACCTCGGGATTACCCTCTTCGTGTGGAATTCGCACGCTGGTTTCTGCAGCAGACAGCGGTGCAGCCTAATTTTCCGGCTTATGTGCTGTTCTCAGATGAGGCCGTAGGATTTCTTCTTCCATGTCAGGAGTGCGCACGTTTCTCTCCCGACCAGTGTCATGCATGTTTGCATGGAATGTTCCAGTTTCTCGCAGTCGCCGATGCAAATGCGCAAACGTTTGGTGGTTTGGCACACGTCTGTTTGGGAAGCGCTGTCGGTACAATCTCACAGCAGCTCTTCCGTTTCCATTGGCAGCCCCATACACCATATGCATGTCAGCCATCTCAGCAGTCGTGAAGCGCTCCATGTTACGCGTACTACGTCCGATTTAAGAATGCCCGCGGCAAGCGCGAGTCTAGCCCACTTCACCTTTTAGCCAATTGCAGCGGCGCCCTCTCGCGCCGAATGGTGACGTCAGCGGACATACACTTATAGACGAAAAGGGTTTGTCTTGGTGTTGCCTATCCCCCATTACAATTTGTACAGAAAGTTTTCAAACACCCTGTATGTGTATATATATATATATATATAATTAGAGCACTGTAAATATCTGGTGGCCAGCTTGGCCGCACATTAAAGGTTTTACAGGACTTTAAAAACAAATGATCTCGTCGTGTCGAATAAAAATTTAAAGGGGATCATCAAATTTACTGACTCTGGGACACTCACCCAACCTTTTCCCCTTGGCACTGAAGGCCTTCATCCCTCTACAAACATTATATTCAAAGAGAATCCTCCTTGTTCTGCAGCAGAAACACGAATAGTTTTGGAGGGGAAAATACGTGTCAGTGCCAAGAGATATAATTATGTGCAAGTGAAGGATGCTGAAGTGTTTCGAAACGAGAACTGACAAGAAATGGGTTTTGTTCAAGTGAGAAAGGCGATTAGTGGAGGCAGATAATGCGGGAAAGCTGAAGGCCCCGGAGCATGTCGCAGAAAGGGGCCCCAAAGGGGAAGGGTTTGGGGCTGAATCATCGCGCGATGACTGTGCACAATGGCGAAATGATAAACGGTGTGTGTGTGTGTGTGTGTGTGTGTGTGTGTGTGTGTGTGTGTACAGGCAAACGCGCAAAAAATAAACCCATTACCACGACGCTAATATCATAATCTGAGAGAGCAAGTTCACTTTCTACCTTCCGTTCCTAGTTAAAATGATTAAACTCGACCTCGTATCTTATTTCCGGCAAGATAAGACACAACAGCCGTTTTCTAACTCAATTATCAAAGTGCAAAATTACATTTACACGTCAGGATAAAGCGGGAGGATACATATGCAAAATCGATTATATCAATCCAGAGTGTTCTCAAGTAAACCCCGAATAACATTTCTTTAGCAGTGAGTGACATTACAAAGAGACAATGTACAAAAACTGAAAGAACAGTTAAAATGAGCAGGAAATTTTATATATATATCAGTGGTGTAGTGCTAAATAAAGAAGTGAGGGAACGCATTTTGAAAGTGTTACTCAGATGCGGGGGGGGGGGGGACAATGGCGAGCGCGGCGAGCCCATACAGCTGGGGGTCCGGGGGCACTGTAAGCCCCCGGGAAATCTTTTGAAATCTGACCAATTTCAGGGATATTTTGGGTCATATGCACTGGATATTAGTATATATTCCAAGGTTGAAGATGCAGTATTTCCAGTGTCATTAGATATATGACATCCAGTACGATCAATAAAAATAGCTAACAACTGGAATGATTAACTAAAAAAAATTAACAACTGGTACGCCGTGGTGACTGTTTCACCAGATCTTTATAGCTAGCATTGCCTCAGTCGAAGCTAAAAGAAATGAACAGTTAATGATTCTTTCTCATATTTCTTCTATGAGGGGGGAATTAAAAATTTCATGACGTTAGAGATTTTGTAGTTCCGATTTATTTGAAATAGTGAGGGAACGCCGTTCCGCCTACCAAAAAAAGTAAGGGAACGCCGTTCCCACAGCACTACTACACTGTGTATATATATATATATATATATATATATATATATAGAGAAGCGCAGCGGGAGAAGGGGATGAGCGACAAAATCGGCGAAATGCGTTTTTTTGTTTCAAAGACAGCTTATTCTTCCCTCTATCAGTCTATCACCTCCAATTGGTAGATATCCCATTTTCCAGTCACAAAATGGAATATCTGCCAAGTGGAGGTGATAGAGGGAAGACTACGTTGTCTTTTCAAACAAAACAGCATTTCGCCGATTTCGTCGCTCATCCCCTTCTCCCGCTGCACTACTTATATATCAGGTCGTCATCCCATAAGTAATGTCGTTTTTTAGATCGGAATTTCAAGGACAAAAAAATACTCAACTGAAACTTTTTAATCTAGTATATATTTTCCATCGGAATCAATGACACTCTGCCAACGTCCTACGAGCTTTTTCAATGCCATGTTTATAAAATTCAGGCGGTTTTGAGGCAAAAAACGTACAAAGACTGGTGTGCAGGTCATCTAAAGAAGTATACTGTTTCTCGTCAAGATAGTTTTGCAGACTCCTGAAGAGATGATAATCTGAAGGCGCAAGGTCTGGAGAATATGGAGGATGTCGAAGTTTTTCCCACCCAAGCTCCTCAATTTTTGCGGAAGTGATCCGAGCGGTATGAGGACGTGCGTTGTCGTGGTGGAACACGATTCCTTTCCGATTAACCAAAGGTCCCTCTTCTTTTAGTGCAGTGTTCAATCGATCCAGTTGTTGACAGTAGACTTGAGCGGTGATTGTTTGGTTGTGTGGTAAGGTTTCAAAGTGTATTACACCACCTTTATCCCACCAAACACTATAGTCCAGGCAATCTAGAGCAAAAATAGCTTCAACCTGGGCAAAATTGCTTCAGAAGCTTTCTAAACTGTTTCCAGCTCAGGAACCATTGCAGAATAACATATCCAAAATCCGACAAAATTGGACCCCGGGAACACCCCAAAAAATGAAATTCAAAATGGCGGACTGGCAGTTTCCTACGAAATACAATAAATTTTAATTTCGCTTTGTAGAGAGAGTTATGACGTTTTTCTTGATCAGTAAAATGTTTTAAAACACATTTTCGTTTCTAAATTAACCTATATGACACTAAAAATTGTATTAGGCGGCTAGTATTAAACTATGACGTCACGTAATGTAAATAAAATATACTGTATAGAGTGTATGTGAGAATGGACATTGCTACATCTTTATAAACTTATATTATATACAACTCTTTAATTCCTACTACCCACTATCAAATCTGCGTATTTGTGCTTGTCATTTCTTTAAAACTGTTATTATGTACTCCTTTTAAATACTGCAACACAGTTTATTAATTTGTGTTTTCTGTTTCAGACTGACTCGGTGTACGGCTGACTCGGTGTGCGTCCGCCTTCAAGAATGCAGACCCTGAAGAATTGTGCGTGATTTGTAAGGAGAAATTGGACAGCGGACAGGAAGTGGTTCACATCTCGCAAAAGGAGCAGATGGTATAAATGCATCCAGCCGCAGCCGTGGAAGCGATGTTGTTGCAACAGCTGGAATAAGTGTTCACGTTGTATGTAGGAAAAGGTTTACGGATAAAAGACCATTGAAATAAAGAAGCGACAGACCGCAGCCGAGGCAATACCAAGGAAAAGTGCTCGTTTTCATGAATACGCATTTTCCAGTGCTACTCACTGTTTGTTTTGTGATACCTTTGTGGACTTTTTTCCAAACACAAACCAAAATCAGAGCATGTCAAAATAAGAACTACAGAGTTCTCAGCTCCGAAACCATAAAAAGGTGCTGTGAAAGCCGCTGCGATGAATGGTCGTTTAATGTAAAAGGCCGTCTGGAGTATTATCTTCGTGATCTTCCTGCTGCAGATTGTGTCTACCATCACACCTGCAGCGTAAATTTTCGAAGTGGAAAAAACATTCCTCGCGCATACTCCTCCGACGATCATGATTCGAAGAAAGGGAGACCAACTAATGAAGAGCAACACCAAGCATTCCTTCAGACCTGTGCTTACCTGGAAGAGAATGATGATGAACAACTGTTGATTGGAGACCTAATTTCCAAAATGGAGGAATATCTTCAAGGAAGTCAGAGCTCTGTCTACGAACGCAGGCACATGAAGAGAAAGCTTTTAGAACGTTACGGAGACAAGATCATAATATCAGGTGAAAGTGGGAAGGCAGATGTAGTAACACTACGAGAGACAGCTAATGAAATTCTTATAGATTATCACAAAAAGTCGAAAGAATGTGATATAGATATAGAGCTACAGAAGATTTACCTAGTAGAAGCTGCTGCAAAAATAATCAGAAGTGATATCAAGTCTGTCGACTCGCCTAGAAAAGATGTGTATCCATCTCCAAATGACATCACTGCAGAAAGTGCTCTTGATTACATTCCCAACAGTCTGAAATTGCTATTATCAAAAGCATTTGCGGGACAGGATGCTTCAAGAAAAATAGGTGCAATTGGGCAGAGCATTATGCAAGCAACCCGTCCTAGAGGATTACTATGTCCACTACAGATCGGTTTGTCGGTTCAGCTACACCACAACTTTAGGTCAAGGTACCTTATTGACGTTCTCCATCAGCTGGGTTACTATTCGTCGTATGCAGAAGTAACAAGATTCGAAAGAAACGCGGCGCTGGCAAGTGGGTCTGGCTCTTTTACTGTTGATGAAAACACTGCAGTCCTTCTGGCAGCAGATAACGTCAATCATGATGTCTGCACTTTGGATGGGAAGAATACCTTTCATGGAATGGGTATGATTGCCGCAATAACTCCGAAGATCAAGATCCACCCTTCTATTCACAGGCGTAATGTTGGTGACAATGACATTAAGAAGATTGCAACCGTTGACATTAGGGAATATAGACACGCGAGAAGAAGCATGTTGAGGGACATCTCATTCCGCGAACTTCCAGTACCCACTGCCACCATAAGTCGACTTAGTCTTCTCTGGCTGATATCTTCAGCAGAAAGATCAGGTCCAAGTTGGTCCGGAACAATGCAGGCAATTCACGGTGGATCAAGTGTCTCACATCCAGGTGTGGCGTCGATCACGTTCCTTCCCATCATAGATATGTCGCCAACTGACATGACCTGCATATTTTCGACATTACTATATTTGAGCAAGATAGCACGCGATCAAAAAGTCCCATGCATTATTACCTTTGATCAGCCTTTGTTCTGGAAAGCTTCCCAAATCATCAATGAAGAGAGACCTGCAGGGACATTGTTTTAATGCTGGGATCATTTCACACTCTGATGAATCTTTTGGGAGCAGTAGGTACTCTTATGAATGGTTCAGGATTGTCTGAAGTACTTCAAGAAATATACGGACCAAATGCCGTGCAACACATGATGTCTGGAAAAAGCTGTTTCAAGAGCGATACGTGGTCATATGATAGTAGATGCAGCTCTTAGTACCTTACTAGTCGCAGACGTTTTCCCTCGTAATGAAGATGGAACTCCTCATGACCTCCATAAGGAAGCTTGTGACCTGCTCGACGATGTTATGACCGCCAAACAATCAGTTGAGGATGTGGAATCTTCGAATGCATTGTCTCAGATTGCTACCACTTTGGATGCGAAGAAAACTGACCTACAATCTACTTCGCAAAAAAGTCAACTCTGGTTGGAATATCAGCGAATGATCAACATTGCACGTTCCTTGATAACAGCAGACAGAACCGGCTCGTGGGATTTGCACTTGCAAGCTATGCTGGAGACCATCCCCATAATGCAGCAGCCGGACATCACAATTACCTGAAATCGATATACCTGTACCTGCAGAAAATGTTAAGTTTGCCTTCTGAAAATCCAGCCGTTAACAAAATGTTCCAGGAAGGTAAGTTTGTGGTAAGAAGAAGCGACAGATTATGGGCCGGACTCGGCACAGACCTGGTGATAGAACAAGTACTAATGCGTTCCCTGAAAAGCAGAGGCGGACTGACACGCGGAAGTGGATTTACAGACATCCAAAGGACAACGTGGCTCTTTTCTATGCCTCTGTGTTCCACTTATAACTTAGCAATGCAGGAATACACCAGAGTTTTGTTGGAAAGTAGTGAACAGCACAAGGAAATGAGGGGAAGTAGACAAATCAGGGACAGTAATGACATGAAGAAAGTACTTGAACGTCTGGAATCCTTATCCCCATTCCATTCTACCTCGGGTCTCTGCAACATTGTAACAGGGCTAACTGCTGATCCTGGAGTTAACGTTCATCAATTGCATTCAATCGGTACGAACATTGTCGTAAAAATTATTGGGAAACAAGCCTTTGCATATTCTGCCAAAAGATCTGACAAAGTGAAAACACTAGGATCTGCTTCTGCCGTTGTGATCACTGATGCTTCAGATATAGAAGTAGATCCTGCACTACTGTTTCAGAGAATGATGACTGTTGCCACTGGCGGAGACATGAATCTGAAGATGTCATGTGTTACGAACTGTGTGCATATCCTCCTGCATTGTTCGAATCACGAAGTATCTTGAGGAAACCCGATAAGTCTCAGCTAGCTCATGCAATAATCAAATACACTGACACTTTACGCATGGAAGAAGTTCAAGAAATTCAGTGCACAGACCAGTACGTATTGGATGGTGGATCTCTACTACATCGTGTTTCCTGGAGTCAAGATGAAACATATGACAGCATCGCCAACTCATATGCCGATTTCACTCTGAAAACATATGGAAAAGCAATCATTGTTTTTGATGGCTACAGCAGCTCTCCTACGATCAAGGACATGACCCACAGAAGACGCAGCACCAAGACAAGCAGAAATGTGAATCTCAGTCCAAGCATGAAGTTTGTTGGCCAGAAGGAACACTTCTTGGCTAATGAAAACAACAAGCAAGCATTTATTTCCTCGTAGGTGAGATGTTGAAGAAGCACGGGTGTACTGTTCACAACGCAGATGGGGATGCTGATGTGGACATCGTTCGTGCAGCAGTTTCCTCATCAGAAAATGCAACTACAACAGTAATAGGGGAAGACACCGACTTGCTGATTCTCCTTCTGTACCATGCCAAGGACAGTGGTTTCAAGTTGTACTATCGCAGCGATATAAGACGGGACCATCTCCTAATCCTGTGTATGATATTCTCAGCATTCAATCATTGTTAGGCAATGACATCTGCAAGTATCTCCTGTTTGTGCATGCTTTCACGGGCTGTGATAGCACATCCAGAATTTTTTCGATCGGTAAAGCCAAAGCATTCGACACACTGATGAAGGTTGCTGAACTCCGTTCAGTTGCAAATACATTCTGTTCTGATTGTTGCCAACACTCTGACATTGAAGCCGCTGGAAGAAAGGCAATGCTTCTGTTGTATGGCTGCAAAACACTTGAATCCACTAACGCACTACGTCATCGAATGTTAGTTGAAAAGGTAGCTACAGCTAAATCTTTTGTTACACCCGAACGTTTGCCACCTACCGATGCGTCCACAAAGTACCACAGCTTTCGCACATACTTTCAAATACTAATCTGGAAGTCTACAGAAGAGAAGATCGATGCAGAACAGTGGGGTTGTAAAAGAATAATTCCTACTACCCTACAGCCTGCGACAAGCCACCAGCTCCAAATTATCTACTCAACATGATCCGCTGCTCCTGCAAGACGAAATGTGCTACTTCAAGATGTGGATGCAAGCGTAATGGAATGCCCTGTTCAGCCGCTTGTGGCGAGTGCCAAATCATGGTTGCGATAACAACCCAAGTACCGGTAATCTATCCGATGATAGTGATGAAGAGGATTAATTTCTGTATGTTTGTGACCAGGTATCACTTCTTCTGTAATGAACATAACTTGAAACTGGGAAAAAAATAATTGTTGTATTATTGATTATAAAAATCTGTAAAAAGCTATATAACATTATATTTGCGTAATAACTGGTTGTGTTGTATATTGTTGAATTATTTAAAACATTACAACTGAAAGAAAAAGCATCAAATGTATCTCTATAAATAAAAGCGTAAATTATTATTTTTTTTTTTTCGTAGGAAACATCCAGTCCGCCATTTTGAATTTCATTTTTGGGGGTGTTCCCGGGGTCCAATTTTGTCGGATTTTGGATATGTTATTCGGCAATGGTTCCTGAGCTGGAAACAGTTTAGAAAGCTTCTGAAGCAATTTTGCCCAGGTCTAACTACAAATTGCCTGGACTACTAAGCAACACCTTCCGAGGGTGAAGATTTGGTTTTGGCTGTGGTGTCGCTGATTCTCCGGCACAAACCCACTGTCGACGGCGCTTAACATTCTGGTACAGTATCCACTTTTCATCACCAGTCACTAAACGGTGCAAACACGGATCTTGGCGTTCACGGGAATGAAGAGCTGTGCTAATGTTTACCCGCACCCTCAGATTGTCGACTGACGATTTATGTGGCACCCATTTTCCTAACTTAGGCACTTTCCCGAGTTGTTGCAAATGTCGATGGATGGTGGACGGGAATGAATTGAGTTTCTGGGCCAATTCTTCGACAGTTGTTGAACAGTCTTCTTCAAGTGCGGCTAACAGCAGGTCATCATCAAACTCAGCAGGGCGTCCAGTGCGTGCTGCATTTGTCAAACAGCAGTCACCATTCCTAAACTTTTGAAACCATCTTTGACATTTCCTCACATGCAAATATCGTTGCCAGAAACGTCCTGAATGTTTCGCGTTGCTTCAGTAGCACTATTCCCTTTTTTGAACTCTTAAAGCATTATATGCCTGATATGCTCTTCTGATACCGCCATGTTTATGAGGGGTTCACATAAAGCAAAACACACGTCTTCACTGGTCAAGGTCTGTAAAGTATGTAGCGAAACACGATAGATCTCCTCTTAGATATATCCTTCGGAAAATTTATGCTTAAACCGAGTAGTACCAGTTTAAACTTAATCTATCGTAAAAAACGACATTACTTACGGGATGACCTGATAATTTAATTCAGAGGCTTGACAAAAGTAAACATACACCTCTGTTTTCATCAAAATGTTTTTATTTCATGATAAAAATCAATAAATAATACTAAATTTATTCAATCAACAAATGCAAATTTGTTATCATTTATTGCCTTTTATTATCAAATCAAAATATTTTCGAAAAAACGAACTTGTCTACTTACTTTTGTCAACCAACTACATAGGCTGATCTAGGGGAGGTTGGCGACGTCTGGACGCCCCCCTCAATTTCTCGCGAATGACCTATCTGAATGGATGTGTATGGCTTTGGAAACATTTTGTTTTTGTAAATTGATCATGGTTATTTTAGTTTATTCAAATTCTATTTTGAGTCTTTATCCGTAGACATTGTATTTCCAGATTTGTAGTTGTAAGTTTTGATAGGTGCCCTCGTGTAGGTGCAGCCCTATCACTATTTTTATCTTCATCTTATTCCGATAGTTCTTTTAATTGGCAAGACATTTGTAATTGAAAATTTTCTGTGATAACTGTTGTACCCAAATTAGATTTTTATTTTGTATCATATTTGAATGAGACTCATCTAATAAAACAATACAATTGATTTTATACTCGCTCATTGGTGGGCTGTTTTTAGAAAAAAATTTATTAGTGCCCTTTTTTCCTAGGACCCCTCTTACTGAAATGCCTAGATCGGTCCTCTCTCTCTCTCTCTCTCTCTCTCTCACCGATAGAATAGAAAAACTGAGCGCGTTTAAGGCTCCTGGGCCAGACCAGTTTCTCCCCAGTGTTGCGGGAGGTGCGCGACCAGGTGGCTCCCCACCTGGCTACAGTCTTCAACAAATCGTTGGAGACGGGCCAGGTGCCTGGTGACTGGAGGGAAGCCAACGTGACTCCTATCTTTAAGAAAGGGGATCACGAAAGTCCAGGGAACTATCGTCCCATTAGTCTCACTTCAGTTGTAGGTAAATTATTAGAGGGGATAATAGCGGATAGGATCGTTGACCATTTGGATTCCTACAAGCTGCTAGGGGACTCCCAACATGGGTTTAGACGGCATAGGTCGTGTCTCACCAACTTGCTCAAGTTTTTCCACGTCATGTTGAGTGAGTATGACAAGAGTAGGCGATTGATATACTTTATCTCGATTTTGAGAAAGCCTTTGATAAGGTACCTCACCGCCGGCTAATGGCGAAAGTCCGCGCGCTGGGTATCGGTGGGGAAGTAGGTAGGTGGATTGAAAACTGGCTGAAGAATAGGCGGCAGAGGGTTGTAATTAAAGGGGTTAGTTCGGGTTGGGCCTCGGTCACTAGTGGGGTCACTCAGGGTTCAGTTTTGGGGCCACTGTTGTTTATCATTTACATAAATGATATCGACGCTGGCGTCGTCAGTAGGATCGTCAAATTCGCTGATGACACCAAGCTTGGGGCCAATGTTGGGACGCCCGAAGCGATCGAGCAACTGCGTGCGGACCTAAGTAGGATAGGAGAGTGGTCCGAAAAATGGCAAATGCCGTTTAACTTGGGTAAATGCAGTGATGCACATTGGCTACGCCAATCCCAAGTCGGACTACTCAATGTTGGGGAGTAATATCGAGGCGACTGATTTGGAAAAGGACTTGGGTGTGCTAATTACCAGCGACCTTAAGTTTACCAAACAGTGCGTAGAGGTTGAAAAGAAAGCCCAGAAGCTGTTGGCTTATATCAGGAGGCAATTTCAGTTTTGGAACAAGGAGATTGTGCTCTGTCTGTACAATTCCCTGGTTCGGCCGCACCTAGAATATGCTGTGCAGTTCTGGTCGCCCACCCTCAGGAAAGATATTGATAGGCTGGAGCGAGTGCAGGCGAGGGCCACAAAGTTAATCCCTTCCGTTAGGCCTATGGGCTACAATCGAAGGTTACGTGCCCTTTACCGTACTTGTTTTCGCTGGAAACTCGGAGGCTGCGCGGTCAACTCATCGAGGTTTTCAAGCTCTTACGCGGGTTCAACGACGTCGATTTTAGAAGTACGTTTAGTTTAAATGATAACCCAACTCGCAACAATGGTTGGAAGTTGGATTTGAAACGGTTTAGGACTAGCGTGTGTGGGAATTACTTTACGTATAAGATCTGTGACACGTGGAACAGGTTACCTTCAGAAGTTGTGAACAGTTCTTGTGTGGATCATTTCAAGAAAAGGTTAGACCAAATCTTGCACACTATTTGAGGGTGTATGAATCTTTCCCTGGCACCCGTTGCCACTGGTACCTCCTCG
Source organism: Bathynomus jamesi (assembly GCA_023014485.1). Taxonomy (NCBI): domain Eukaryota; kingdom Metazoa; phylum Arthropoda; class Malacostraca; order Isopoda; family Cirolanidae; genus Bathynomus; species Bathynomus jamesi. The sequence continues at coordinate 331,046 of JAJOZX010002307.1, read as the reverse complement.
GTATGGGCCGCAAGGCCTTTTGAGGTACTACTTTTCCTTTCCTTGTAACTCTCTCTCTCTCTCTCTCTCTCTCTCAGATCTGCGTATCAGAAGTCTATTGGTCTTGTATGACTCGTTTATTTATTAATTATTGACAATAACGTGAATTCAATACTCTCAAACGATTTTATTATTGTGTAAATGTCTGCAATATTCGTGTTTCAGGTCCCGATGAGGCTGCAAATGCAGAAATTTCCCGTGATAAACGTGTTGACATTACGTACCTTCGCAGTGACAGAGCTTTGTCAAACTATAAAGATTGGGGCCTAACGCGAAATAAGGGGGAAAGGGGGGTTAAACAACCCTAAAGAGGGATCGACAAACGCGAAAAAGAAGACCGACGGTCGAGGGAGGAAAGAATATGACGAGGAAAAAGAGAGAAGATGGGCTCATGCTTCGGAAGTCAAATGACTGATCGTTTCTCGACGATCAACGAGATTGGCACCACATTTCAATTCTACAGGGTGGGCGAGAACTCCCTATACCCAGTGGTGGGTTATCACTGAGGCTATTGAGGCTGAAGCCTAAGGCTCCCACGCTTGAGGGACCCCCGAATCAACCGAGTTTCGATGACATAATTCGAGATTTCGCAAACTTCCTTGATTAAATATGACAGAGTATACAAACTGACAAATTCCCCGTTTTAAAGTCCCTAAAGTAAAGTTTGTTTAATATTGTTTGGTTTTGGCAAACGGCAAAATACACTGTGTTAAGGTTATTTCAAATTTGTTTCTCAATTAGCCTGAGCACCGTACGTATAATTCGTGGAAATGTACTATGTACTCTACACGTACGTGTATCGTTAATAAAAAGCTATAGAAAAGGGGCCCCATATTCTTCATTGCCCCGGGGCCCCGAGGTGTCTTAATCCGCCTCTGCCTATATCCCGAAGATATAGGTTTGCAGTGTCCCTATACCCCTTATATTATAGGTTTTCTCTTTGCCGGATTTAATAATGGCAGATCACAGTTCGTACATCATTGAAGAACGTATTATTATAAGCAGGGCTGGGAGCGGTTAAAATTTTCATTTAACCGGTTAACCGGTTAACAGGATGCCGGTTAACCGATTAAAATAGGTTAATTTCGATTAATTTGTATACGGAGTAATATATATATATATATAATTTTTTTTTTCTTTTTTCCTATCAGTGGCGTGGGGTCCATGAATGAGTTGCATGCAGCGCATGCGAATCAATATACTTTTTTGCATAATTATTTATAAACTGCTCACACAATAAATTTACTTCCTATTACAAGTATTTGACATTTAAATGCAATTAAATCGATACTTACGCCCGTGTCTGTGACCTGGAGATGCAAGAACAGGCATCGATATAAACTTAACTACTGCCCGTTCTCGTGTAAAAATATGATGGCGCTCGCTGTTTCTTTCTCAAGCGACACGCGTCGACTCTCAAATACGAGTCCAAAAGCCGAAAATAATCGTTCAGACGATGGTGATGTAGCTTGAACAACCAAATGTCGCCTCGCATGGCGGCTCAATGTTGGGTATTCATTCCATCTTGACTTCCACCATTTTAATGGGCTCTCGTCAACTGGACAACCTTTTTCCTGAGAATATTTTAGCATCTCTCTGTCCACGATTTGTGCATTTTACACGAATTTATTGAAATAACTGTTTTTAACCGGAATTAACCGGTTGGAAATTTTTAACCGGTTAACCGATCCCAGGCCTGATTATAAGAAGCACATGAGTGCACGAATGTCGAAACACGGGCGATACGATGGCTACCATAAAGAATAAATTTAGTGCAAGATTTAAAGAAGATCCACTAAGTAAAATGGCGTTGCTTCGTTGGGGAAAAAAAAAAACTTCGACACTGGTAGCATTAAAGACTTACCGCGTACTAGTAGAACACCAACCCAATAAGAAACACGTGCTGCAATTGAAGAATCGACAAATCGCTCACCCTTGAAATCAACAAGGAAGATATCTTCAGAGCTTGGCATCCCAAGATCAACGATGCTGAACCATATAAAAGAAAAAGATTTGAAAGTTAGGCCGTGGCGTCCTAATTTGTCAATGAACTGGCTGATCATGACATGGATAACGGGAAAACATGGTGCAAAGAAATGTTCCACATCTTCACAACAAGTCTTTCCGAGGGAAGGGTTTTACAGCGATGAATGTGCTATTTATCGCAGTAGCCGGTCATGAAACATCTTCATTTGGTCGAAAGAAAAACCTCATTACGTTCAAGAAATTGAATACACCCAGCTCATGGCATGATGTGGGCAGCATTTAAACGCTCGCTATGTGGTTGGACAATACTTTTTGATGGCACTGTCAATCAAGCTTCTTATTGGACCATGTTGCAAAACTGGTTCATACCAAAACTTGGCGAACTTGGCGTAAGAGATAATGCATGGCTGCAGCAGCAAGACGAAGCGCCGTCTCATTATGCGCAGTTAGGGACTTTTTGAATAAGGCATTCCCAGGGAGGTCGATCGATGAAGATGTGGGGATGTTCCGCAAGTGGCGAAACTGCATCTCTGTATTAGTAAAACTGTAAGAAAACCTGATAAAACAAAAATATCACTCCATTCTGCAGCATCACGCAATACCAAGAGAACAGGGACGCTCGCGCGAAGGTTTCACTTCCCAGCGACATAACGACCCTAAACACACTGCTGCAGAATATAAACAGCAAAACAAGTAGCGAAAATAAAGTGCGGTCCACAACCACTCACGAGTGATGAACTCGTCAACGGAGTTAAAGTGCAGCAACAAATGCAGAAATTGCCGAAACTGTGTGAAAGTGCGTTCTGGGGACTCTTTCATCTCCTCCGTAACATCAAACGACACGTGACGGAGGGGACCTACAGCTTTACGTATGAACCGAACCACGGGTCGCTACATCATCTGGACGCGGAATATGGTCACCCATCCTACTACTACTACCCAGAACCAACGTCGCTTAACTTCGATAATATAATCGATGGGAAGCGGTGTTACGACACTGACAACGACGTAGCCCCTCGTGTGAAAGAGGTCACAATACGTCGTGCGTATGAGAGATTGCAAACAAAGGAACGTCAATAGTTCGACAAGAACGAAAAGAGTCTGAAGTTTGAAACTATATATATATATATACAGAGAGAGAGAGAGAGGAGAGAGAGAGATAGAGAGAGAGAGAGAGAGAGAGAGAGAGAGAGAGTGTGTGTGTGTGTGTGTGTGTGTACTTTCAAAATTCAAAGAATCACAATCCAACAGTGTTTCAGCCTGTCACACGAGAAATTAAAGTTACCTTTGGTCTCACCTCTCTACAGGAAAAGTGCTCCCTTTTGCAGTACTCGCTCCTGATGAAGAAGCCATCTTGAAGAGCATTAGTTTCTGCCAGAAGTGTGCACCCCATCTGAAGAATTGTGAGAACAAGGGTAACTCTCCTTTCTCGTGTGCCAGGCTAGAACTGTTGGATTATGGTTGCTTGCAGATTCAAAGGATTGCTAAGTACCCTCGTTTACCGCGGTTCTCATGTTATATACAGGGTGAGTCAAAAGTAGCGCCCGATTTCTGTTTTTTCGGCTGTCAGATTCTTTCTGGGAAGTCATGTTGTTAATAATTGTCTTGCAGATTATTAATTTTCTTAGTTTATTTATTTTTGTTTTTGTTTTGCAGGTTATTGCTGAGAGTTTGGAAAGTTACTGAATTTGCACCAAATTGAACCATGAATTACCTTTCAATGAATCAACGCATTGCGGCCGTGAAACCTTACTACAAATGTAATGAACAACCAACGATGGCGGCACGCCGTTTGGCACAGGAATTCGATATTAACCCACCCCAGGGAAGAAACATACTGTTGGTTTACGTCGTCGTCGTTGGCCTAGGCAAGCTACGGCTTGGGACCGTAGCGCATCTATCCGGTATAGGTTAACCTGGATGATGTAGCCATAAGCACTGCCGCTGGTTAAGTGCCAACCAGTGATTATCTCACTAGCCGTATTGAGTCCGTTAGGCGAAACTGCGACAGTACCAAAGGTGGAAAATATAACCCTTGGATTTCTATTATTTATTTGTAAAATGGACATGGTATTAGATTAAAATAAATATTTGAATATAAATAATTAACTGACAATTGTGATATATAATTAATTATGTTTACATACAATAAAATAATATAGTATACATAAAATTAGTATTAATGTGGTTCACAATTGAATTATAATGGGGTAACTAATTTAAAATGAATTTATACTATTCCGAAATTCAAGACGGTAAAATTAACATTTATCTTGAAACTAAAATAAGAGTATTCACTACACACTCCCCCACCAGAGAGGAAGTTCAAAGAGTTCCGAACGACACAGATTTCCCCGGGACCTTTTTGGTAGCTACATGTACCTCACTTAAGGTTGATTCCAAAACGCAGGCTTAAGACGATCGATAGAAACCTTGTCGACCTTGGAACCGCGCTGGATGAGAAATGATTTGCGCGTACGTCGGAGAACTTCATAGGGCCCGTCATATGGACATTGGAGAGGCCGTTTTGGGAGAGGTACACAACGAACGAAACGTGGGTGCAAGATTGGAGGGCTGGGGAAATAAAGATGTTCTGTTGGCTAGTCAATCGAGGGGGAACAGGCTGAAGGGACTGCATGTGAGAGGAAAGTGTTTGAGCGAATTCCGTAGGATCGCATGACTTATCCCCTGCAGTGAAGTAGCCACCTGGTAGCCGCAGTGTTGTTCCATAGACTAGTTCAGCCGCTGTAGTCTTCAGATCACTCTTAAATGCAGAGCGAATACCAAGCAACACGAGTGGAAGCTTATCCTCCAATGGGAGTCTTCGTGACACATAAGGGATGACTTCAGCTGGCGATGGAAGCGTTCGACGAGGCCGTTAGCTTGCGGATGATACGCACAGGTATGTGCATGTACTGTACCCAACAAGCTGGTAAACTTCTTCCAAAGCGAAGACTCAAATTGGCGACCTTGGTCAGTGATGACTTTTGTCGGCAATCCAAATCTTGATACCCATCCATGAAGAAAGGCTCTTGCAACAGTGTCCGCTTGGATATCAGGAAGTGGGATGGCTTCAGGCCATCTGGAAAAGCGGTCGAGACAGGTGAGCAGATAACGTTGGCCTTGAATCACTGGAAGAGGGCCAACAATGTCTACATGAATTACCTCAAATCGCTGGGATGGGGGCGGAAATGCGTCAAAGGGGGACCTGGTGTGCCTTTGGACTTTGGCACGCTGGCAGGCAAGGCACGTTTGGTCCAATGTTTGACATCCTTCCGCATCGAGGGCCAAACAAAGCGAGAGGTAACCAGGTGTTGCGAAGCACGGATACCAGGATGGGAGGGCTTATGAAGATCCGTGAAGACTGCTTGTCTGTGACATGGAGGGACATAAGGGCGAATAGCAGCTGTTGATACGTCGCAATAGAGGGGCACAGACAATCCTGGCATACTCATTTTCTTGAGGGAAAGTGAGTGAGTGGAGTCTTCTCTGAGCAGGTCTTGTAGTTCCGTATCCTTATCTTGATCCTGTGCAATAGCATTCCACAGTGTAGAGCTGAGGGTAACAGAAGTAATCTCTATTCTGAAGTGCATCCGCTGGAGTGTTCAAGACACCTTTGATGTGGCGGATATCTGTGGTAAATTGCGAGATATAATCGAGTTGCCTGATGACTCTGGGAGAGTGGTTACAGCTGTTTTTATTGAAGACAGTGACCAAAGGTTTGTGGTCGGTAAAACACAAAACTCTCGGCCTTCAAGGAAATGTTGAAAATGCTTCACGTTTAAGTAAATAGCAAGAAGTTCACGTCCGAAAGCACTATAACGCGTTTGGGCTGGCTGCAGCTTTTTCGAGTAAAAACGCGATGGGTGCTTGTTGACCGTTAATGGTTTGTTTCCAACACTCCACCGATCGCAACATCTGATGCATCAACCGTCAGAGTTAGGGGGGCATTACTGATAGGAAATGACAGAGACAATGCACTATTGATAGCATTTTTGGCATTGTCGAACGCCTGTAAACTATCGCTACACCATAACAATTTCGTTACCTTGCGTTTGTGTGTGATCATAGCGTGTAGAGGAGCAAGAACACTGGCACAGTTTTTAATGAACTTGTGGTAATAATTTACCAAACCTAGAACCGACGTAACTCACGCTGATTATTTGCATAGGGTAATTGTTTATCACTTCACACTTGTCCTGAAGGGGGGTAATTCCGTGCTGCGAAATCGTGTGACCAAGAAATTCCAAGGTTGGCTGTGCAAACACACTTAGATGCATTAATAGTAACACCGTATTGTTCTAAGCGTTGAAAGAGGAGTGAAAGATGTTCCTTATGTTCCTCTTCCGTTGAGCTGGCCACAAGCAAATCATCGATGTAGGCATAAACAAAGTCTAAGCCTCTGGTGACCTCATCTATAAACCTCTGAAAGGTTTGCGCAGCATTCCGTAGCCCGAACGGCATCTTCAAAAATTCGAATAACCCAAATGGTGTACAAACTGCAGTCTTGGGAATATCCGAAGGCTCTACGGGAATGTGGTGGAAAGCCTTAACGAGATCTATTTTACTGAAGATAGATTTGCCGTGGAGAAGAGAAGTAAAGTCTTGGACATTTGGTACCGGATATCGGTCCGGGATGGTTGTCGAATTCAAAAACCGGTAATCCCCATGGTCTCCAGTCTCCTGACTTCTTCTGGACCAGGTGTAGGGAGAGGACCAACTGCTTTTGGAAGGTCTTATTATCCCAAGATCTATCATAAGCTGGAATTCCGATTTGGCAGCTTTCAGTTTGTCCGGGCAAGACGTCTGGGTTTTGCAAACACAGGGGGACCTTTTGTTGTAATGTGATGGGTAATGGTGTGCTTAATGGTATCACCCATCTGCATCGGTTGAAGAATTCCTGGATATCGCTGGAAAAGGCACTGGTACATGGAATTAGGGGGAACGAGGGAAAGTGCAGAGTTCGAGGCGTCCGGAAGGGCAACCTGTTTGGCAAGAACAGAAAGCAGTGTGGCCTGGTCGCATAAGCGTCGCTTGTCAAGATCCACCAGGAGTTTGAAATGCTGGAGGAAGTCAGCGCCGATTATGGGATGCCGCACTTGAGCACAGATGAAAATCCACTTGAAGGATCGGTGAAGGCCCAAGTTTAGTTCACGCGACTGAGTACCGTACGTGGGTATCCGTGAACCGTTAGCAGCGTATAGAGGCGGAGATTCCGAGTGCGTATGACCAGATTTTTGAGGGAATACACTGACTGACGCTCCGGTATCAACCAAGAAATTGACACCAGAGTTCCTGTCCTTTATGAATAACAGGTTGGCAGTGCGAGTACTAGACGCCATTAGGACTCGCTGCTGGGGTTTTCCGACGAAAAATTGCAAGGGGAGATGCACTTCCTAGCCTTCTTTCCAAATTTGGCGTGGTAGAAGCAGATCTTCCCGGAACTCGAACGATGCCTCTTCGTAAATCTTGACCGAGAATGGCTTCTTTGCCGTTGATTTTGTAGCAGAGAACAAACGTGGTTGAGTTGTTGACTTAACTCTTCCACTTTCAATTCCAGTTCCGATTGTGTGTTCACGTTGTTGACCGGAGCTGTGTCAATCTCCACTACTTTGTCGGCAGTTTCTGCTAGTTTATCAACTGGAGTAGCAGGATCCATAGTGGCCAAGACACGCTGAGCTGATGGAGGAAGTTTCTGCAAGAACAACTGTCTAAAGATGTCCTTATCGAAGGTTTGTGCGCGTTCGCCTAGAGCGCACTGCATAGCCCTCAGCATTTGAGTGGGCTTACGGTCTCCAAGTTCTTCTTTTGAGATTAACTGATGTAGTTTCTCACGCTCGGAGACAGTGGTGCGGCACAGGATGGCAGACTTCAGATCGTTGTATGGGTCCTCACTCGTGGAAGTAGACACGATGACGTCACGGACTTCAGAGATGATGCTCGCTGGTAGAGAGGACAAAACATGATCGTATTTCGTCCTGCTAGCGGTGATCCTTCCCAAGTTGAATTGTGATTCCACTTGGTGGAACCAAATAAATGGATCACCCGGCCAGAAGACGGGGAGCTTTACGCTCAAGTGGGAGATGGCACCAGCGTCGTCAGGCATCTTCTCCTATGCTTGCTGACGTACAAGCAAGACGACAAGTTACCAACGAAGGAGTGGAGGTTGAGACGAGCGCAGGCACAGAGCGCACGGGCAGGGGTGAGGGGCAGAGGGCACGAGCGACATTACAGTCTGATCCTAGTCGCTCGGGTGAAGGGGGTGATGGGCACGAACGACGTTACAGTCTGGTCCTAGTCGCTCGGTGAAGGGGGTGATGGGCACGAACGACGTTACAGTCTAATCCTAGTCGTTCGGGTAAAAGGGCGGAATCCAACTCCGGAGTCACCAATTGTTGGTTTACGTCGTCGTCGTTGGCCTAGGCAAGCTACGGCTTGGGACCGTAGCGCATCTATCCGGTATAGGTTAACCTGGATGATGTAGCCATAAGCACTGCCGCTGGTTAAGTGCCAACCAGTGATTATCTCACTAGCCGTATTGAGTCCGTTAGGCGAAACTGCGACAGTACCAAAGGTGGAAAATATAACCCTTGGATTTCTATTATTTTTGTAAAATGGACATGGTATTAGATTAAAATAAATATTTGAATATAAATAATTAACTGACAATTGTGATATATAATTAATTATGTTTACATACAATAAAATAATATAGTATACATAAAATTAGTATTAATGTGGTTCACAATTGAATTATAATGGGGTAACTAATTTAAAATGAATTTATACTATTCCGAAATTCAAGACGGTAAAATTAACATTTATCTTGAAACTAAAATAAGAGTATTCACTACAATACGATTGATTGTCGAGAAATTTGAAGCAACAGGGTCGGTAGCCACTGCAAAGAAGTCCGATCGTCCGAAAACGGCAACGAATATAGCTAAGGCTGAAGAAGCCATCAGGAGACTGGAACAAAGTCCGCAAAAGTCAACTCGCCGTTTATCTGCAGTTGGAAGTGAGCCAATCAAGTGTTATCCGTATCATTCACCAGAAAAAATGGAAACCTTACATTCCACGCTTACAGCATGCCCTTCATGATGGAGATGACGACCGCCGTCTTCAATTTTGCGAAGAGTTCTTAGCTAAACTTGACGAAGAGGACACAATGCTAGACAACATCTGGTGGTCAGATAAGGCATGTTTTAAGCTTAACGGCACAATTAACAGACACAATTGTGTCTACTGGGCTGCGGAGAACCCAAGAGTGACAGTTGAGAAGGAGGTAAATTTACCTGGCGTGACAGTTTGGGCAGCCATATCTCCATTAGGGATAATTGGACCCTTTTTCTTTGAGGGATCTGTCACTGCAGAAATTTACCTGGATATGCTGCAAACCTTCTTTTGGCCCAGGGTACAAGATCAGGACTGTTATTTCCAGCAAGATGGAGCTCCACCTCATTATGGACGTCATGTTCGTCAGTGGCTTGATGAAAACTTTCCCGGAAAGTGGATCGGCCGCCGCGGTCCGATTGAGTGGCCGGCACGCTCCCCAGACCTTACACCTCCAGATTTCTTTCTTTGTGGACTCATGAAAGACCTTGTTTATCGTGAAAAGCCTCGTACCATTCAGGAATTGAAGGCTCAAATCACTGCAAAGTTTGAGGAAATTGATATCGAACTCTGCAGGCGTGTGTGCCACTGTGCCTGCTCGGCTGCAATTGTGCATCGATCACGAGGGAGGGCACTTTGAAAATTGCAAGTAAAACAGCTTGGTACAGTTCCGTAATAATTTTCCCCCGAATAAATGGTTAGATAAACATGTCATTCATTTATTTCTACCTTCTTGTACACTGTAATACAAATGGCAAACAAACAATCAACTGACAGAAATCGGGCGCTACTTTTGACTCACCCTGTATATATCTATATATATAACCTACGTTAACCTTGGTTTTGCTTCCGCCCGAATTGTTCATTCTGACGAAAGTCAAGCTTGTCACTCCACCTCAGACCTACAGTTTAACGTGGAATCCAAACCACGCCCCACCAGCGTCTTAACCACCAGGATACTCAGGGTATTCATTTATCCACCAACCAATTTTTTTTTTTTTATTGTCTGAAAGGATGAATAGGTGGGTTTTGATGCGCGCTGCCAGCCGTCACCGGGTCTCAATCCGGGGGCCGATGGATTCGTAGTCAGCGACGCTGACCTCTCTCTCTCTCTATTATATATATACACACACACGCTAATTTTTAACTTTTTATTTCATTAACAGTAAATTTTGTTGTAAATTAAATAAGATTTGCAACCATCCTGAAATTATTCTCTCTCTCTCTCTCTCTCTCTCTCTCATCTCTCTCTCTCCTCTCTCTCTCTTCTCTCTCTCCTCTCTCTCTCTCTCTCTCTCTCTCTCTCTCTCTCTCTCTCTCTCCCGTGGGAGGGGGGTGGGTACTAATATACGTCAGAGACACGTTGAGTCCGGTTGACTGCCAGTTCCGGTCGGAACGGGAGCTGCTTGGCGTCGATCTGAACGTGGGAGGGACGAACTATAGGTTAATCTTGGTGTACAGACCTCCGCATCTCCTCCTCGAGGAGGATACAGCCCTGTACACCGAACTCAGTAGCTGCTAGGGGATAGGGTGTGTAGTTTAGAGACTTCAACTGTCGCGCATAAAGTGGAAAACAGGACTGCCGATGCTGAAGGGAGGGGCTAGTTGACTTTGCTGATGAGAACTTTCCTCACTCAGGGTCAACGAGCCTACACGAGGCGAAAGCGTTCTAGACTTAGGATATTCACGACCGAAGACAACCTCGTCACTGGCCTCACCGTTGACGAATCGTTGGGCGGAGTGATCACGGTCTTATTAGGTTCCGTGTGCGTCCCTCGGGTGAAGCGTAGTAACTCGAGAGGCAGTAAGCTCGATCTCCGGCGGGCGAACTTTGTTAGCCTCAGGGATTAGCGTAGCAGAGATGGGGGTTAGAGGCTGGCGGCGATGTTGAGGGAGTGTGGGAGTGCATTCCGGGATGAGTTTATGGTGCTGCAGTCTGCTGCCATACCCTCAAAACCGGTCACCCTCTTCAACGCAGCCTAAAGTGGTTCAATCGTGGCATCGCTTCGGCTATCCGAAATAGGAAAGTAGCGTATAGGAGGGCGAAGGCCAATCGTTCCCACGAGAACACTGAAGCGTATGTCCGCCTGTGTAGGGAAGTGAAGGCGAAGGTTAGGCTAGCGAAACGTAACGAAGAACTACGGGTGGCAAGCCTCTGCAAGGGGAACCCTAAGGAGTTCTTCAGTTATGTTAATAGTAGAAAGCCCATTAGAAGCATGATAGGTCCTTTAAAGGACGGAAGCGGCGTTCTGGCGGACCTCCGACGCGGACATCGCTAATGTGCTTAATGAGTACTTTGCGGAGTGTTCACCAGGGAGGATACCCGCGTCATCCCCGAGCAGCTGTGAGGCACGAAGGTGCTGGCTGGATAGTGTTAGATAGTACCGCGACAGTCGTTGCTCATAGAATAGACAAACTGAGCGCGTTTAAGGCTCCTGGGCCAGACCAGTTTCTCCCAGTGTTTTGCGAGAAAGTGCGCGACCAGGTGGCTCCCCACCTGGCTACAGTCTTCAACAAATCGCTGGTGATGGGCCAGGTGCCTGGAGGGAGGCCAACGTGACCCCTATCTTTAAGAAAGTAAGGGATCACGAAAGTCCAGGGAACTATCGTCCTATTAGTCTCACTTCAGTTGTAGGTAAATTATTAGAAAGGATAATAGCTGATAGAATCGTTGACCATTTGGATTCCTACAAGCTGCTTGGGGACTCCCAACATGGGTTTAGACGGCATAGGTCGTGTCTCACCAACTTGCTCGAGTTTTTACACGTCATGTTGAGTGAGTACGATAAGAGTAGGGCGATTGATATACTTTATCTCGACTTTCAGAAAGCCTTTGATAAGGTACCTCACCGCCGGCTAATGGCGAAAGTGCGCGCGCTGGTATCGGTGAGGAAATAGGTAGGTGGATTGAAAACTGGCTGAGGAATAGGCGGCAGAGGGTGGTATTAAAGGGGCTAGTTCGGGTTGGGCCTCGGTCATAGTGGGGTTCCTCAGGGTTCCGTTTTTTGGGGCCGCTGTTGTTTACCATTTACATAAATGATATCGACGGTGGCATCGTCAGTCGGATCGCCAAATTCGCTGATGACACCAAGCTTGGGGCCAATGTTGGGACGCCCGAAGCGATCGAGGAACTGCGTGCGGACCTAGGTAGGATAGGAGAGTGGTCCGAAAAATGGCAAATGCCGTTTAACTTGGGTAAATGCAAAGTGATGCACATTGGCTACGCCAATCCCAAGTCGGACTACTCGATGTTGGGCAGTAATATCGAGGTGACTGATTTAGAAAAGGACTTGGGTGTGCTAATTAGCAGCGACCTTAAGTTTACGAAACAGTGTGTAGAGGTGGAAAGAAAGCCCAGAAACTATTGGGTTATATCAGGAGGCAATTTCAGTTTCGGAACAAGGAGATTGTGCTCTCACTGTACAATTCCCTTGTTCGGCCGTACCTGGAGTATGCTGTGCAGTTCTGGTCGCCCACCCTCAGAAAGATATTGAGAGGCTGGAGCGAGTGCAGGCGAGGGCCACAAGTTAATCCTTCTGTTAGGCATATGGGCTACATCGACGGTTACGCGCCTGAACTTGTTTTCGCTTGAAACTCGGAGGCTGCGCGGTCAACTGATCGAGGTTTCAAGCTCTTACGAGGGTTCAACGATGTCGATTTTAGAAGTATGTTTAGTTTAATGATAACCCAACTCGCAACAATGGTTGGAAGTTGGATTTGAAACGGTTTAGGACTAGTGTGTGTGGGTATTACGTTACGTATAAGATCTGTGACACATGGAACAGGTTACCTTCGGAAGTTGTGAACAGTTCCTCTGTGGATCAGTTCAAGAAAAGGTTAGACGAAATCTTGCACACTATTTGAGTGTGTAAAGACATTTAGGACCTCAGTCTGCGGAAATTTCTTTTCCTGTAAAATAGTTGATATCTGGAACCAACTTCCCTCAGAGGATGTTTCCAGTCAAAGTGTAAATCTGTTTAAAAATAGGCTAGACAAAGTACAGAACACACTCATAGTTTAAGATTAAACCTCAGAAAAACTCTGCAGGAGTTCGCTTGCTCGGTGTCTCTGTGGCAAGCTAAATATAGAGCTATTTATATATTCTCCACTTTCCTGTAAAATTTCCTTGGCTACTTTTCCAGGGTCAAGGTATTTTCTTCAACCTTTTTTCCGTACCTGCCTCTGGCAGGGAGGGAGCGGAGGTGGGAGAGAGCCTTCTACTTTCTATCCAGTTTTCTACTACTGCTAGCATAGTTGAAAGACAAATTTTCCCTGGCACCCGTTGCCATTGGTACCGTCCTCGGTATGGGCCGCAAGGCCTTTTGAGGTACTTCTTTTCCTTGTAACTCCTTGTAACTCTCTCTCTCTCTCTCTCTCTCTTTTCCTTGTAACTCCTTGTAACTCTCTCTCTCTCTCTCTCTCAGCCGTTTTCCTTTCGCTCGCCCAATTGACTTTAATTCAACTGAACTCAAGTTGCGGTGTTCATTTCGTCTGCAAATCTGACTTGAAGCGAGTGGAAGAATTGGACTTCGAGTCGAATCATTTTTGGACGAAAAGAAAACTGTTTTCAACCGGTTTTCAATCGATAATTTTGAATTTAAGAGAAAATTAAACCGAAAATTCGATTACAATTAGTGATGTTTTCGATTTGGTCTTAACACTGTCGCTTTCTCTCCGTTCGGAGGGGAGGTGAGGGGAGTCAAACAAATGTTAATTGAATTACGCACACACGCACGTAGGTACGTTTCGCTACCTTACATAACTGTGACATTTTCACATTTTCAGCCGTAATTGGCGACATTTAACCTAACCTAACCTAACCAAACGTAACGTAACTTAGGGTAAAATTAGCCTGGCTTAATTATATCTTTTTCCATAATGATCACTTTCAAAAAAAGCGAAACTACGTCGACACTACTAATGTCATACGTACGTTCGTGTCACGTTGGGCTGCGGGTATCCTAAAGGTTGTCGCGATTCCGTAGGGTAGTCAAGAACACACGCGCGATTAATTCTCCTTCATTATTTCAGTACCAATTATAATGTGAAGTAGACTGTACTCGAGCGAGATGCTAATCGAAGCCAACTGCGCGTGGCCTTAGTGGTCTTGCAACCGCGTATCCACGCACAAACGGCACTGAACGCTCTATTCCTGCCATTTTCTCGTCCGTGTTAATAACAGCGATAATGACGACTTGGTTAGCGTGTGATTTACATTGATAGAATGGGAGCCCCGCACACTGCAGCGACCGCGACACGATCGGCTTAAGAGTACATAATTATACGATCTTCAGAATCGCGACACAAACGTGCGTACCCCGACACTCGCGGTGTCGCGTTGAATTTTTTTGTAAATGATATCTTTTATCATGAAGTAGAGGATATTATTAAGGTTAGGCTAGATTAGAGTTCTTAGGATTTTAAAATTGGGGGCGAGTGTCGCGATACACGATTGAATATGCGAGAAAGTGTGAAAATGTCGCGGTTCTGTAGGGAAGCCAAATGCGCGTATGTGATATAAAGGTTGATAACCGAGCTTCAAAATGAATCATGTTAACACAACTGAAACTTTAAAAAAAATTAAACATTTTTACGCGTATCGGATTATTACCCCTCCCCCATCCCCAACAAGCCGCATAATCCCCTTCCCCCACAAGCCGCATAATCCCATCCCCTATAATGACCGCATGATCATAATATCTCCTTCACAAATCGTATACAAAAAAAAAACACATGCACTGTCACAGAGAGAACCGAGCTCTCTCTCAATATTCGTTCCATTTACAAGGATTTTAAAGGCAATCTTTTGCAAAAGAGAAAAAAAAGATATTATTATTATAATAATAATAATAATAATAATAATCATAAGAAATTACTAATCAGTATTTTTTGTGTGTGTGTTTGTGTGTGTATGTTACTGTTACCAAACAAGAATAAATGCTTTTTACATACAGGGTGCGACATAAGTCGGTTTACCGACAATAATGGAATCACCTTGTGAAGAATAATATTTATTACAGATATTGTTCAAAGTGTCCTCCATCATGTTCGATACGCACGTTGCATCTTTGAACCACTGAACAACAAATAGCACGACACAATTCTTTGTTATTATTCAAAGTCTCGAACTCTCGGCGTATCAGTGTGATCGAAATCCCGAGGTTTCTGGCCGTTGACTCTATCCTTGATTATACCCCACATTGAATAATCAATGTGATGTAATTATTCAATGTGGGATGTAATCAAAGATAGAGTTTCCGCCCAGAAACCTCGAGACTTCGATCAACCGAAGACTTTGATACGCCAAGAGTTCGAGACGTTGAATAATAACAAAGAACTGTGCTGCGCTATTTGTTGTTCAGTGGTTCAGAGATGCAACGTATGTATTGAACATGATCGAGGACACTTTGAATAATTTCTGTACTAAATGATAAATTTTATTCTTCACAAGGTGATTCCATTATTCTCGGTAAACCGACTTATGCCGCACCCTGTATTTTATATTTTTAGTCGAACTTTTTTCTGAACCTGTATATCACCAAAACCACGATATCGAGCTCCACACGATTAATATTATATATATATATATATATATATATCGTAAAGAACGACGCTTGTATAGGAGAACATCCCGCGCAAGATGAGAAGAGAGAACGAACAAATGAAAAAATGAGTAACCACCCGGGAATCGAACCCGGGATCTTCCGATTGCCGGTCAATATGATAACCATTACACCACGGGCCTCACTCGAACAAATGCCGTAATTCTTCTACATACGCGCATTTTTTCATTTGTTCGTTCTCTCTTCTCATCTTGCGCGGAATGTTCTCCTATACAAGCGTCGTTCTTTACGTTATTTATACTGCGTGTTCTTTGCAGTTGAAATGTGTGTGTATATATATATATTATATATATATTATATATATATATATATATATATATATAAGCACCGCCAATACAAAGCCACCTTTCTCACTTTAACAATTAGGTCGAACTTTGTAAATAAGTAGAATTTTATGGCACGACCTACTTTTTTGAGATTAAGTTAGGTTAACCTAACCTAAAACAAATCAGTCAGAGGAAGCATAGGGAATGACTTATTTGACTGAAGGTTAAAATCATAACGCGGGTGAAATTCGAAAAAAAAATAATAATCATTGTATAACGTAAAAAAACGCTTTCTCTAAACTTTCTTATAGACCCTCCCCCCTCCTACTTTAACAGAAGCGAACGTGATTAAAAACTTGGAAATATAAAATATATAACCTGTTCGACCAACTTGAGATTTATGACTACATATATATATACTGTGTGTGTGTGTGTGTGTATGTATATATATATATATATATATATATAATATATATATATATATATATATATATATATATAGGGTGGTCCGTAAGTTTCCATACATAGGAAAAATAAACATTTTTTTATGGACAACCATTTTTATTTATATAATATGCTCTACATGGTTGCCATTGTTTGAAAACACATTTCAATACGTGTTCCCCACTGTTGATGAACACGCATTAGCACAGTTGACGTTATGCTTGTAATGGCGTTGGTGATACGTTCCTTTAGATGATTTATGTCTCGTATCTTTCCTGATACACCATGGCCTTCAAGTGCCCCAAAGATAGAAATCAAGGGGGTGAGATCTGGGGATCTGGGAGGCCACTCCACAGGACCACGCCGACCAATCCAAGCATCCGGAAACTGCTGCTGCTGATCCAAATACCGACGCACGTGAAGACCATAATGAGGTGGAGCTCCTCTTGCTGGAAGTAAACTGGGAAGTTACCTTCCTCGTTTAGCAGGGATGGGAAAATCTCTTCTTGCAACATGTTAAGATACCTTTCGGCATTAAGATTTCCACTGACAAAAATTGGTCCAATAATTCTGTCACCCCATATCCGGCCCACACCATCACTTTACCGGCACCTTGCATCTTCGTCGGACTCAGCCAGTTAGGGTTAGCATTACTCCATAACGTATGTTTTGCCGATTAACCTCTCCATTGACGTAAAAATTTGCTTCATCAGTAAACAATCTTACGTCAAACGCATATTCTTAGGGTATCTGAAACATAAAAACAAACGTTTAATTTTTCCTATGTATGGAAACTTACGGCCCACCCTGTATATATATATATACACACACGTTTTCCATTTATATTTGGAGTTTAATTAACCCATTGGTAGAATTTGCTACCGCGAAAATTGTTTGTCATTACTGCATCAATTTTTCTTGTATTCACGTGATCTTCAGTATGAGTCAATGATATGACGCAATCAAAGAGTGCCCTCAAAATTCTAAAAGATTGCGTCATATCAATGAGTCATACCGAAGATCACGTGAATACAAAAGTGATGCAATAATGACAAACAATTTTGTCGGTAGGAAATTCTACCAATGGGCACTAATGAGTTAAAAACGACGCGAGTGTACCTCATAGAAATGAAAAAAAAATATATATAAAGTTTTATTCTTGTCTTCATTCGTTCCTCGCAGAACCTCATTATGTCTGAAGTATTTCAACTCTGTTTCATTCAATAAATTGGACTTAAATCAATGAAATGAGACAAATTTTATTAGTTTATTTCGCGCTTCATCCATTCCCAACTCGCCAAAGTGTAATAAGTAATAAAGTTTAACCTCCTCAGTAACGCGGGGGGGGGGGGGGGGGGAAGCTATGATCCCCTCCCTCCCCTCTATCTAAAAAAAAAATAAAAATACTTTGAGGAATTTTTGAAGTTTAATTGATTAAGAAATAAGTTTCGAAAACGAAACATCTTAACTTTGAACGAAGGCAAAATTGAACTAAATTTCTCTCTCCAAAACATTCACTGCTTCACTTACAAATTTGTAATTCAATGACCAATTATTATTTTCACAGTTTCAAAATACCTTTTAAATTAAGCTTTTGGTATAGTTAAAAATAAAATATAATAATAGCGAATAGTACTGAATATCGAAAAAGATGAATTTGTAAGCCTTAAACCCGACGTTAATACCATTCCGAGTTGAAAAATCGTTAATACCATGGGGTGTCCAGACACCCAAAATGAAAAATGTTTTTTTTTTACTATATTTTTTTATTTTTTATTTTTACTTTTTTATTTTTTTTACTGTGGCCAGATTCAGGAAGTTACCAGAAAGAGGAAAGGCGTCAAGTGTTGCCATTTCTAGATGACGAGATTTTTAATATTTTATGGGGTGTTGAAAACGACCCCCCCCCCCCCCCCTGGGGATAACGTAGGGTTAATTGTCGTTCACTGGTTAATACGAAACTTAGTCGGTAAACACACTAACTCAGTGTTTCCCCAAACAGGGTGGCGCGAAATTTCAGGAAGATGACAAAAATAAGTGAAATTTCTAAAGTTACTGATAATATAGAAATTTCAAACGTAACAAAATATTCAACATTACGTCAATACGAAAATTGCATAAAATTATTTTAAAGTTACGCGGTGTTGGGGGAGAGGGGGGGATGAATGTGGGACAGTCGGGAGACGAAATTCCTCCAAGGTGCATTGAACGAAAAAAGGTTGGTAACCACTGTTCTATATACTTAGCAACCGTATTGCGAGTTGCTCGTACTCTGTGTGGGTGTATGGGCGGTGTGTGCTTTGGGAAAAAAGTGAAGCAATCTGCGTTGTAAACTTTAGTTTATATATATATATATATATATATATATATATATATATATATATATATACACCTTTGGTTAACCTTGGTTTTGCTTCCGCCCGAATTGCTCATTCTGACGAAGGTAAAGCTTTTCGCTCCAGCTTAGACCTACAGTTTAATGTGGAATCCGAACCACGCCCCACCAGCAGCCCAGCGTCTTAACCACTAGGCCACCCAGGTCCCCATTTATCTACCAACCACTTTATTGTGTGGAAGGATGAAGAGCTGGGTTTTGCTGCGTGCCGGCTGCCGTCACCGGGTCTTGATCCCGGGGCCGATGGATTGGTAGTCAGCGATGCTAACCACTGCACCACCGAAGCGTATACAAAAATGTGGAACGCTTCACGATTATGCGTGTCATCCTTGCGCAGGGGCCATGCAAATCTTCTCTGTATCGCTCCAATTTTAGTATATGTACCGCCGAAGCTGTGTGTGTGTGTGTGTGTGTGTGTGTGTGTGTGTATATATATATATAATATATATATATATATATATATATATATATACACTTCAGGAGGGTTTGAATAACGGTTCAAGATCGACGGCGACTCCTCTGCAGCATCCCGCCTCATTTGTGAGATTTGGTAGAAGAGAGAACTGCTTTCCGATCTCCTGCCCTCGTAGCCAGTCCCACACGAGTGGTCAGGGACTTTGGACAGGAACTTGTTCAGTTGGTTCTTGAAATTATTCAGGTTGGTGCGCTGGAGGTTCCGGAGTTCTTAGACAGGGCATTAAAAAGTTTTGGGTCTCGCAATCCGAGGGTGTTTTTCATCCTCGTTTCCATGGCCCCCTGTTCCACTGCAGCTGAGACAATACAGACTCTGCCTCTTCTCTCATTCTAGTGTTTGTTTATTTCTAAGGTTGGGTACACAACCCTCAAACATTTTCCAAACGTATATTATTATGTACCGCTCGCGTTTTCATTCCAGTGAGTAGAGTTTCAGGAATTGTAGTCGAGACCGGTAGACTTCATCTTTCGTTTTGCCTATCTTAGACGCGAAAGTCCTTTGTATAGCTTCTATGTTTGCAACGTCTCGTTTTCTGCGCGGTTTGCGAGTGCTGAACAATACTCAATTATTGTAGGAGTAAACTCTTCCATAATTTGAGCATGACGTTTGCTTTTCTGCTGCGGAAGCTCCTCCAGATGATTCCCGTTATTTTTCTACTGTTGTAATTTTAATGTTATAGTGCTCTCTGAATTCTACATCCAACGACATTATTACTCCAAGATCCCCGATTTGTGGGTTTGGTGTTATATATATATATATATTATATATATAATAATAATAATAATAATAATAATGACCTAAACCTAAGTCAAAGCCGAAATCAATCAATACAGGCAATGACTGGTCAATACACAGACAGACAGATTTCGGCTTTTGACTGTGGCACACACGCGCACGCACGCACGCGCACACACACATACATATATATATAAATAATCAAATTTACTGCAAGGAAACTGTCCATTCAAATAACCGACATTGAAAATAAGATTCAATTCAAACGTCTTCAACTCGAGTGAGATGCTTTTAACAAATTTTAATCTCGGTAGGGGGGGGGGGGGGAGGAACGAGCGCAAATACATCTGTATACACATTTTTTTTTTTTGAGGGATGTGAGGGGAGAGGGGAGCTCCAGTGACAGTGCCAAATGTCCGAATCCACGCTGACATGTTTCTAATTCTCTCGGTGCCACTGAACTATTATGAACGCGTTTAATTAACCCTTTCCGGCCCCCGAATGGGTCCGCGTGGAACTTAACAACTACTGGATTGGCAGCTCTGGAAACGGCTGTATGGCTTATCCGTTCTCTCTTCAGCTTTTGTCGCGAACGAGGGCAGCGTTGGTTTGACACCAACAATGCAAGGCGCTACGCAAAAATTATTATTCTCCAACCTAAGTACGCACAATTCTATGGTTGCCAAAATGAATGTCGTAAGAAGCGTCTATTCAGAACCATTTACGGTTCATTTACAATCCATTTACAATCCATTTACGGTCCATTCACATTCATGGCGATTTTATCACCAAAGATTAACCTTTTATTTATTTATTTATTTTGGTAAAAGAATGTTCAAAGCTTTCATTCGCGTTTGATTCTCGTGAAAATATTTTCTTTTTTAATTCGTACTTAAATCGAGTTTCAAAGAGTTAAAAGAAGAAAATGGTTCGTACGCAGTGGTTCAATAATAGATAATAGATAGATAGATAATTCACTGGGGAACAAAAAAAAATGTTTTTCTTGGTGCCTGATATTTTAGACCTTATTCTGGATATTTTCATGCCACTGATTCAGAAAATATCATCCATTTTGTTCTAGCAGCTCTAGTTTTTGAGATATTGCATACGTCATTACCTACTTTATTACCCTTCTGGAACGGTATTATGAGTTGCTCGTAAATCTAAATGCATCTGTATAATTAAATTGTAGCTATGATTTTGCTGATGTTGCTGTTTTGCATGTGTATTGTACATGTACTAACGTGAATTCTTTCCTGTTACAGGTGTTGACATGGCTTCATCACGAAGAAAGTGTTTAAATCATCCAGATGTGTTTTGTTTTATCTGCGGAGAGTACACGTTCATTGAACAGAGAAAAACTATTACTGATTTTGTGAAAAAAGCTTTTTTGCCTATTTCAAAGTACAACTAGGGGACCAAGATAAGCCATGGGCTCCTCATGTTGTGTGTAAAACGTGTACGGAGCATCTGCGGCAATGGACCAACGGAAAGAGGAGGTGCCTGAAATTTGGTATACCAATGGTATGGAGAGAACAGAGAAACCACAGTGATGACTGTTACTTTTGTTTGGTGAATATAAAGGGCATCAATGGACGTAACCGGAGTAAATGGACGTATCCTGACTGACATAGACTCAGCCAACGACGTCCTGTTTCACATTCAGATGAGATACCTGTCCCATCATTCAGCCATCTTCCAGAGCTCCCTCAAGAAGATGATGAATCTGCTACTGACAAAGAAAGCATATGTGGGCAAAATGACAGTGATTTCGAAGGACCGTCATCAGTTGGAGAAGGTTTTAGTCAACACGAATTAAACGACCTCATAAGAGACTTAAGTCTTTCGAAGAAATCGTCTGAATTGTTAGCTTCCAGGCTGGGAGAAAAAAATTTACTGCTGCCGGGAACCAAAATCACGTTATATCGCGACAGAGAAAAGGATTTACTGCCCTTCTTCTCAAAAGAGAACGATTTAGTTTTCTGCAACAATGTGCGCGGATTGTTGATGAAAATGGGCATATCGGAATACACACCAAGTGAATGGCGGTTATTCATAGATAGCTCCAAACGGAGCCTAAAATGTGTTCTTCTACACAACGGCAACAGATACAGATCAATCCCAATTGGTCACTCAGTCGGTATGAGAGAAGAGCACGGGACAGTCGCCCTAGTCCTAGAAAAGATATCATACCGAGACCACCAATGGGTGATCTGAAGATGGTGAATTTTCTCCTGGGCCAGCAGAGCGGGTACACCAAGTACCCGTGCTTTATATGTCTCTGGGACAGTAGAGCTAAAGATGAACACTGGGTGAGAAGACAGTGGCCTCTGAGAGAAAACATGGTGGTTGGAGAAAAAAATATCATCAAAGAAGCTTTGGTTGACAGAGAAAGGATCATATTGCCACCACTGCACATCAAACTAGGTTTGATGAAACAATTTATAAAGGCTTTGAACAGAGATGGGACGTGTTTTGGCTACATATGTAGAAAATTTCCTGCGCTGAGCATGGAAAAGCTGAAGGCAGGTATTTTCGATGGACCGCAAATCCGGGAACTCATGAAAGACCCGCGTTTCCAAGATTCAATGGACAACATTGAGGCACGTGCGTGGTCATCGTTTAGTATGGTTGTGAAGAATTTCCTTGGGAACTATAAGGCCGATAACTACGGTGAACTAGTGGAGAATATGCTCTCTTCTTTTTGTAAACTTGGCTGTAAAATGAGCATCAAACTGCATTACCTCCACAGTCATTTGGATCGTTTCCCAGATAACCTCGGTGATCTAAGCGAGGAACAGGGTGAACGATTTCACCAAGAACTAAGGACCATGGAAGAACGTACCGCGGACGATGGGATACTCACACGATGGCAGATTACTGCTGGAGCATCCAACGCGAATGTCCTGGCACATCTCATCGCAAGAAATCTCAGAAACGCGGTTTTATGAGATGTCTCAATGAAAGAACTTTTTTTGCCGTTCGTGTCTCAAGCTTGTTTGAATTTAATAAATATTTTTCGTACCTTATGCTTGTTTGATGTTAATACACTATTTTTGCTGACATTCATCATACTTTTGTATTCAATTGACAACAACAGTGATTGCCAGTCAGCAATTATATAATATTATATACATTATATAGAAATATATATAGATATATATCATATCTTGATAAGCAGAGCTGATGGAGAAAAACTAATGTCATTTTTAGAATCAGCGACCTCAATATACCCAGAAACAGGTCTAACATCTAAGTCACCAAAAGTTGTGTTCCCCAGTGTAATCTTTATTCGGAAAGAACACATTACATAAGTTATAAAAAGAAACTTCTTTCTGTCCTGTTCTTGCTACGTTGCGTTCTCATTCCTTTGCTTTAAACCCTTTCACTATCAATGCGACTGTAATGTCCCGCCCGAAATAATAATAATAATAATAATAATAACAATATACAGGGTAATACAGAAAAAAAAAGTGTTGTAAAAAATAATTTATTGCACATTATATGTTTTGGAGTGAACAAATTTTTTTTTTTTTCACCTTGTAAATCGTGCTGAAAGACGACTTTTCGTCAAATGTTTCGACATATTTATACAGATTCAGTTTAGTTGTTGGTAAAGGAAACCAAAATGTGCGTAATGTAAGTAACTATTTACTAAATATTTAGTTTTGAATAAAAAATAAATCTCAAATTTTCGTTGAAATATAAAATATTTGTGAACGAAAAGGTTGAATATTCTACCGAGTTTCGTTAACCTAAATTGTGTCAGCTAAGCTCCGACTCCATATAGCCAAAATTACAACCAAACTTGTTTGCTTTCGAGTGTAAAAGCGAATTCTTTTGACACTCGTAATTTTAAAAATTACTGAAAAACCAATGAAGTAATCTTAATACTTGAATGGGTCAGACCTTATTTGATATTATACGCAATCCGGGTTAAATAACCCACTAGTTTTTAAAGTATTATAAATAATAATTAATAACGAACTTATAAAAAGCTCTAAATTGACCATCCGTTATTTTCGAAATTAAACTCGCTTTTAACCCATTTTCTCCATTCATCCCATCTCTTATCCTAACCAAATATGTTCCGAAACTGATTTCAAAAGCGACAGTAAACCCGGTTATCGCTATATTACCCTAACATCTGTTCCAATAGCCGAGATAAACTGGGTCACACCCATCTGACGTCCCAGTATATCTCGCTTATTGCGACGCGAGGTACGTACTAAAATTACATTATTGCGGAATGCTCGGAGAAAGACCGCATTCAATTAAACTTTCGTCACAATGTCTTCCTCATACGCCCATTTATACATCTAAAATGTGTATGAATTTTTATTATATGTCACTGTATTTTGTACGCTAAACCGGATTCATTTAACGCCAAAATTAGCATCCCAACTTCGCACAGAATTTCGCCAGAAAATAAAAAAATATTTTCTCTTCCTTGAAATAAAAGTAGAATTAAATTTTAAAAAAAAATATATATATAAACTTCCATTTCGCGGAGGCGCGATATCACCTGTTTTGCGCTCTTTTAACGCGAAATACCTCCACAAGATAATAAAAGTGATCCACGATAACGTCCGTTCGGTTCTATAAACCTCGTCAAGCAATATTATTATCATTATTATACAAAATCGCAAAAGCGAACGCTCTCCAACTCGTAAAACGATCAAATTTTTAAGTTATACGAACAACTTGGCTTTGCGTGCTTGAACCCTCAGGCGTGTTTTTGCGTGTGTGTGTGCGTGTGTGTGTGTGTGTGTTCCCCCCTCGAACGTTTTTTGCGTGTGCAATGGCCTCAAAAACAGAATTTGTCTGTCATTTTAACGACTCCCTTATTCTGATTTTCCTCTTACAATCGATTCTGCGAGGCTTCCGGCAATATTTTCCTTCATTTACGAGGAACCTTCGGCTTGGAAAATAAGATGTAAAACACGAGAAGATTCCCTTCACAAAAGCCGTGACGTCACCATATGCATCAATATTTAAGATCAAATTGGAATTCTTTGGAGAATTTAGTTTCCCCTTTTTTATCTCCTCTTGATATTTATATATGACCTAATATTATGGACTTTCAGGACTAAATTTCATATGAGGAAAACCTCTTACATTTTCTATTACTACTGATGAATATAGATATATATATATATACGCGTGTGGGAAGGAAAGTGGGCATAAGTGAGGTCGAGTGTGTGATATAAACACTTTCGGTTAATGATGAGCCTTTTTTTTTTCGACGGGTCAAAAACCCGAGGTTTTTTAACGTTAAAAACTAATTTTATTCGTTAATATATAACCTAAAAGCGATCAATGGAAAAACTTTCTTTTGCCATATTTTAGGATCAATATTTGCCCTAACTGTTGGATATTAACCCGTTTTGCTCTCGCTTCTGACCATTTCTGCGCAGCCCCGTATAATACACGGGTTTAAACTTTAAACTGAAATATCTCTGCGTAGTCCGTAAATTTGGCTCGACTCGTAACAGGGCGCTCGCGCAGTTACCGGGTTAACTAACTTGATATACATTAAAAGTTGATCATAACATCAAGACATTTAAAATTACATTCAAATATCTTTCAATTAAATCCATAATAAAATACTAACCTCAAAAGGATCAAATAATGCAGAAAACCTTCTTGTATCGTATCCTACGAACACATTAGCAAGAGCTGAAGATGACGCAAGCGTAGCCTAATAATAATTCAATTTATAACATTAATCCTATATAATTTTTTTAAATATTTGAATATAGCCTATCATGTATGGTTGGAATTATAAAATATGGTATACTCTCCTCTCTTTTATGCTTCTAACTTTTAAAAATGTACAAGAGCTGAAGATATTAAACGAGGCCCTCCAAGGAAGAAGTGGCTAAGCGACAAAAGTTAAAAACGCCAAAAAATAACAAACGCTGTTAAAGTTGTACCAAATTTGAAATAATTTTTGAACTTTTGAAGATATTTTGTAGAAATATCTTCAAATGTTCAAAAGTTATTCCACTTTCAAATTGGTACGACGTTTAACTGCGGTTTTTTTGTTTTTTTAAAGTTTTTAATTTTTGTCGCTTAGCTACTTCTTCTAAGGAAGGCTTCACATATCCTTTAACTCTACGGTATAGAGGTCACCAAATGGCGGATTGGCGGGAATAAACCCATATTCTGATTACACAGGCCTGTGATGGTTTTGTTGTCCGAAATATTTTATCAATTATACAGTAATTTTTGCACGCTCATTCCGAAAATAATGTTCATTTTTCGCCATCACATACAGATTTTTCACAAAATGTCATATTTCATATTACATATGTAAGTAATTTTCATTAAAATTGACTCAATTAAATTTTGATTAAAAACTACTACATGTAAGTGCTTCCAGATCAGAAGTGACGTCATAGCGTCTTCTAGAACATTCGAGAAACGCACCGCTAGTATGTAAGTGATTGACAAGCCACGAGATGAATCAGTGTCTAGTGCAGTGGTTCTTAACCGGGGGGGCGCGCCCCCCTAGAAACAGGAATTTCTCTAATTGTATTTGTTATTCTCTTAACGAGAGCATGGGCTAATATTGAGAAGTTATTGAGAATGTTATTTTGATTGAAGGGGGGCGTGGAGGGAAGGACCAATTCCTAGAGGGGGCATGGTAGTAAAAAGGTTAAGAACCACTGGTCTAGTGCGTGCGAAGTTATAGTTCTTTATTATTCAAAGGTGCGCGGTGACTATATTTCTCGTTTGAAATTTGTTTATTTGTCGCTATGGCAACCAGAGGGTGTGTAAATAGCCCAAACATTTTCCGTGATATTTGTGGAAAATTTACTGTGAAAAACCAAAGACGAGATATTACAGACTTCGTCAAGAAAGTATACGATGCGTACTTCGGAATGAAACTTGTGGATCAAGACAAATCATGGGTTCCACAAAGTTTGCAGTGTTTGTGTTGAACAACTTAGACTGTGGAGTAAAGGTAAAAAGGATTCTTTACCTTTTGGGATTCCAATGGTCTGGCGTGAACCTAGAAATTACAGGAATGACTGCCATTTTTGTTCATGTAACGTGCAAAGCTACAATACTAAAAATAAAAAGGAAATTTCTTATCCAAGCTTTCAGTCTGTTATAAGACTTGTTGTTGTTGTTGTTTAGCCGATCAGCCCACCCTGATCGAGCAAGCCGGCGGCACGCAGGTAACCGATCGCCCTCTCCGGAGTGGACCAGAGGTTCAGCGCACTAGTGATGTTGTGTTATGTTGTGTTCGTTGTTGTGCTAGAGCGGTACAGTCTGTCATAATGTGTTCAATTGTTTGTGGTGTGTTCTGGCACAGGTGGCAGGTGTCGTCTATGGAGTTGTCTAGTCTGTGTTTATATGTCCGTAAGTTGGGGTGATGTCCACATCGGAATCGTGCTAAGTTAACTCGATCCGATCTACTCAGGCTGGTCTCTGACCTGTTAATGGGTGGCGGCTTCGCACCTAGGACCGCATTCGGACCGAGTCGTGTCAGTGCTTTCAACTGCTTTGTGGGTTAGGTGTGCGCGTGTGTGTGTTTTCTGTACTGTGTGATGTCTGTGGGGCGTGGTATGGAATGGACTATTTGGTTATAATGTCTCTCTGGTGTTACCTTAATGGTGCGAGGTGTCGGTGCATGATTGTACATGTAGTGGCAAGGGTGTTGTGGGTTAGTTGTCGCTGCTGCCATGAATTGTGTTCCCCTCATGTCTAAATGTTCCCTAACTTTCAGTATTTTTGTTTCTGTGTGCAGGTGTTCTATTGGTGTTGTTTGAGTGCATCCTGTAATGATACGAAATGTGTTGTTTTGTTTTGTATTGTATTGTCTGTAAGGTGTTTATGTGTGTGTGTGTGACATAATGGGTGCCCAGCATGGGCTAGCATAGTCCATAACTGAGCGAATATACTGTTTGTATATGAGTGATGTTGTTTCCTGCTGGTGTCCAAAGTTTGTGCCTGTAAGTACCCTAAGCGTGTTAAAGTCTTGACGTACATTTGTTTTTAATGTCCTGAATGTGGTTTGCAAAAGATGATGTGTTGTATGTGACCCCAAGTATTTTGGTCCTATGAGTGTGTGGAATGTTAGTGTTGTTTAGTGTAAGCTGTGGATTATCTGGTATTCTTTTGTATTGCTTGTAAACAAGGTGATGGTTGATTTTGTGGGCGCTACTTTGAGTTTATTGTGTGTGAGCCAGTCTTGTATACTGTTTATGTGTTTGTAGGTTATTTGTAGCGGTGTCGATGTTGTTGTGGGTCGATGTTAGAGTGATGTCATCTGCATATGATGATGAAGTAAGCTTGTTATCTATGGGTGTTGGAATGTCATGCATGTATAAGTTGAACAGTGTTGGTGAGAGAACAGAGCTTTGAGGGACCCCATTCGAAAAAAGCTTGTTTTTGGATGACTTGCCATTAAATGTGACATGTACCTTCCTGAAAGATAGTTGCTCAGCCATCTTTTAGTGTTATTGTGCATGTTTGTGTTGAGTATTTTGTTTATGAGAGGGAAGCGTGGGATAGCATCAAATGCTTTACTAATGTCTATTGTTGCTAATAGTGTACGTTGAGCTGGTCGTCTGGAGTTGATGCCATCCATGATGTGCTGCGTGAGGTTACTGAGTAATGTCGTGGTTGAGTGGTGAGGTCTGAATCCATGTTGAGTAGGCGATAGTGGTATTTGTGGATGGTGATTTGTAAGATTAGTCTTTCTGTTACTTTGGAAGGTGTGCATAGTAAAATAATGGGTCTATAGGAAGCTGGTTCTGTTGGATTTTTGTTTGGTTTGAGTAGTGTAATAATTTTACCTTGTTTCCATATGTCAGGAATAATACAGTGTTGGTATGAATATGTGCTGATATTTGTGAGAGTTAGTATTCCCTGTGGGAATAAGTGTTTAAGGTGTATGTTAGATATGTTGTCTGGTCCAGTAGCCTTCGAATTCTTAATGTTTTTGATGATCTTGGTGGTCTGGTCTCTATTGAAGGGTGTAATGGTCGTGTCGAGTCTGTAGGTTTTCTTGTGTCTGGCTGTTTGTCTGTCTGCGTGTTTCTGGTTGTTGTCTCTGTTTAAGTGACTTATCTTTGCGTAGTGATTAACTAGAATGTTAGCTTGTTGTGTGTATGTTGGGATATTATTTTGGCTGCGACAGACAGCCGCGTGTGAGGTGTGAATGCCGCTGTTAGAGTGGGTAATGCTGTTTATAGTCTTGTATAGCCTGGATGTATCTGTGGAGTGGTTTAGTGTTGTTATGAATTCCCTAAATGTTTCTGTTTGTTTTTCTTTGAATTTGTTGTTTATTTCTGTGTTGAGCTGTTTTATCTGCTGTTTTATGGTTTCTGTGTGTGGTGTTTGTGTGTTATGTTTGAGGTTGTTACGTTGCCTTATGAGGTGGGCTATTTCTCTAGTGTAATTTGGGTTGTATTTCCTAATGTTGCCCTCGGGTAATGATCTTATTAAATGTCTTCAGTGTTGTATTGATGTTTATGATGGGTGTGCTGTTTAATGTGGTGAATTGTTCCTTTGTCTGTATTTTGAACTGCTCCCAATCAGCTTTCTTGTAATTTCTGTAAGTGTGCCCAAGGCTGTTGGGGCAGAGTGTAGAAAGTGTTGTAATGATGATGGGCAGGTGGTCTGATGACAGTTGTTTTTCTGTTCTCCAGTGTGTATATGTTGCTAGTGAGGGGGAACAGAACGTTATGTCTAGGGAGGAATTTGAGTATCCTGCTTGATGTGGCATGTGTGTATGTTCTTCTGTATTGTTAAGAATGAAGAGGCTGTTTAGTTGTGTGGCTATGTTGGCGCCTCTGGTGTTGCTTTGGTTGTGCAGGTACCAACTAATGTCTTTAGCGTTGACGTCTCCTCCTAAGATGACATTGGTGAGACCTGTTGCTCATGGACGTGGTATACCTGTACCTACTAAGCCAAATACTCTTGATATAACTTCATCTGATTCGTTGTCTGATGACGATGGAAACGATGATATTGATTGTTTTCGAACCGAAACATCTGGTGAACCCCAATTGTTTACACACAGTGAACTTAATGATTTGATAAGAGATTTGTCTCTGCCGAAGGATTCTTCAGAGATTCTGGGATCCAGACTTCGTGCAAAGAACTTGCTTTCTCTCGGGACGTCATTTTACTGGTACAGAAATCGAGAAAAAGAATTCATCCAATATTTTTCTCAAGAAAATTCACTGGTATATTGCAACAATGTTTCGGAACTAATACTTAAGCTAGGCGCTGCGGTCTATGACCCAAATGATTGGAGACTTTTCATTGATTCCTCCAAAAGATTTCTAAAAGGCGTCCTCCTTCACAACGGTAACTCGTATGCATCTTTTCCTGTGGCTCATTCGGTTCACTTGAAGGAAACGTAAGAAAATCTTGAGCTTCTTCTAGCTAATTATAAAAGAACCGGTTGTATTTTGTGACTTAAAATGATTGTATGTTGTTAGTTCACAACCAGGTTTATCGAGTTTCATTTTTTTTGTGTGAATAGGATAGCTGAGCAAGAACTCAGCACTGGATAAAAAGGAACGGCCACGCAGAGTCAACCTGACAACTGGTTCTAAAACATTCAACGTGAAAGTTTGGTTGACACGAAGAAAGTCCTTTTACTTCCGCTTCACATAAAATTGGGCTTCATGAAGCAATTTGTTAAGGCCTTGAACGAAGATGGAGATTGTTTTAAGTATCTGTGGTAAATTCCCAACTCTTTTGGAAGCAAAATTGAAAGGAGGAATTTTCGTTGGTCCCAGATTAAAAAACTGACTTTGGATGAACACTTTGAAAGAACAATGAACACTCTTGTAAAAGAAGCGTGGATTGCTTTTAAGGGTGTTATCAGCAAATTTTTGGGGAACAACAAGGACCCAACTTACCAAAACATCGTGAACAACATGTTAACTAAGTTCAATGAGTCGGGTTGTAAAACGAGTTTAAAATTACATTTCTTACATTCA